>RJWH01000008.1:1413930-2013930 GCA_004363575.1 Solenodon paradoxus | reverse complement strand
TGGCTTTTAGACAGTAGCTGGACATCTTCAAGAACCAAAGATTATCTGTTGACATAAACAGATGGTGAAAAATTTCTAAAGGTATGCTTTGGAACCAAGAGTTTTCTATGAACAAAATAAGTATTGTTATTTTATTACCTAATAGAATATGCTATGAAGATAAAAATGAGCTTCATAAGAATCACAGATATGAAAATGTTAAAGATAAAAATACATTAAAACTTACTTAACTCTTGACTATATCAGATATAATAAGTACTTTAATTCATTCAGTTTGAGTAAAATGAGGGCATGAAACTGGAAATCGAATATTCTAGTTAATATATGATAATGTGCATTTATTTTAAGTCTTAATGAGGCCAACTTAAATTATAAATATGTTATAAAATATTAGAATGTCATATGATTAATGCACTTAAGCTATATTTAGTTTTTATTTCCTAATTCCAAAGTTATGTCAGGGTTATTATTTGGATCATAAATTAGTTCTGCCCAGCAACTAACTAGGAAACATTTGTTAGACAATATATATGTAGAAGCAGGTGCTAAATGATCATGGTTGAATGAATGACTGACATATTACATAGTACATATAGAATTTACATCTACCTAGACAGAAGCTTGATTCAAACAGAATGTTTCATAAATTTCCAGTTCTTTTTCACCCTAAATATATTCAGTAAATATGTTTGGTAGCTGTTGAGAACTTGAAGTCCTTGCCAGAGCAATTAGCAAGTAAAAAAAATTTAAAGGCATCAGAATAGGAAGATGTAAAATTGTCACAATTACAGATGACATATTCTATATAGAAAAACTGAAGAACCCCCTAAAATAATAAAATTAAGAAATTTAGTAAAATTTTCAGAGTATAAAATCAGTATAAAATCTGTTGTTTATATACACTAATAATAAATTACCAGAAACAGAAATTTAAAAAAAATCCCATTTACAATTACATCAAAAAGAATAAAATACCTAGGGAATAAATTTAACTAAGGAGATAAAAGAGCTGTAAACTGAAAACTATATTGATGAAAGAAATGGAAGAGTACAAATAACTTAAAAATATTCTGTGCTCATGAATTGGAAAAATTAACATTAAAATACCCATACCACCTAAACAACCAATAGTTTCAATGCAATCCTGGTGTTATTCAGGTGTTGAAGTTCTCATGGACTAATTTCCTGTCTAGCAGAGAGTCCAAGGAAATCATCAGAAGACACAAATGGCCTTTATTATACACATGACAGGGGGTTCTGATGGCTGTGAGTACTCCACCTCCCTGATGGCTGGTTGGACAGGGAAAGCTACTGTGCTGTCAGCATGTAAGGGGATCTTTTAAAGGGGATAGCAGCAGGTGAAGGGTAGTGAGGGGGCAAGAACAAAGAACAGCTGAGTATGTAGAGAGTGAAATTGCAGGGTAGGACATCTCAGGTATAGTCAGTGTTGGCAGAGACAGTTATCGTTCAGAAATTCTGTTGCATTCAGTTCCATGCTCATTGTTGGCTAGGTACCCAGTCTACTTTCAAGGATGGGCATGGGTCATGTTCCCACACTATCCCACACCTTATAAAAATGCCAATGGCATTTTTCACAGAAATAGAAAAATCTTAAAATTTGCGTGAAACTACAGAAGACCTTAAGTAGTCAAAATAATTTGAGAAAGAACAAAGTTGTAAGCATCACACTCTCTGATTTCAAGTTATATTACAAAGCTATATAGATCAATGGAACAGAACAGAAAGCCTAGAAGAAAGCTCATGTATGTAAAGGAGTGAAAAATATACAAGATATGTAGGAAAACTTGACAGTCATGTGCAAAAGAATGAAACTGGACCATCATGTTAACAATGAGCAAAGATTAATTCAAAATGTGTTAAGTACTTGAACATAAGACCTAAAACTATAAAACTCCTAGAAGAAAACATAAGAAGTAAACTCCTTCATATAAGTCTTGGAGATGATTTTTTGGATTGGTACCAAAAATAAAGTCAATGAAAACAAACAAGTGAGACTACATCAAACTAAAAAACACTGCACAGCAGAGGAAATCATTAACAAAATGAAAAGTTAATCTATGGAATGGGAAAAAAATACTAGGAAATCATGTATTTGACAAGGGTTAAATACTATGTGTATATATATATATATATATATATATATATATATATAGGATTCATACAATTCAGTAGCAAAAACACAATATGATTAAAAATGGGTAAAATATCTGAATAAAATTTTTTTTTCCAAAGAAGACATACAGATAGTAAAGAGGTACATGACGATAATCAAGAACACTAACAAAAATCAAATGCACAGCGAGATAATACTTCACACCTGTTGCAATGGCTATTATCAAAAAGAAAAGTAATAATTGTGGGGCAGAAAGAACAGTGAACTGTTGGTAGAATGTAAATTGGTGAAACAAACATGGAAAATAGTATGGAGGTTCCTTAAAAAATTAAAAATAGAACCACTATATGACCCAGCAATTCTACTTCATGGTGTTTATAAGAAGAATACAAAAACTCTTAACTTGAAAAGATATATGTACATTCGTGTTCATTGTAGCAGTATTTACAGTAGCCCAAATAGGGAAATAACCTAAGTGTAAATAGATGGATGAGTGGATAAAAAATATACACATACACACAACGGAATATTTATTCAGTCAGTCATATAAAAAGAAAGAATTCTTGCCTTTGCACAACATGGGCGGAGCTTATGGGCATTATACTGAGTGAAATAAATCAGAGAAAGAGAAATATACAATCTCACTTCTTTGTGGAATCTAAAAAGAAAACTAAAACAAGCAAACAAAAAGACATGAGTTCATAAATACAGAAAACAACTTGTAGTTGCCAGAGCAGAAGGAAGGAGTGGATGATACGAGTGAAGAGAAATCAAAAGGTACTAACTTTCAATTATAATATAATGAAGACATGGAGATGTATGCAGAGCATGGTGACTATAGTTAACTGTATGGTATTGTATATTAGAAGAGTTAACTGTACGGTATTGTATATTAGAAAGTTGCTAAGAGATTAGACCTTTAAAGTTCCCATCACAAGAAAAAAACTGTGTGTGGTAACAGATGTGAACTAGATTTATTGTAGTTATCCTCAATGCAAGTAAATAGTGAATCATTATGTTATATACCTGAAACTAATATAATGATATATGTCAATTATATGTCAAAAAAAGAATATATATTAACATGTTTTGAAATACTCTTGGGTTTTTTACTTAATCTACATGTTTTTTCCTGAAATTACATAGGTTGAGATATTATAAAATGAGAAGCTAATTTGAAAAAAACAGGTCTGATTTTAATATAATCTAATTAAATCAATATATTTTATAATTACATAAAGTTGCTAAAATACATTAAGGTATTTTCCATAATCTAAACCCTAAAACTCATTTGAATCTTGATGCTTTGAGCTTAAAACTGCTAGGTTTATTAGTTGAAAAAGTTATTTAAATATTAATACATAAGCATAAATCAGTAAGCTTCTGCTGTAGTCATATAAAGCTTCATTTGCAATAGTTAATTTGAAATTTTTAAACTTAATACTTTATTTTTTAACATTTGGAGGTAATTAAATCAGAAGCAGACTTGCACTTAAATATTCATGATTAATAAGACTTTCTAATTTTCTTCTATGTTCTTTTCATTATCAATTAGATTAAGTAAAGGTGAACAAATATAGACCTAATGGTCAGCCTAGAATGGTTTTAGAAATTTAGATATCTAATAGATTTTCATAAACATTAGTACAGTGTAAACCTCAAAAGAACATCTACATTTCACAGGATGGATTTATATATATCTTCAATAATATAATGTAATGACAGCTCCTATTAATAAAGTGTTTCTTTCCACCGAGGACCATGATGACTAAGTTACATGCATTATTGCTCTGAAACTTGATGACTACCCTGTGAAGCAAGTTCTGTAATTAGTAGATTTTATACCTATGGGAACTAGAAATAGTAAGTAGTTTCTCCAAGGTTACTGAACTGGTATAAGATGAGGCTGGGAATAGATCCAGGCATATTTTAACCTTTCCTGTCATCTTATTTATATGTTAAGAAATGGAAATATAGAAAACTTAGATGTTGAGATCACTAGCAAGGAGAAGGACTCGAAGATAAATCAGTTACAGCAAATCCAAATTACCACTCATTCTACCAAATTTATGTAAAACTCTTTAAACTAATTTGTCCAGTTAAATTATAAGCTTTTGTGTGTGTATAAATACATATTCATCCCTAGACTTAGATATAAATACATCTTACTTCTGTGATTGTGATTTATGATATTTTAGAACATAATTATCAATCTTTCCTATCTTCATTCCTTTCTTAAATTATATAATTGTTACAATTATAAGCAAGTATATGAAGGGTTCTAGGTAATGTAATAGGGAAAACAGCTTGATTTTCTTGCTTGGAATAAGCATAAGTATTTAATTAGGTAATGAAGATTTAATATTTTAGCGAATGGGAGGGGAAAAATCTCATGCATATATCTTTAAAAATTTTTATTTTATCTTATTTTTTAATAACATTTTGTTGTTGTTTACAAATCCACACTCATTTTGAGATATTGAACTCACTTCTCAGTTTATGGGTATTACACACCACACAAACCACCCAAGTTCTAGTGTCTTTAGCACCACCTTCTTCCTTCTCATTTTCCCTCCCCCTTCCACACACCCCACCCCCAGCCATCATTTGTTTCCTGTTAGTTTTTGCTGGGGTTTATCAGCTTATTTATTTTGTCTCATTATATTCCACATATGAAAGAAACCATCCTGTATTTCTTTTTGTTTCTCACTTATTTTGCTTAACATGATCCTCTCCAGGTCCATCCATATTGTTGCAAGGGCACAAGTTCATTATTTTTAACATAAGTTGCTGCTTAGAATTCCATTGAGTACATGTATCACAGTTTCATTATCACTTTCATTATCATTTCCATTTGATGGAAAATTAATATGTTTTGATGTCTTGGCTATTGTGAACTGTGCTACTATCAGCACAGAGGTGCGGATATAGCTTTCTGATTAGAGATTTTGTATTCGCTGGGTATATGCCTAAGAGTGGGATTGCTGGACCAAATGGTAGTTCCATTTTTATTTTTTTTTGGTAATTTCCTTACTGTTTTCCAGAGAAGTTGCACAAATTTACATTCCCACAAACAGTAAAGGAGATTTTCTTCTTTTCCACACCCTCTCCAATACTTTCTATTTCTAGACTTTTGCATATAGGCCATTCTCAGTGGTGTGTGGTGAGATCTCATTGTGGTTTTGATTTGCATTTCTCTGATCATGAATGCTATGGAACATTTGTGTGTGTGTGTTTGTAGACCATTGGTGTATCTTCTTTGAATAGGTGTCTGTTCAGTTATTATACCCATTTTTGAGTGGGTTGTTTGCTCTCCTTTAATGAGATGTATTAGCTCTTTTTGGAGATTAAGCTCTGACTTGACGCAGATCATATGAATATTTTCTCAATTTTGATGGGTTGTCTTTGTTTTAGCGGTAGTTTCTTTTGCTGTGCAGCTTTTTAGTTTGAAGTAGTCCCAATAATTTAGTTTACTTTGATTACTTTTGCTGTAGTTGTTCTTTCCTCCAAAGATCTCTCTGCAGTTGAAGTCATGGAGTGTTTTCCCTACATCTTTGAAGTATTTTATGGTTTTGGGTTCTGTGTAAAGGTCTTAAACACATTTTGAGTTAACTTTTGTGTATGGTGCTAAAGAATAATCTATTTTCATTTTTTTCCCAGCTCCATTTATTGAATAGGCTTTCCTTCTTCTGTTGGATGATCTTGGCTCCTTTGTTGAAGATTAACTGTCCATATACGTGTGGTTTTATTTCTGGGCTTTCAGTTTTATCCCAGTGATCAGTGTATCTGTTTTTGTTACAGTTTCATACTTTTTGATGATGATTGCTTTGTAGTATAGTTTGAAATTGTGAAGTGTGATTCCTCCATTGTTACTTTTTCCCCCCCTTCATGATAGCTTTGGCTATTTGAGGTATTTTGTGATTCGAAACAAACTTCATATACAATTCACTTGATTATATTGAAAAATGTCTTTGGAATTTTGATGGAACTTACATTAAATCTGTATATTGCTTTAAGTAGGTTTGTCATTTAATTAAGGTAATTCTTTCAATCTATGAGCATGGTATGTTTTTCCATCATTTTACGTCTTCTATATATTTTGTTAAAGTCTTATAGTTTGCATTGTAGAGTTCTTTTACCTCATTTATTATGTTTATTCCCAGGTATTTGATCTTTTGGAGGGCTAGTGAGAATGAGATTTATTTCTTAATTTACTTTTCCCTTATTGCATTGTTTGTATTTAGGAAGGTTACTGATTTTGGATTGATTTTTATATACTGCCACTTCACTATACTCATGTATTGTTTCCAGCAGGTTTTTTGGTGCATTAATTATGATTCTTCATGCATAATATCATATCATCTGCAAATAACAATAGTTTTTTTTTCCTTCATTTCCAGTTTGAATCCCTTTAATATATTTTTCTTGCCTTATTGCTTAGGCCAAGTCTTTCAGACTATGTTGAACAGTAATGGTGAAGAGGGCAAACTTCTTGTTCCAGATCTTAGGGGGAAGTCTTTCAGTTTCACCATTGAGTATTATGTTGGCTATGGGTTTGTCATATATTGATTTTGTTATGCTGAGGTATGTGACTTCTATTCCTATTTTGGTGATGATTTTTATCATGAATGGGTGTTGGATTTTGTCAAATGCTTTTCTGTGTCTATTCTATTGATATGATCATATGATTTTTCTCCTTGTTGTTGTGGTGTATTACATTGATTTATTTTCTTATGCTGACCCATCCTGAATGCCTGGAATGATCTCATTTTTAGCTTTAGCTTTGTCAGTATTTTTTTAAATATACTTAAATGGTCCAACACTGAGTATATATATATGTTAATGATAGTTACTCTTCTTGATGAATTATCCACTTGGCCACAAGGTAGTGCCCTTCCATGCCTCATATTATCATTTTCAGGTGGAAGTTTATCTTGTATGAAATCAGTGTTGCAGTTTCTTATTTCCTTTAGTCACTGTTGCTGTGATATATTTTCCTATATCCTTTAACTTTCAACATGTGTTTATCTTTGGATCTGATATGAGTCTCTAGTAAGTATAACATGGATAGATTCTGTTTCTTTCTTTTTTTTTTTTTTAAATCCATCCAGCAAATCTGTGTCTTTTGATTGTTATGTTCAGTCCATTCATATTTAGGGTGATAGCTAGGACTTCATTATTGACATTTAAGTCTTTGTTTCCTGTTTGGTTTTCTGTTGTTCTTGCTTCATTTTCCATCTATTTTTATGTGTTTTTTCCTCTGTATGGTTTTTGGTGTAAGTTCTTTTAATTTTGTCTGCTTACTTGTTATGTATCTCTTTAATTAGGTTTTGTGGCTATCATAAGGATTATCACTGTCTTACATCTCTGTGATAGTCTTTTATCAGTTGTCACCATATCATACTTATATGTTCATATGAATTCCATGATTTTATTCCCCCATCAGTGATTTTTGTTCTCTCCTGCTAGTCCTGTCTTTATTTCTATACTTGCTCTCTCATTTATTACTATTCTTGGCATTTGGTGGATTCTTCTTCTTCCTCCTCCTCCCCCTTCCCCTCCCCCCCTCCCCTTTCTTCTTTCTTCTTTCACATCGTAGGACTCCTTTCAGGATTTCTTCAGTAGCAGGCTTGGTGGTGGAAAAATTCATTCACTTTTGTTTATCATTGAAGACCTTTATTCTCCATCATACTTGAATTATAGTTTTTTAGGGTACTGTATTCTTGCCTGATAGTTTCTGTCTTTTATTATTTTGAATATGTCATTCCACTTTCTCCTGGTCTTTAGTGTTTCTTCCTTGAGCAGGTTTTATTTATTTTTTTGGTGAGGGTGGGGGCAGTCATCAACTTTAGATAGTTTTACTATGATGTATCTAGGAATAAGTCTTTTTACATTTAGAAACTTTGGTGTTCTATCTGCTTCTTGAACTTCAATGGTTGCCTTTTATGACATATGTGGGAAGTTCTCTGTTATTACTTCTTGAGTAGGTTTTTTGTACCATTCCCACTCTCCTCTCCTTCTAGGATACCAATAATCCTTGTTTGTTTTTCTCATGGTGTCTGACATTTCTCATAGGATTTCTTCTTTTTTCCTGTCTTTTTTTATTCACTCTATTTTTCTATTTTTCTGTGAGAGTCAAATCATCTTGTCTATGATCTTGTCTTCAATTTGGAGATTCCTTCTTCTGCATGATTGAGTTTGTTTATGAAGTTTTCCATGTTTATCTTCAATCCCTTGACTGTGTCTTTCATCTCTAGCATTTCTGCTAGAACTTCTCTTCACATGTTAATCTTCTTGGTGAAGTGTTCCCTTTGATTTGTCACTTCTTTTTTGAGGTCCTACAATTTCCTTTAGATGGTTGTGTGTCTTCTGCATGTCATTCAACTTTTCTATATCTATTGTTTGGAACTCTTTCTCTGTTTTTTTTGTTTTTTTTTTTTCCTTATTCATTGTCAATGGAGTTCTTTTCTGGGGAGGTCCTGGCATCTTCCTCTCTTGGGCCATTTGTATTTTTTTGATGATTTTGATTTTGGCATTTCTATTCTGTCTTGATTTATTACTGTGTTTTTCTTTCCTTTTTGTTACATTTAGCACTGATTTGTGATGCTGGGTACTGGTGCGGCAAGTAATAGCCACTTGATTTTTGTGAGGGGGTGTGGCCTCTCCCCTCTCTATAATGTTCTTGTGGGCCACAAATTCTGTTTCAGTGGTGTCCACTGGGGATGGGGATGGTGAACAATTCTTCTGTTGAGCACCACTGATAGGAAGTTCTCCACTTCAAGGACAGAGTAAATAAGCAGATTCTGTGAGTCCTGTGGATCCCACAGTTCTCCAGCACAGGAGATAGGGGGATCCCAGATAGTTTTGTGTCCTCCTGTTCTCAATGCCTATAATTACTTTGGATGATGGGGCTAAGCTGGTTTTTGCTCCCCCCATCTCCTTAGTCAGGGTGCAAGATTGCAGCTCTCTGTGTTCCTTTAATGACTGGGGCAGTTAGGTTTTCATCCCACAGTTCTCTAGAATCTGACCTGTCTCAGGCAGGTCTCTTGTGCTCAACTAAGCATAGGTTTTGAAATGTTTTCTGATGATGCCAGTGAAGCTTGCTTCTATTTCTCCTACAGTTCTGATTAGTGAGCAAGTCTGTCCCTGTGAGTTCCCTTGATCTCCAGGGGGCTGATAGTCACTCAACACAGCTCTCCAGTGCAAAGGATGGGAGGGGGATCTCATTGGTAAATATTCTTCCTGTCTGTCCTGTGCATAGTTACTATAGCTTCTTTGAGTGATGAGATCAGGCAGGGTCTTGCTTCCTCCAGCTCCTTGGTCAGAAAGCATGAGTATTGTGTATATTTCTTAACATATTTATAGTACTACAAGTACATATTAATACATAGTTTGTTGATGTGACTTGAGAGCATAAATAAATGTAAATAAATATACATTCATCATGTTTATTAAAACTAAGCAGACGAAGAATCTTATACTTTGACATAATCTGTGAACATATGACATGTAAAACTGTGAAAGTCAAGATCATACTTCATTATTTTTTAATAAAATATGACCTAACTAAACCAAAAAGTACATTTTTGTACTTAAAAAGAAATTCTTTTACAAGTCTTGATAAATCTAATTTGTCCAGTTAAATCATGAGGCATTTAAATCATGTTTTCAAAAGTATTTGTTATACACAAATGTGTGGTAAATTCAACAATTTGGCAAGGTTTTGAGTGGTAGAGATTAGTTTCCTGGAAAATAATTTCCCTTCTCTGAATTCATTGTCTCCCTCTTCAAGTACCAAACCTTCATACCCTCTTTTGACTCCCTGGCTTCTTTTGAAAAATGATTTGTCAGTAATCTATGCCTCTGTGGAACTTTAAATCAATGTCTTACTTCTCTAAGAGTTATTTGCATTTTAGTATTTTAAGTAATATTACAAAAAATCTTTCTCCTCAACATAATTTTAGGGATTTCATAGTGCATGAAGGGAAATACTGTAGGGAAGTAAATGATTTAGTAAACATAGCTTCTACTCCACATTAGCATAATACTGACCATGGAGCCAACAAATAATTTGATAGATGTTTTTACATTGCTTATTAAAAATGCATTTCATTATCACTAAGTGCTCATTTACTAAAACTATAGGTTAATGATACTAAACAGTATGAAGAACATGGCACAACCCAGTCTAGGATGTATTCAATAGTGGAGTAAGACAATATTTCTATTTTTGCTAGCAAGATATTAGTTTGAGCCCTGATATATATTTCAAAATTAAGGCATTTTCTAGCAAACGAATAACAAATCAAATATTTCCATAGATAGCTTTAAGATGAAAATACTATTTGTTTCTATTTTATTGTTTTGGAAGCCAACAAAGTTATATTCAAAATATTCCTTTTTGGGTAGAAACATTCAGAACTTTGTTGTATAATTCCTGGGCTGCCCCTGAAAGTTCATTATTTGCTTTGGGAACTCAAAACAGAATTAATGCTAGGCCACTGTTTGGCCTAGCAGCTTGGTGGACAGAAATCTTGAAAATTCTAAATATTGTGATGGTTCTGAAGGCTCTTCTACTTCTGATGTATTATGAAATATATTTCACAGAATCTAAGTTTCATTCAGATAACTAAGGAAATCACTAGGAGCAAGACAGCCAACTTTTATGGGATCCACCTTTATTTGGAGATCTTGCTAGTGAGATTATTTAAAGATGGTCTGAATTCAACATTTATTTTAGTCTTATTGATACAGGACATTTGTACCGGTATAAAGTGAAAACTCATTGTGATTTTTCTTTGTTTTTCCCTTATGGTGAGTGATGTAGGGCATTTTTTTCATGTTCTTATAAGCTACCTGTTTGTCTTCTCTGGAAAGGTGTCTGTCTCTTCCGCCCATTTTTTGAGTCTTTTTTTTGTTGTTGTTGTTGAGGTGTATGAGTTCTTTTAGAGTAAGCTCCTGTCTGATAAATGTTGTACAAATATCTTCTACCATTCCACAAGTTGCCTTTTTGTTTTAGTGGTTGTTTCTTTTGCTATCCAAAAGCTTTTTAGCTTTATTTAGTCCAAGTTAGTTTTATTTTAGATGCCTTTGTCATAGTCATCCATTTTCAAAGACTTCTTTGAGGATGATGTCATGGAACATTTATCCTACACTTTCCCCTATGCATTTTGTAGTTTCAGATCTTCCATCAAGATCTTCTATTCACCTTAAGTTAATTTTTATGTATGGCACAAATGAGTAATCTAGTTTACTGTTTTTTTTTTTTTTTTTTTTTTTTTTTTTTTTTTTTTTTTTTTTTTTTTTTTTTTTTTTTTTTTTTTTTTTTTTTTTTTTTTTTTTTTTTTTTTTTTTTTTTCTGGCAGAAAGCTGTCCCAGTTTTCCCTATAGCATTTATTGAATAGACTTTCCTTCTTCTACTGAATGTTACTGGTTCATTTGTCATAGATTAACTGTCCATATAGTTGTGATCTTATTTCTGGGCTCTCAAATGTATTCCACTGGTCTGTTTTTGTTCCAATATCATTTTGTTTGTTTGTTTGTTTGTTTATTTTTGTAAGTAAAGGGTACAGGCAGGAATGAAGGTGAATAGGCAGATGGTCAGGACGAAAAAGGAGGAAGCATCATTTATTTTATTTTGTTGTTCATCTTAATTTTTCCCCTGCCTTTAGGTAGCAAAGCCAGATCTTTAATATTTATGTGGATTACAATGGCCAGGGGCCATGGAATTAACCAATAAACCACCAGGGTGTGTCAAATATATTTTTTTGATGGCAACTCTTCTGTAATATATGTCAGAGAGTGTGAATCCTCCATTTTTTTTTTTTTTATGAAGATAGTTTTGGCTATTAGAGGTCTTTCTGTTTCATACAAACTTTATACTCTTTATTCAATGTCCTTGAAAAGTGACATTGGAATTTTGATAGGAATTGTATGATATCTGTATATTGCTTTGGAAAAGATGGCCAGTTTATTCTAATTCTTGCTTTGATGGGAACAGAATAATTCTTCCATTTCTTGGTGTCTTTTATTTCTTTTATCATTGTCTGGTAGTTTTCAATGTATGGGTCTTTTGCCTCATTTTTTTGTTTATCTCCAGATAGTTTGTTTTTGGTGGTGACTTTTCTGTCATTTATTATTTCTGGTATTTTTTTTTCTAGAGTCTTTAGGATTTTCTAGGTATAATATGTCATCTGTAAATAAAGAAGGTTTTATTTCTTGTTTTCCAATTTGTATTCTATACTATTCTTTTCCCTTTCCTCTGACCATGATTTTCCAAACTGTGTTGTCTAGTAATGGTGAGAGTGGGGATCTTTGTTTTGTTCTAGATTTTAGGGGAAAATATTTTCATTTTTCCTATTGAATATGTTGTTATCTGTGAGTTTTTCAAACATTGCTTTTATTATGTTGAGGTATGCACCTTATATTCCCATTTTAAAGCGTTTTTATCATGGATGGGTACTGATTCTTGTCATATGTTTTCCTTGCATCCATTGATGTGCTCATATTTTTTTTCCCTTTGTCAATATGGTATATTATATCAGTTTACTTGTGTATGGTGAATCATTCTTGAATTTCTGGAATAAATCCCATGTGGTCATTGATGTATAGTTTTGTATGTTGTTGAATTCAATGTACAGAGATGGGTGTGTGTGTGTATCTGTATGTTTTCTATATGACATGTTTTTCTCTGGCTGCTTTAAATAGTACTTCTTAATCTTGTATTTTTGTCACTTTCATACGATGCATCTAGGTGTATTTCTGTCTGGGTTTCTTTTATTAGGAACTCTTTGAGTTTCTTGGATCTGGAGGCTTGCTCCCTTCTTCAGATTGGGGACATTCTCATCTATTAGTTCTTCAAATATTGTTTCTGTCCCCTTTTCTCTCTCTTCTTCTGGGCCCCCTATGATGTGAATATTCTTCCTTTTGATGTTATCCCAGAGGTCTTGAATGCTGTCTTCGATTCTTCGAATTTTATCTCTTTGCTGGTTTGCTTGATTGAGTTCCTTTGTTCTATCTTCCAGATCACTGATTCTATTAGAAGCTTCATCCATCCTATCGTTGAGACCCTCTTTTGAATTCTTTAATTCAGCCATCATATCTCTTACCTGTTTGATGTCTTGTTTTAATTCTTTTCTCTGCTTCCTTATATTCTTGTTCACTACCTCTACTACTGATTTCTGGATTCTCATGAGTATGTTAATCACTGTTACCCTAAATTCATCTTCAGATAATTTACATACATCTGCTGTATTTAGACTTTCCCTGGGATTTTTTATTAGATCCATCATTTCAGGTATATTTCTCTGTGCTTTTGCTCTATTCGGCATTCTGTTAATATTTCTGAGGGTTCAATTTCCCTGATGTTGCATAGGTTTGACTTGCCCAGAATTGGCAAGCAGGCTGCAGTTTTGCCACTACACACAAGGTGGCACTAACAGGTAATGTTGTGGTTTGGTCTCATATGGAACTGCCTTCTCTTTGTAATCCCGAAGTCGGGATATCCAGTGGGTGGATATGTGGTGGGTGGAATTTCCACTTGGTGGACTCCAGACTCTTGCACAAAGTGTTGTGGGAGGAGTTCAATCTGAGAATTTCTTTGGCTGATTTCCAGTTATGTCTGCACCCAAAGCAATTTCACTGCGTGGACTCCAGCTCAGCTCCTGGTGTGCTGGATCTCCTTTCACCCTCTCCCAAATCAGCCCTATGTGGCTCCATGTCTCACCCACCTCTCACTGCCTCCACAGCTGGTCCTGAAACCCCTAGCCTCCACCCCACTGCATGCCTGGAGACTCCTGGGCTCTATTCCAAATCTGAATCAGTGGCTTAGCTGAGTTCTCAGCCAGATGCCATCACCCACCGTTAGCTGTCAGCTGATTTGTCTCCAGCTGAAGTGCTATTGATTTTCGCTGTTTGTCTCAAGAAAATGGGTGTTTTTTTTTGTTTGTTTTTTTAAGTCTGTGGGGAGCAACACCTATCCTATTGAGTCGCCATACAGAATCCTCTACTCTCATAGCCTTTAGTATGTTTTCTTTATAATTTGTTCTTACTAGTTTAACTGTTAAGTAACTTAGTGAAGGTCTTTTTGAATTTAGTTTTTGTGATAAGTATGGGAAGTATAATGCTATTCTTTAAATTTTGCTTTCTATGTCTCCTCTTTTGGGGATGTAAATTATTCTTATGTTTCATCTCATGGTATCTGATATTTCTCACAAGATTTATTTGTTTTTCCCTAATGTTTTTTCTTTTTCCTCTTTCATAAGGATTATCTGTATGGTTATTTCTTCAGTTTCTGAGGTTTGTTCCTCTACACAATTGAGACTGTTTATGTTTGTCTTTAACTAATTATCAGCATTTTACATATATTGTGGACTATAAGCAGCAAGTGTTGGAGAGGGTATAGAGAAGAAGAAGGTCCAGACTGTTGTTGGAAATATAAATTACTGAAATATCTTTTAGAAAACAGGATGGAGATTCCTCAATAAATTAAAGATGAATCTACCGTTAAATGCACCAATCCCAAATATTGATTCAATGCAGTGTTTAGCAAAATTCCAATGGCATTTTTCAGGGAAATGGAGCAAACAATATTAACATTTGTATGAAACCACAATAAACCTACATAGACAAAATAATCCTTAAAACAAAGAAAGAAATGGAGGCATAATGCCCCTCAACTTCAAACTATATTACAAAATATATTAATCAAAACAGTAAGCTATTGGAATAAAATATACACCAGATCAATGTAATAAAATTTCAGTCTCAGAAATAAATTCCCACAAATATGGACAGTTAATCTATGATAAAGAAGCCAAGAGCATACAATGGAGAATGGAAAATCTCTTTAACAAATGTTGTTGTGAAAAATGGAGAACCACATTCAAAGAATGAAACTATATCACAATCTAACACCATACACAAAATTAATTCAAAATGACTTAAAGATTTGGATATAAGACCTGAAACCATAAACTACATAAAAGAAAATATAGGTAATATGCTCTATAACACTGTGTCTTAGAGAGAAGTCTTTTGGGGACTCAACTTCAGTGGAAAGGAAAACAAAAGCAAAAATAAACTGAAATATGTCAAACTAAAAAGTTTCTTCACAGCAAAAGAAACTCATTAAAACAAAAAGATATTCAAAGTGTATTACTCATACATCAAAATTCACATATAAAGAAATCATACAATTCAACAACAAAAAATAAGTAACTCAATTAAAACATATAAAGTAAAAATAGCACTACACCCAGCTATTCAATTTCTAGGTGTCTATCTAAAGAATATGAAAACACCTATTCAAAAAAAAACATGTATCTGTATATTCATTGCAGCACTATTTACAACAGCCAAGAACTGGAAACAACCCAAGTTATCAACAGATAATTGGATAAAGAAAAAATGGTTCACATACACAATGAAATTTTACTTACCTTTTTAAAAATATGAAGTATTTTCTTTTATGACAATATGGATGGAATTCCCAGGGATACTGGATGATTTCACTTATGTGTAGAATACAATGAGATAAAACTAAGAAATAAATAAAAGAAAACAAAAACAAACCTGTAGATTCTGTCAACAGAACTAAGTTTACTAGAGGGGAAGGTAGTGGAATGAGGAAGCAAGGGTAAAAGGGTCCAATGGTCAGTGTGGAGAGTTATTAGAACTTTGGTTGTAGGTGTGGTGTGATATCATACATATGAAGAAGTATTCACCAGTACTCCTAAGATATATACTGTGCTGCAAATCAAAGTTACCTCAAATTAAAAACTTAAAAGATAAATAATATAATGATTATTTCTCACAATTTCTACAGGTCAGGAATTTGAGAGGGGTTCAACTGGCAAGTTCTGGCTTGGAGCCTGCTGTGAAGTTTCAGACAGTAATTACATGTGAGGTCTTCTCTGAGCTTTCATTCAAATATCTGGCATTTGGCTTGGGAAGACTCAGAGCACTGGGGACTGGAACAGTTGGGGGTCCTCATTCATAATTCTAATTATCTATGAGTATTTAAAATTATTACATGGTGCATGGTGGTGCAAAGAGGAGTTATGGTGGGGCGGGGAAGTGGGGAAGCCAAGAATTAGTCATTTTGAAACTCATTCTCCATAATACTTAACAAAGTGGTTTGTGACACAAACATGGGAATGTGGTTTACTGTTGCCTTAATAAATCCTCAAGAACATAGGGATTATTATATCAATGGGAAAATGAATAATTTTCACAAAAATTGAAAACCTAAAGAATGATTGAAAAAATTATATTCCACCAACTAATGTAAATGATGCAAAAGAGAAAGCAAAAAATTCAGAACTAATATAAAATACAACTTAGATAGAATCAATTTGATCAATATTATAGCAGCAACTATAGTTTTCTTTTTCTTTCTTTTTTTGCCCCCCCCACCCCACATTGGGTATGTAGGGCCCTTGGGCATTATATTGTCTGCATCTCAGCCACCTGAGTCACAACGGTGATACTTGATACTTTTCTTATAAACAGGAATTAAAAAGACATAATGGAAAAATAAGAATGCATAACAGCAAGAAAATATAAAACACTTAGAACTAGTGACAAGATATGCAGGAATTAACTGAAAGACAATGCAGTACAGAATTTAAGGAATACCTCCTCCTTTCCTAGTCTCCCCATGGTGGCTAATGCTTAGTCTGCAAATCTTAAATGATAAAACTATCTTTGGGGACAGAAATACAGAAAACAGACTTCCTGTTTTCACCACAAGAAATACCAGATCATCTGTGCTTCGTCTGTCACAGAAAGAAAATGTGCCACTTAAGAAAGCAGACAAAATTAGGACGGTGACTTTTCAGGCACATCTGCAGGATCCACAGCAACTCAGGAAATTAAGTCCTAGTCTGAGCAATAAACTCAAGATTTGTTATTTCTGGATGACATTGTTCAGTTAGAAAACATTCATCAAATTAGGAGAAAGAAACCAACATTTCACCATAAAGTGACCCCAAAAATGACAAATGGAATTTTCCAGAAACAAGCAATGACTGATGTGGACCCCCCTTCTGGGGACATGAAATCAGCCTTTAAGATAGGTATTCTAGATACCCCTGCCTGCTAGGAAACCCGGAAAAGTCCTGATTCAAGTGGCTTCTCCAGGACGAATGTCCAGCAGCCCTGAACAAGACTTGGAGAAAAATATTAGTTCTTAGTGTTTAGAGAAAATTACATCCACTTTTGGAATCCTCTAAGGCCCTCCCAGGGATGGTGTTCCCAAATAGAACCGAGACTCTTTACAGAGTCAGTAGTAGGAAAAGGATCTCATAGAGAAGGATACCTAGAAGACCTGTCTAGTGAGGCCCAGGCCTGCCCAGTGTACATGTGCTCTGTCAGTCAGTTCCCTCTCCTTTGTGAGAATACCACCATGTCGACTCTCTGGGTATGAAAAGGTCATGTCCCCAAGTCCGCAGAAGGAAAATTTCAAAGGCCAAATGGCCTACTCCTGGATGAATGAGCTCATCATGGCAGGTATTTGACTTCTCTGACCATACTGCCCACAAAAGGCCATCCACTAAGGAAACTCATGAAGAGATCTGGCCTCAAACCTTTATAAAACCTCCAGAAAACACTGGAGGTGAGGCAGTAAAGGTCTCCTGAAGAGGTAGATGAGGTTCTCAGTCTCCTTCTCCAGGTCTTTCACAACCCAGACAAGTTAGACAACTCAAACTTTAACCTATTCTGAGGTGGTACTGGTCCCCAGAGTGCTTCCAGAGCAGGCTGGCCCAGCTTGTAGCTGAGCATTGGAACTGTAGCCACAGAGCACTCACCTCAGCATATGACACACTTATGCATATCATGGCTGGGATCACAGCAGTCACTGGAAAGGAGGAACCTACCAATTCTTGGAGAGTACCAGTTCCCACCAGAAGTCCTGGCAGTGAGCAGACCTGCTGTCCCCACTCCTGGAGGGCGAGTGGAGGGAGCAGAGCCTGCCTTGGGCCTGGATGAAGTGCCTTGCAAGATCAGCTGAGGTTCTAGCTCAGGGCTCTCATGGATTATTTGGAGAGTTGTATTTACTCATTTAGAGAACTTGTTTTGAGGAAATGGTCCTTTTACCTTAAGTTTGATCCACTCCTGAAAACCAGTCCTCAGAGATTCCTGTGGGTCCTTTCTAACCCTACTTCCCCCTTCCCTTAAAACCCCAACCTGTCCTAAAGCAGTATGCTTGAAGCCAACTTGCGTTTCTCAGGAAATCCACCTGAGAGGAAGCTGGTGGACCTGGATTTCTTAGGAGCCCCAGCTGTTCCTGTGTCAGGTCTGTACTCATAAATCCTCAGACTGGGGTCTACTACTACCCATAGGGCCCATGGTGTGTGTGCTGCAGTACAGCCAGAAGGAACTGAATGTGGCACAAAATACGAACCCTTTGCTGAAGAGCAGATGTGAGGAACTCCACATGAAGAGCCTGGAATAGGGAAGATCATTGATGGGTTTGAGGAGGATGGTATACCAGGTAATGAAAGATGCTCAAAAACAATATATTTACCAAAGCTGGAATCCAGAAGGCTATGAAAGAAAAAAACAAAAATAACATTACTACAGACCTGATCTTCATGGAAAACTCTTTCTCTGACCTTGTCACCTGGTTTGATAACAGAAGGAGATGATCAAAGACCACCACATGAATGAAGAATCATTCAAGTGTGTTGAATTACATACTAACAATGGAAAAGGAAGGTCAGAGATGCCAGTTTCACAGGCCCATGTGGAAAAGAAACTCAATCTGGTAAAATGCCCAAGTGGAGATCCTGGCCTCTGGTGAACCGCAGGTGTGCATCCATTCGCTAGAGAAGACCATTACACAGAAGACACAAGAAAGCCATGGACTTTCTAGAACTTGTGATGCTTGTATTTCCAAATTGGAATTATCTGTAGTGGAAGTCCCTGACTGGTGGCAACCTCTCTCAGTAAGGTTTTATGTTCTTTCATCTCTCTCAACTCGTCTTTAAGCTACATTGCTTTAAAAAGAATAAGCCAGAAGGAAAAAGAGAGACATCATGTGATATCACTCATGTAGTAGAGATACCTAGCAAACAAATGAACTAGATCAAACAAAAACAAAATAGACTTTTAGTCAATAAAAGAAAATCAGGTGTTGCAGGAATAGAAGGGGGAGAGTGGGTAGGCAAACTGAGTAAAGGGGATTAACTGTATAGTGAAGTAAAACTGAAATACCTGTGAACTTACTGTATTATACACAGATGTGGATTTACTATGGTGCCCATCTGAAAGCTATATAAATGTTATGATGCACTGTTCCTTCAATAAAATTAATTAAAAAAAGAAGACTAAATAATGTTTCCCTTAATTAAAAAATAATTTAAGGTTACAGGCTTTGGAATTACACAAATATCAGTTTAAATCTTGATTCTGTCATGAACTAGATGGAGGGCTTAATCTGAGCTCAGTTTTGTTATCTATAAAGTGTATATTATAATAATAATTCAAAAAATATTGGTGTGAGATTGGCAAATAATGTCTGCCTGAAAAAAACACTTGAAAATAATGTTTATTAAATGTAATTTAAAATGTGTCTAATTCTTATTAGTGAAACTCTGGGACTTACATAAGAATAGACAGATGGAGGAATAAAATAGCACAGATGCTTCAGGGACAAATACAAGTATATACAAAAATATATTGTTTGTTAAAAGCCACAATACAAACCAATGAGGGTAGAAGAAAATTTCAATAAATTGTCCTGGATGATGGATGGAATATTTGGGAAAAAAAAAAATGTTTACTTTTCATATATAAAGATAAATTTCATTTAATTAAGGCACTAAAATAACAAAATAAAAGTATATATCAATTATAATAAAAATTTAAGTCAATAAGTATTGAATACTGCCAAAGGGAAAAACCTCAAAGGCAAAAGAATAATAACAGAACCAAAAAGAAAAGGTGCACATATTTAACTACATAAAATATAAGTGTAAAAGACACCAAAAATGTTATGTAAATTACAAATGGTAATGAAGAAAAAATTTACATCTTTCATGATAGGTCAAAGGTTAATAAAATACATAAAGAACATTTAAGACCAATATTTAATATTGTAAACCCACTAAGAGAAAAATAAAAATTGGAAGAGGTAATTTACTGAAGTACAAAGAGTTAAAAACAGAAAATTAATATAAGAAATCTCAAAAATTAAATTAAATAAGCCTTTTTGCTGATAATGATTGGTAAATAATTTATAAGAAGATATATACTATCTATCACTATTTAGTGTGTCCTGAGTTTAGAAAATTGCAAATAAAGGAATAAATTGGAATAAATGTTACGGAATTTATACTAGCTTTATGACCCGTAACACAGTTTTTTTTCTATACAAATTTGTTCTTAAGAAATAGAATGTCAGCAAGCAAGCACTAACGTGCAAAAATATTCAGTTGAGGATTATTTATAATAAAGAGAAACTGGGAAACTTAATTAAAATTGAAAAAATGGGCTAAGTCATGGCACATTCAAGTAACTTTATTATGTAGCACTTAGATGAATAATTTTGAAGAAAAATTAAGGGGATGGGAAAATATTTACAGTAAAATTTAAAAGGATAAAGAGGTATATAATTTTATATATTTATATATTATAATTTAATTTTTAGTGATTGTTTTTTCTCAGAGGCTACTGTGACTTTCATTGTTTACTCTGCATTTTTCAGTATTGTTTCAAGTTCTCTGTAATAGTTATACGCAATTTTATATTCATTAAATTTTCACTATGGCAGTCATATTAAGATACTAAGAAAAACTATGAAATGCACGTGCAAATGATCTCAATTATATAAATATTATTTTCTTTTTAAAATCAATTTTAGAAATTAAAAAAAGAAAAGAACCTGAAGAGTTTTAAGTTTAATTTGTTTTAAAGCCAACAAATAAACTGGGAAAGTCTATGGGTAGGATACCATGTGATCAGAACAGCAGTTAGAATGAATCACTTATGAGGGATCTAACAACAGATGGGGAAATGTGATTCAGATCAGGTTGTGGTAGAGAGAATGGCAAAAAAGGGTTGATGTTAAATTATTACCAGGAATAGAACAGAAGGTACCTGGAGACTGGGAGTGGGACATTAAGGACGTAGCAAATGTCCTCAATGTAAAAAAATGCATGTAATTATTATATTTGAATTTGAAAACATTTTTAAAGCAAAAGTGTCAGTTTACAGAAAAATAAAAATTTGGAGGAAACCCTGTCATGAGAGATTAATTTTTAAACTTGAGTTGAACTTGTGTCAGTAGGATATTAAAGGTACATTCAAATATCCCCTTAGTTTTTGCAATATATCAACACAGTAAAAAATAAATAAATAAGAAGGGTACATGACAATATCAGATCTCTTACTGAATTTCCTATAACTATCACAAGTCCTACTCTTAGTAACAATTTTCATTTTTATTCTCTGTGGTAATCATTTCCACATACGTGGAGCTCAAATGATATCAAACAATATTTGATGTGGACAAATCTTTCTTAATACCATGGTCTAGCAAACCATATACAATTGCTTATTTTTCCACTTAGTATTGAATATCAAGCATTTCTTGATGTTTCTATACTCTGAAAGGCCAGGAACTTGTTCTTTCTTCCTAATGTTTTAAGTTGCATTATTAGTTTTGGATCCTATGGTAACAATCATAACACATTACACTTAAGAAGTTTAAACTTAATTTTTCATATCTTGATTTATCAATTCTAAAGTGTCATTTAATTACCCACAATGAAAACTGAGTATATTGGTGATTTTAAACTTCTTTCTACTTCTCTTTCCCTGTTTTTCTCCCAATATCTGGCCATTGTGTATTTTACTATCACATTTATTAAGATTCAGAATATCTTGCATTTTATTCTGTAACTGTTATAAAGTAATTCCCGTTTGGCTTAGATGTTGAATTTTAAAAACTAAAAACCAATAAACAATATTTGATAGTACTACTATGTAAATTTTGTTAATATAGGCCATTCTACATATTTGGGGCCCATTAAGAAATATAATTTTTATTTGATTTTTAAATAACTATTGAATTATAATTGATACAACATACAATTTGCTTTTGTGTATACAATTCCATATTTTTAGTAAACTTACCAAAGGTACAGTCATCATCATAATCTAGATTTAGGACATTTTTATCATACCACAAAAGTTCTTCATATCTGTTTACATTAATCCCCTTCCTACCACCAATCCCAGGTAACCACTAATCTACTTTCTCATACTACCAATTTGGTTTTTATTAATATTTTGTATAAATGAAAATATACAATATTTTTATAGTTTTCTTTTTCACTTAACAAAATGTTTTTAAGTTTATATATGCTATAGCATGTATCAGTGTTTCATTCCTTTTTATTATTAGAAAGTATTCCATTGTTTGGATCTACCATATTTTGTTAGTCATTCATCAGTTTATGGATGTTTGAGTTGTTTCTACTTTTTGGGTGCCATATAATTATACCTATTTTTTTTATTTCTCTTGGGTAGATACCTCCAAAATTTAATTCTGTATTTTCTAAACCAGTCTATTCATCAGAAAATGTCTCAACTATCTGGAGCGTTTGGAAGTTAATTTTCTCATTTGTCATAAATTATCTTGAATCATCCCATATTTTAGCAAACCATGATTTTCTGTTCAGATATTTTCCCTTCAGAGATTTAAAACAATTTTTTAAATGTTGAATAAATTTTAAAAGACACTGTGAACCTGTATATTTATATGCTTATAACAAATAATTCAAAAACAGTTTAAGAACTTTATGGATTTCACCTCATAGCATTCCATTCTCTCCTTATAGAGATTTCCATAATCCAGAATTTAGTGTTTATCATTCCTATACATTTCTTTAAACTTTTACTAACTACCCATGTATTTCTCAAGTAGTTAAAAATAAACAAATTATGCTGTTTAAATTCTTATACTTGATTTTTCTCAACAGTATTTTCATAAGATTTATCCATTTTTATAGTTTTTTACTGCTTAACATGTTTTACTACCATACTGTATTCCATTTTGTAAACATGTCAACATTTACCTATTTACCAGTTAGTGGAGAGTTAAGTAGTTAAACATTTTTGTCATTAAAAAAATTCTTATGTACGTTTCCTACAATGTACTGAATGTTCATGCCCCCCCCACCCCCAATCATGTGCTGAAAACAAATTCTCAATGTAATGGTATTAGGAAATGGGGCATTTGAATTAAGAGTAGAACAGGAGGGTTGAGCCCTTATGAATGGGATTTGTACCCTTTAAAAAGAGACTTCAGAAAACTCCTTTGGCCCTTCTGCCATTTGAAAACACAGTTGAGAAGATGACCATCAATAAAGCAGAACACAGACTCTCATGAGACATTGTCTGTCGGTACCTTGATGTTGAACTTCCCAGCATTCAGAATTGTGAGAAGTAAACTCCTGTTGTTTATTAGTTTAGTCAATGGTATTTTTCTATAACAGCCCAAATGGACTAAGTATGAAAATATTTTAGAGTATGTGCATCTTCAACTTTTCTTGATAATGGCAAATTGCTTTCTAAAATGATTTTGCCAATACTTACAGGAACAGGAAATAAAATTCAAATTGCTCCACATTCTTGTCAGTTAGGTATTGTCAGATCTATTCCCCTCCCCCCACAAGTTGGGTGTGAAAATGTTTATCTTTGTGGTTGCTTTTAAATTTTACTGAATACCAGTGATTTTTTTTTAACACCTTTCATTATGTATATTGTCCATTTATATTTCACCTTGCTATTTTTTGTTCTTATTTTTATCCAGTTTCATGCTAACTTGCTTGTTAATGTATTTCTAGAAGTTATTTATATTAATGTATTTCTAGAAGTTATTTATATATTTTAGTTATGAAGCCTTTGTTGGCTTTGCCATATGCTTTGCAGATAATTGATCCTCTTTTGGAGATTTTAGTACTCCTTCTGATTTGAAAATTTACTGTCCAGTATAATAAATATGTTTCCCTGTGGCGAAACGGTTTGGAATGCATTGGAAAAAATCCAGGTGCCAATGTTCAAAGTTTCTCTTCTATAGTGCAACTCTGCAGTGTGCTGGTGTCATCTAATCATCTTCAGGTCACCATGTGGCAACTGGAGTTCAAAGAAACTGCACAAAAATGCCAACATCCTAAATACATTTTTTTTTTTTGCCCTGACCTAAGAATACCTTCTATCAGCATCCAAGAAATTGTTATAGGCTGACTTGACAACTTGTATGAATGGAGAAATCAAAGAAGCTTCATAGTTCTTGAAATCTTACTGTATCTATTAATATGATGAGGTACATCAATTTTCCAAGAGCCAATTTTTAAAATGTCATTGATTGTCCCTATTGTTTTTCTGTTTTCTATTTCATTCATTTCTGCTGTAGTATTTATTTCCTTATTTTTCTTTATTTCATATTTGTTCATCCTATTAATGCTTCTCAATGTGAATCCTCAGGTCATTGACAGGAGATCTTTTTTCATTTCTAATATAGCTATATGTTGTTACAAATTTTCCCTTATGCAAATATTAGCAACATGTTACAGATATTTTTATGTTGTATTGTCATCTTCATTCCATTTAAAAACCTTAGTAATTTTCCTTTTAATTTATTCCTTGCCCTATCAGATATCCAAAAATGTTTTATTTGGTTTCCTAGTGTTTGAGGATTTTCTAGAGATCTTTTTGTTACTGTTATTAATGTCATTTCTGTTGAGGTCAGAACATGCTTTATATGGTTTGAATTTTTTTTATTTATTGACACTTATAGCTCAGAATGTAATTTCTTTTGGTAATTAATAAATGAACACTTTAAAAGTATATGTATTTTAAAGTCTAACATTGCTTGTGACCTTTATACTTCAGCAATGTTAGGTCGATGCATAAAGAGATATACTACATTATTTTATATTTTTCTATATTGTTATAAAAGTTATGATTCCCTTTTGTACAGATATGGTATAAAACAATTTATATCTCTTTCTTGCTTTTCTTAATTTTAAAAAGAATAATTTAATACATTATTAATATTATATCTTAATTTATACTATTTTATGAGTGAACGTCTTTAAATTTTCATTGTTTTATTGACATATATGTTAAATAGTTATATGGCAACTACAAACATGTCTTGTTAGCTGATAAAGTAGCTATCATAACTGAAGCCTGATACCCTGTTATAAACTCATCAATAAAATATTTTCATTAAATTTTTACTCCTGTTCTTAAATGGCATAATGTAAGCATATACTCATCTTTTTCTTTTTTTTTTTCTTTCACATATGCCTTAAAAATGAATACTTGGGAAAAAAACAATGTGTATTTTGCTATTTTTGGGTGGTGTGTACTATAATATTTTTCAGGTCTTTTGTATCATTAATGGGTTTCACTACTTGTTTTTATTAATTTTAAAATGAAGAATATCAAAATATGTGCATATGACTACACTTCTGAATTTGTCTGCTCCTTATAGTTGTGTAATTTTTGCTTTGTATTTTGAAGCTGTATTATATCTTCATTTTGAGGACTTCATAGGCTCACCTGTGCATTCAAAAATGTACTTATTAAAATTTTTCCCTTATTTCAGTTTATTTTTTTGCCTGGAAAATTTCAGAGTATTTAGTCTGTCATGTAATTAAAAATTTACATCTTTCTGGATTTTTTTCTTGTCAGTTAAAAAGTAATGTTTTTTTTTAATCAATAAAGTAATTCATCTTTTTAGTTTTAAGATTCTTGCTAAATTTAACCCATTTTTTTCTTGAAGGCACTTCTTTTATCCCTTTGGTTTCTTATTCTAACTTGAGCTAATTTATTTCTAACCCTTTTTCACAGATGTCAACCTGGAATTTTGTTTTTAATCTCTATGACAAGGTTAGGTACACATCTCTCATCTCAAATTTCAGTCACTAATTATATTTTTGTTTGTTTAGTTATACTGACACATGTAATTATTTTAGAAGAGTATTTGAGTGGTACATTTTTAATACAGTGCCTCTGAATATGTCATCATTTTTCTTTGTCATTGTATGCTGGTTTTCTGGATGTGGAATTGTAAGTTTAATAGTATTCATCATTCAATTTATCACATGGTACCAGAAAAATTTTAATAAGAAAACCAATAAAGTTAGTGTTGCAAATATTAAGGAAAATTTCACTTATGAGTAAAAATATTAAGTTTCTAAATAAAATGAACACCAGGAATACATAAAAATCACAATATTATGACAAACTATTTGGGAAATAGTTCATGATAGTAAATTTACAGAAATAATAATTTTGATAATTATATGGTGATTTAAATGAAAAACTCATGAGGTAGTATGACTAATAACAAATGCTAACAATTATAGAGTAGATATTATGTACCAGATATTGTTCCAAATTCTTTATGTATATTAATTTATTCAATCCTTACATCAACCAGATTAGGAAGATTATATTTTAATAATTTATACACGAGAACAAAGACACATAACCTTGCAGAATATCACAGTGCTGTATTATATTTTGGCATCAATAGGTAATCTAAAAAATCATTCTATAAAATTTTGTCAACATATAATAAAATGTTAGGTAACAAGAATTAAGGAGCTTTTCTCCCATAAAACACAGGCCTGGTTTCTAATTATTTATTTAAAAAAATTTTCTGAAGGAACATTGCATCATAACATTGTTTAAGTTGTACATGATCTCAACATCTGTGTATGATATGTTAATTTTGTTACCAACTGTCCAATTATATAGATACAGATGTAACTTACTTGACTACAGAGTGAAAGCAAAAAAAAATAGAACATTTAAGATAAGGTACCTAATAGATCCATTTTTATCCTACATTCAAGATTATTTTCTCAACTCCCCCTCAAAATTTATATTGAATATTTTGTCCGGCAAGCATATTTTAATTTCTCAGTAGTTTCTTGTTTCTATTTCTCATGTGAGAATGTTTTGGTTTAGTTTAATTTTATGAATGCAGTGCTTCAAATTCTTCTCAACCTATTAGAAAAATACATGCTCATGCTTAAATTCCTTTCTGTTCTTTTCAATGTGATTTATTTTACTTTTGTTCTATTAATACATTTTGTAAACATTAGCTACACACTAGAAAGAGAATAATGCTTTATATCCTGTTTATTACCATAAATAACTTTCTAATACTGTTGAAGGCTGGAGATTATCTTGGTTGAAGATTTAAATAATGACCCGTTTTTTGTAACCTATTGTTCAATTTTGTATTTCATGAAACATCTAGAACAACAATTAAGCACTTTATTTATTAAGTGTATAACGATTATACTCTGAGTTTAAATAGCAATATATGGTATAGTGAAAGCAAAGAGCAAATGAATTTTAATGAGATTTACCAAAACATATTAAGTAGGTTAGTCCTCATTCTTTCACATTGCAATATTATTGGTAAGCTGGCCAATGTAATGGCTTGAAATTTCATGGCACAGTTAGAAAATCTGTTGTGACCTGAAAGGGGTCCTCAAGGACTTTGGTATGTTGGTTCATATAATAATAATGATGGAGTAATTACTTTCTAATGAAGATTTTTCACTGTGATTAATCTATGAGAGCAGAATTCAGATATTTGTTCATTATTTCATTAAAAATCAACTAAGAGTTTATTAAGTAAATGTAGTTAGGATTATCCCAGGACATCCCGAAGATTGTCAAACTAAATATAGAGGTTAAGTGAAGCAAGCTCTAAAATGACCGGAGACTGATTCAGGACTATCAGAAGAATTACAATTCAGGGAAAGCAAACTAGCAAGTTACCGGTGAGTCCACCGAGGGTTTGGAATAGGTTGTATTTATAGCAGGGAGTGCAAAGATCGGGGTAGGCAGGCTAGAGTCCAAACATCAAGTTCACTGGTTTGAAGATGGGGACAGGTTCTTGGTGGAAGTTACTTGACTGAGGGATAACTTTTGGTTTTCTGTAACCAAGCATTTGTGGTAAATCAATTTCTTAGCCTTTAAGTTTCATTTTCTTGAGGAACTATGCGTGAGAGTCTCCATTTCATATCCCCTGGTACCATTTTAGATTCGAAATCCTTTTACAAAATAATATAAGTACTTTCAGAGTAAAAGACTAACTTATTTCTGATACCTCTGGGAAATGTTCTTAAGAGAGAGTCTGTGATTGTGTATAACTGTCCGCGGGTCAAAGATACTAAAGTCAGAAAGTGTTCACGAACTATTACGCTGGGGAGGAAAACTGAAGCTTCACTTGATTCACTTCTTTCTGTTTTAAGAAACTTTATTTTCCATGAACCTTACTTCCAACTTCTGTTTAAGAGTATATGGAGGAAGAGCCTAGGACCACTCAGTGGTGGCTCTTACCTATTTAGCGACCTGAGCAGCGGGGCTTCTGACCCATCTCCAGGGGTGGACTGAACACCGGTCTTCAGTCCCCAACAGCTGAATAGGTGCAGAGGGCACCTCCGCCCTCAGACCTGTCTGTGACCAGGCTGATAGCAGGAAATTTGGAAACAGAAGCAGTTCTTGAGATTCATCCCGAGAGTCCTTTCGTCATAGCTCTGAAGGAACAGAAACCAAGCATGACTTCCCAGGGGCGTTTACGGGATTTGGTGTAGTGCATGCGCAGAACCTCCTAGCCGGTGTTCAGATCCTCGAGTGAGCTCCCAGTGGCAGTGATGGCTAGCTTCACGCAGTGTGGGGGAGTCTGTGTTATGCAGAGCAATGGAGGCAGGTTAATATAGGAGGCCTGAGAGGCTGAAGTCTTGGCTGCTGAAAGGATGCCTGGATAGTGAAGGTCAAAGAATGAAGCGGCCAGCAATTGCGGTGGCTCCAGAGGCAGCCGATCTTCAGATGGCTCCTGGTCAGTATTTCTGGAGGATAAGACACCAACATTAGTTGGTTTTCAAGAACAACCAACAGAAGCTTCTCCCAGCTTCTCTTTATATTTATAATGTAGTGCCCATCCCTTTTCCATTTGCAGATGTGCAGTACCATTTAGAAGTCAAGGTTGGTGCCTTCTACGTTAGTTCCTGCTGCGGGGAATTTTAGGAGCTCCTCCTCTTTCATTTGCATCTTATCAAAGAGATCTTACAATTCAAAAGTTTTCCTTAAAGTAATGCCAGGAAGCATAATATCTTATGGATTCTTCTCTGAGTATCCAGGAAAAGCTAACCTCCTCTATTCTGTAAATCAGATGGAACTTCCTGTAAAATTTTCATAGATGCTTTTTATGTACTTACTACAACTTTGACAGCGTTGTTTGGATAGACATAGCATTTAGTACTTTTATATTGAAAAACTTGTTAGGAAATTAATAGTGACTATTTTAAAGGACTGACTTTAAATCTGGGTAATATCTCTGTTTCTCAGTTTCCTTAACTGTTAGATGGGACTATTACCTACCTCACAGGTTTTTGTAAAATTCTGAAGTTAATACTGTGAGGTACTGGGGACGGTATTTAATGCATAATAAGTACTCTATAAATATTAGATAGTATTTATTTTCTATCTATGAATAGCTCTACTTTAAATCTCAAGGGAACAGTCCATTCTTTTTATGCAGGGAGGAATAACATTACATCAGGGTTCCAAACAAATAAGAAAAGATATTGCTTTTAAGTATATTTTTCTTAGCAGTTTTCAAATAGCAATAGCTGTTATAGAACTCATATGCAACGTTTGTGTTTGTTTCAAAGAAAGCTTGCCATGTGTTGTGAGTTGGCAGACGACTCAGTTCTGATTCCTTTTATGTCCACGTTCTCTTCTTTTTCTAAAATGCACAAGCCACACAGCATCACAGCATCAGCTTCTCTCCTGCTCCCTCTCCCCAACAT
This sequence comes from Solenodon paradoxus, assembly GCA_004363575.1. Taxonomy (NCBI): domain Eukaryota; kingdom Metazoa; phylum Chordata; class Mammalia; order Eulipotyphla; family Solenodontidae; genus Solenodon; species Solenodon paradoxus. Next base: position 1,983,942 of record RJWH01000008.1, on the reverse strand, counting down.
TCTTCTTTCTCTCTCTCCCCGCTTTTCTTTTAACATGCACAGACAAGCATACACAGTAGTTTCACTTTATTTATTTTTTAATTCCCAAAGGATTCACAGAGCAGGCTGTGTGCAGCTGGTGTGTTTTCTACTGGTTAAATTGGCAGTTCCCTACTGTGTGGAGTTGCTCGGGGAAGGTGAATAAGCATGATTACAACACCACTGATGTACCTATTCTTTCAATAACAACCTGTGGAGCTCCGTGATCTCTCTTCTGTATGGTTTTATATGTAATTTTCTTGTTGTCATTAATATTTACTGCATGTGTTGTGAGAGCATGATGTTTTTAAGTGTTAGTTCCAGAATCAATTAATAGACAAAAACCTTGGCATTTAAACAGGCACTTTTTTTTTCTCAGGGTGGTACTGCTGATACTGGTTCCTACCATCTGTTTTCTTATTACATCCTGCCCTCTTTCCATTGGGAGAGAGGAATTCAGCTTCTTTTGGTGCGTTAAAGTCATTCATGTTTCTTTTGTGCATAATAGATCTGGTGAACTGCAGGAATTCTGATGTGCTTCAGTGCACGGAACAGTAACAAATGAGCTGCTCTGGGAAAGAGCTGTAGCGCTCGGTTGGTCAGTAGTACAGTAGCAGGCTCACATGTGAGGATTGTTCCTGTGAGGTCAGAGGATCTGTTTATACTGCTGTCTGCTTAAGGGGGGTGATGTGGTCAGCAGTGGATATGCCTGTCAAAGTCAATAGTGAATCTGGCAGAGGCTTCCCGCAGCTTTGTAAAAATCTTCAATGTTTTGATAGATAAGAGGTGCTACTGTCTAACTGTTTGAGATTTGTAGTGGACTGAGGAATGCTTGTTCTAGCTGCTGAAACTGACTGTAACTGTGTTGTTCTAGGAGTATCATCATGGGGACGACTGCTACGGAAATTGAAGAATTGGAAAACACCACTTTTAAATATCTCATAGGAGAACAGACTGAAAAAATGTGGCAACGCCTGAAAGGAATGTAAGTAAGCTCTTTGCCTGGTTCTGTTTCTCCCAGCCCCCAATTTGACTATTAATATGACTAATTGTTAGTGCTATCTGACTTTTTGGAATAGTGTTTCCTTTAGAAACATTTTCCCTTAAAAAATAAAAGGTTTCACTCACAGCTAATAACTTGAATGGAGGATGGGTAGATTTTTACACCTGTACATTTCATGTAAAAGTAAGGTAACTCTTTAAGAATTCACTTCACTGATACTACATGGCTTCTTTCATATGTTCTGTATGTGTTGTTTAGATATGCAGAGAAGTAACTAGGAAGCGATTTGCCAGTGTACTTGCAGAAATAAAATTTCCTTCAGATAGAGAGATTACTACTGTGACTTATTATCTGTGATTAGATTTTGAAAAAACAAGGACAAGATTAATGTGATAATAAATAATTATACTTCACTGTGCTTATTCTTTATGCCTTAATTAATCATATTTCCTTATGAAAAAAAGGTTTATGGTAAAAATACTAGCAGCATACAAAAGTCATTGGTGAGTTTTAGCTTTAAATTAACCAATTCACTTCTAGCAGGACAGAATAACTCACTGTATAAAATAGACCTTTAGGAAGATAGGTCAAAAGATGTGCTTATGACAAATATGGCATGTAAGTACCTGAGTCAAACTTTAATTGCAATGTTATTTACCTTGCTATTTTCCTATGTAGAATACTAATTCCTATTTAGTGTTCTAGCACCCTGTTTCCATGCTTTATTTAATTTTGTCACAATTTAAATATCAGTTTTAGCATTTGTAAAATATTAATATTTACAGGTCATTGCAATTAGCCTATTGACAGATCTCAAATGAAAACTTATTTGTTTTTCTAGAATGCTAGTTGAAGGAATCCTATACTATGCAAAATGTTTTCTAAATTCATATTTCTAATGCCGTGTTTATATACTATTTTATGAAATATAATATCTGAATAAATTCAATGTTACTATTTTGATATCTATGCTATTTTAAGAAGAAAACTTATATCAAACTTTGTTTAGAGGTAAAAATTTCTCCACTTATTTTCATCCGAATCTATTAAATAATGGTTAGATATTTAAATAGTATTCTCTATTTTCTTACATTTGAAGTAGCACATGGCAATACAGTATCCTAGTATAAAGGCACACTAATGTAACCATTAAACAGAGAATAACTTTGAAAAAGGAAGCCATCTTTACATCATTTGAATAAATTAGAGAAATGGGTCTCTAAGATCCACTGATTATTTAGAAATTGCAGTTTATTGGTGAGGTGGTTCTCCAGGGAAACAAGTAATCCTGTAAAAGTAAATAACAGCTTAAAAATTAATTAGCAAAGATTATAATTAATATTAGCATCATCAGATGATGTGTCCTAATCTAATGAATGAATGAAACAGCTGTACCAGAAAAAATATCTTATATTTACAAGATAGTTTTGATTTCCTTCCCTTTAGCAAGACAGAATGTTTTTGTTAGATTTGTTTGTGTTTGTTCTATTTTTCTGTGGTTACTTAAATATGTGAAGATGTGTGGTAGTGATTTTACATATGTCTTTATGAAATTTGAAAAATGATCTTGTTTCCCTAAAATTTTGGGACCAAGTTATTTGACTTTCACTTTATCAGCTGATCTCAAAGATGAGTCTGTCATTTTATTTCAGGGGAGGGTGATGGAGTCATTCAAAAGTAGAACTTCATGACTTGATATTCAACTCGATATAAGATATAATAATAACATACATACTAAGTAAATTTTGAGCTTTGTTCACATTGAGGTACAAATTAGAGCCATTTAGATACAAATTACTTATAACTAATTAAAAATATTATTTTTAAAAATATTATTACTGAACTGCTTGAAAGGACTGATTGCATCAAAGAAAAAGGAAACTTGCATTTTGGTAATACAGCTTTAACCTGTACCTTGACTTAAGACACTTCTAGTATTCTAGGCTTAGAATTGTCAAAACAAGAAGCTTTCAATCTAAAGGTTCATGACTAATGACAACCAAATTGTTTAATTATGGTTTTTTGTGTCGTCTACATTCAAAGTAATATGAGGGACTATCTATTGCATTGCTGAAAATGTCTTGCCTATTTAAATTGTAATATTGACTCAAACAGTATTTTAGTTTATCAAAATTGCTAGTATTAGGATTACACATTTAAATACTGCAAATAAAATGATTTTGCTCATAAAAGCTATCAAGCAATTTTGTAATGGTTTTATTAATTTGGTAAAATAGACTCAAAGAAGGCCTATAGATATTTATTTGAAAGTGATTTTTTAAATCTTTTACTATATCTAACCTGAAAAATACATTGATATGAACAGCTATTTTGTTCTGAAGTGAATTTGCAATGTGTATATATATATATATATATTTAAGGTTCAATAAAAAGAGAAAAAGGTTAAAGTGGAATGGTTTATTTACCTATACCTTAACTATGAAAAACATGATCCACTACAGGTATATAGTTATAGAAAATAGTTTACAGGTCTTACCACATTATATAACACTTTAGAATACTTTTTTGAGTCTATAGAAATGATTTAAAAATTTTGTACCACATTCAAAACATGGGTAGAGTAAATTATCATTCTTCTCTACCATTTTGTTAATTCTTTGCCCTGAGTTCCTTTTAAATTTCCTTCACACAATGTGCCAAGAATCTCATTTCTTTGTAGGAGCAAAACTGAAACAGTTTTCTCTACATGTTTCTCATGGTGACTTTCTATTCTTTGTTCTATTAATTTTCTTTTAAGAGTTAGGATTTCTTTTTCTTTTTCTTTCTTCAATCCATCTTCTTTCCTGAATTTGTCACTCAGTATGATAGTTTAGAGTCTACACTATGACTCACCCTCTATAATAGTGGACAAAATTAACAAATGACCTTGGCATCATGTTCTTCATAAACTACATTTAAAAAGAATCATATACTTGCCATAAATTATCAGTGGTTTGGGATTTGAAAACATTTCCTATTTATTTTATCATCTCAACACCTGATGAAATTTTGGTTCAGAATTTGCCTGTGATTTCATGTACACTGCTTTAGATACACAAAGAACTTTTTTCTAACACTAGTCTTTGCAAAAAATTATTGTTTGTTGGTAACCATGAGGAAAGTGGATTTGAAGATTTTGTATTTGTTTTCATTTACTCATAGTGGGTTTTTCTGTAAGTTCTAGAATTTTTTTTGTGTGTTGTGGTATTGTCATTATTTTCTTTAAATATGAAAAAGAGATGTGGATTTTAAAAACAGTAAACTGTACCTTAAAATGTTGGTGCGGCTCTTTTCAGCCAGTGCCATGGTTCTATGAATATGACTTAAGAGGTCACAACATTTTCAGAAAATTGTGATCGAGTAGAAATTCTAGTGAAAACCACATGAGAATATACCAAAAACTAAATCATCAGAGTGTTCTCTGACTCAGTTGTTCAACAGATGAGAAGAAAGTTTGAACTGCTTAACCATAAACTTTTGGCAAAAATGTGAGATTCACATACTCATAGTACTTATTTTTAATTCCTTCAGCTTTTATAAACGTAGGACTAGAGTCTTGAGAATTCCGCAGTCAAAAACTAACTTACTATATGAGAATTAGTTGTACATGTACAGACACATACTTTTTTATCTCTTCTAATCCAGAAAAATGTCCAGATATTATGATCTGGAATTGGGATTTCAACATTTAAAAGATTAGCTAGTTTTTAATTCTTTTGTCTTTGATTGATGGTTCAAATAATAATCAGTAGTGGAAGGACAGAATTCAGAGAAGCATGAAATGGAAGAGAAAGGTGCAACTGTATAATAACCCTTTGATTTCAATAGTTTTTTTACTGGAGAGCGCAATGTCCGTATCAGTCTCAGATGAAGTGACCCAAAGCCTTATCACCTAGAAGATGTAGCAGAAAAGTAAATACTTTGAATAATGATTTAAAAGAGCTACAATGACAGGAGTTATCCATATTCCCAAACTAGTATCATACTTAAGGAGGAGGCAGTTTCATAGATTAGCAAATCTAATCCTTTTACTTTCCTGCTGCAAACCCCTTTGAGTCTTTGAGTGCTCTCCTTTCAAAGTTCAGTGTCCTTCACAGAGTTTCCCAGTACCAGTATCTGCTTGAATTTTGGTGCTTCCTCTCATGCTTCTCCCTCCCAATCAGACCCAGGGTACCCCTCCTCTGAACCGTGCCCCCCACCCCTGCAAAAATAAAATTCTGCTTATGACTCTTCTGCCTTTGCTCATTTTTTTTTTTTTTCCTCTCATCTCAAGAGAACCACTCCTCTCTCTTTCCAACATCTAGTGTCTGGTTGAACTTGAATTTAAACACAGATCTACCTCAGTCTCTAAAGCTCTTACTCTTCTTGCTTTCAAATGAAAACAAAAAAAGTTTAGAGAATGCTTACCTAGAAAGATCACCAGAAAAGGATCTAGAGTGATGCTTTTAGAAACTTAGACCCTGAATCTTGTAATCGACAGACATAATTGCCTCTCCAGTCATGTCTTAGTACCTGTGAAGATGTTACCCTACATGTCAAAGGGGATTAAGGTAGCAGAATAAAGTTAAAGTTTCCAGTCAGCTGATTTTATGCTCTAAAGATTACTTAGATTATTCAAGTGGACCCAATATAATCACAAGAGATAGAAGAGGTCAGAATGCTGTGACAGCTTATCTTTGGCAGTGTTCAATGGGAGACAAAGAACATGGGCAGTGTCTAGGAGTTTGAAAAGTCAAGAAACAAATTCTCCCTCTAGAACCTCCAAAGAGAATGTAATTCTGCCCACACCTTCATTTTAGCTCAGTGAAACTTACATCATTTTTTTTTGCCCTACAGAACTAAAGATAATACAGTTGTGTTGCTTCCAGCCACTGTTTGTGGTAAATTTGTTACAGTATCAGTAAGAAACTACTACATCCATGTGTAACAGGATAATAGTACTTAACATGACCATTTCTATCCTCTCACAACTTGTATGTATGTATATACATATGTATTCACACACACACACACACACGATGCTTAAAAATAAGGCTCAGCCTAGGTTACTCTAGGGCACATCAAAGTTAAATAGGTAGATATTCATCATCCTTAGTCATTAAATAACTGACTGTCCTCCATCTAACCCTGGCTTACATGCCCAGGTCACAGATTTTCTTATTAAGGTCTGATATTTAGCGTATATAGTAGATTCATTCAAATGTCAAAGAAAAATACTTGTTGATTTTCTTGGAAATTGCTGATTAATTTGGTCTCTGTTCTCACGTTGATGAGTATGTGACTGTTATGATAGATTAACAAGAAAAAATGGTTTTCTAGATTCTGTTCTTTAGCCATAAAACTTATTTGAAGAAAATCACCTCACAAAATTTATTCTGTTATACATTAATCTTAAATATCAGCCCTTAGATAACACTGTGTTATTTTTGGTTTGTAGACTGCACATTGCTGAGGTTAAATAACCTAGGCATTTAGAAAATAAACTCTGTTAAAGCAGTCAGATATTTTCTAATACCATCTATCCTTTGAAAGACAGTGGAAAAGTTATTAGCTTTTCTAGATTTCACTTTCCTTATTTGTAAAGTTCACATATTTAATTCACAATTAATTTACTCATTCAATAAATATCCACTAATCGTATAGAATATTGAGTATTATTTTAGGCACAAGAACTTACATTCTAGTAGAGGAAAAAACAAAAAAATTGAACTATTAAAAATTAATCTGGTGTGAAAAGTAGCTTAAAGAAAGTACATCACATAATGATTATATTACCTGATGATTGGGAAGGCATTTTGGGATAGTCAGGAATGAATGTTCTAATTAAGTGACTTTTCAGCTGAGACATAGACAAAAATTGATGCTTACTTTTTAAGATCATGGAGAAAGGAGTGGCATATCTTATCTAATGAATGACGCATACTGTCTCTGCCCAAATTCAGGTTTAAAAGAAAGATAGTAATAGGAATCCAGTAGATGGAGATCAACATATCAACTTTATTGCAGATTTAATTTGTACTGGAAGATAAGGTTTTAGTGCTCAGCTAAATAAGCCAAAACTTTACCCCTCAAAATTGCAGACCTCTCCACAAGGGGACAAAATCCCCTCCTAATTTGCTTCATGGTCTCTAGTAGATGAGACTGCTTTCTACTAGCAGAATATCCTTTGCCCAACTGATGAAAAGGACAGGTCTATTTCTTTCTTTTTAATTTACTACTGACTGTTTCTCTTCTTTCATGAAAGAATGTGAAAAAATGATAGAGACCTGGAAGCCTTCTCCAATGGAAAGTCTCTAAAATAAAAAGGAAACATTAGTATCTGGGAAACTGGATATTGCCTAAATAAATATAGTGAAAATTGCATAAAATAATGTATGTAAGAAATATAAGCACATTACCTGACACATGGTAACTTCTCAAAATGTTGCAACTGTCATTATTAACATTTCCATAATTTCCTCTGTGTCTATTCTCATTTTACTACTTAACAGCTATATGATCTCCAAGTTGATTGATTTTCCAATACTTTAATTTTCTTTTCTGTAGAATGGGAAGAATATCATTACTATCTCATAAATGTTGATAAGATTAAATGAACTAATACTTTTAAATTGCTTAGAACAAAGTCTAGGATTCAAGAAATACCACCTGTTTATCATTACTATTACTGACATTATAAGTAGAAGCAGAATTCTGTTTTTTTCGGACAATTTTATCAGAATCAGGAGACAGTGTTAGTGTGATTTTTCTGAGCTACTAGAATCTTTCTTTAGGGCTTTCCTTATCCCAATCTTGATCTGGTTCATATTTATTGTCGTGTTCCATGGTCCTATCCTTTGCTGATTCATTTTGGAAAATACCAAGTTACCATTGTATTATTAGATTTTGTCCTGAATATTCTAACATATTTCAATCAGCTAATCAAATATAAATATTTGAGTAACTCTGATTCCCAACCATAAGGATGGTGCTATAAGCCTTTTGAATATGAAAAGCACTGCTCATTACCATCATTAAACAGATGATAGTGTTAAAGGCTCCTGAGAGTCATTGTATTCTACATATCTGAGCAAGTATTAGGTATGAATAACTCTTTATTATTAAAGAAGGACATAAAGATTATAATAAGTTTTTAGAGGTATATAAATGAAACATTATGATCCTTTTTATTTTTTCTTTAAGCTATATATACTTCCTTGAAGTTATTTTTAAAAAGACTATATTTTATAAAATATTTTAAAACAAATTCATATTAAATAGGTTTAGGAAAAGCTCAATATGGAGTATTTCTAGTAGGTACAATTTTGATATTTATAATTATTCAAATAAATTAGCAGTCATTAAGAAGTGGTAAAATCTCTAAACAATGATGTCTCTAAAGCACAAGAAAACAGAGGTCATCATTATTAAACTTTTAAAGCACAGAGGATCAAAGAATTCTTGTCATTTTATACATGCATCAGGTTTTTGATAACTTAGAAGAAAATCAAAATAGACATTTTTATTAGCAAAACAGTAGTGTGCTGACTCTGGTTCGCTTCAATTGGACTTTTCCTTGGTTCAGAATAAACTTCATTTGGAGCAAGATAAGAAAAACAATGGAAAAATGTAGGCATCAAATTGTTGATTAGCTTAAACTATTTAAAGCCACTTCATAACTGATTCATGGTAGTAGTCATACTTTATTATTCTTTAGTGCTTTATAATTTCAATAAGAATTTTTCTTTTAATCTTTTTCTTTCAGTACAATTTTTTCTCCCCATTTTTTCCTAATGCAAAAACTAAGCCTCATAGATATTCAATGCCTTGACTAATATTTCCTAATTAATGCGGGGGGGGGGTTCAGATTCCTAGACCCATTCCTATTTCATTTGACAATGATTTACATGATCTCATTTAACATTCAAGACTCACTATAAAACGTGATACTTCAGGTGTTAAAAACTGTTCTCTTGATTTGATTTTTCCACAGTCCTGCTGTTTGCCTGGTTCTGGATACTCCAAGCTGAATACCGAGAGGAATTATCACTTAGCATGTCAGAAAATTCCTACTTCTACTTTTCTTCTTTAGGACATGCACTAACATTATCCTTTTAGTTATCTAATTTACGCAATGATGCTAGCTAGTATTTTCAAGGGAATTCGACTTTCCTAGACCTTTTTTTCCCTTCTTGATTACTGACCATACAAAAAAGAAAGAAAACCCTGCACAATAGAAACACTTGGGTGTCTGTCCCTGAAGATTTTTCTTTGCCAATAAGAATAAAATCAGGAGTTCTAATGATTAAAACTAGTTATCTTATTGTTGCTATGATGCCTCTTGTTATGAAGAATTTTAAACATACAATATAATTCTTTTCTGAAGTATAGGGAAGGGAGTCTTGTCTCCTTTTGATTAGTTTAAAAAATCATCTAAATGGAGTTTAGTCCGTACAGAGAACGTAAACTACTTAATGGCACATAGTATTTTTTTTGTCCTTTCTCAAATTGCAATTGGAGGTGGTTATTAAATGGGTTAAAGAGCTCCTTTCTAACTTTTAGAACTTAAGATCTTCAGTAGCTCCCACCAGTTCCAGTATGAATAAGTGTCTTTATATGTGTGATCCTCTTGATATTTCATTCTCCAGCATGTCTCTGCTTTAATATCTTGTTTTCAAAAGAATTTTCTATTTTTCTAAAATTTCTCCAGGCTGTTATTTACAGTTACAATATGGTTTAGCTTTGTTCATGACTTTATGCATCCACTCTTGGATAATTCTTCCTAAAGACTCTGGTCTTGATCATACAACTTTGACTAATGGAATCTTAGCAAATGTGATACAAGAAAAATTTGGAGAGAATTTATGCATTAGAGTTAATTTTCTCTCGTCACTCTTTGGAACCCAAATACCAGAAAGGGAAGAAGTCTGGTCAAGATTACTGAATGATGAGCATGTGGAACAGATAGCCATTCTAGATCAACCGTAACATTAATCACCAGACATGTGAGTGAGGTTATCCTGGACTATCCATCTTCCTCAAAATCATGAGGAAATAAATGTGTATTATTTTTGGTTGTGAAGTTGTGAGGTGGTTTGTTGCATACACACACAAAAGTCCAACTGATATATACCCCAAATCAGCTCTTAGTCTATAACATTTTCACGCATTTCTTCTGTGACTTAAACAGTTTTTTCTATTACTACTCTGCTTTTCTCCCTCTATTTCCTATTATTTATCTCTTTGACCTACTGAAAAGTTAGCATATGTTTCATAGTTATAAAGATAAAATTGAGGTCCCTCTTTTCGGAAAGTCAGCCAGTAAAATTCTCTGCATTATTTCTATGAGTAACAATGTCAGAGGCACATACCCACTTAGAATATTTCTTCTAAGACATGCTCCCTCAGTGATCTATGAACTTAAGTTGTGTTGTTTCTTAGGTTTCAATGAACAAATATAATTTTTCATCAAACAGAGAAGAAATATAGAGTAAGGAAGGGAAATAACATAGTTGCATAAGTGAAGATAGTTCATATCCTGTTACCCTGGCAACAGGCTCTGGGAAGGCCAAGGCTCCCTACACATCCTGTTGCCCTGACAACAGGTCATGCAGGGTATGGGAAGGCCCAGTTCCTACTCTTCTAGGTCTCTTGTTTACACCACGAAGAAAAAGGAAGAAGTGGTTTTGTACTGTCACACCTACATGTTCTTTTGGTATCTGAATCATTTCAGCATAAGCCTGTCTTTCCAGAGGGAGAGGGTAAGAAAATAGTGACCTCAATCTTTACATTTATGGGCTCTGTAGCATTTGCTAATATTTGATTTGTTCAAAGGAGTAAATGATAGAAAAAAAATGAGAGGGAAGGAATCAAAGTAGGAGAAAATAAACTGAGTAAACCATATAAGTAGTATATGAATAATGTAGCAATTATGAGCAGATTTGGCTATGTTTTACTTAGCTACATTGATTAAGTTTAGTTAATTTTTAAGGAATTCATCTGAGAAGACTACACCTATGAATGGTTGCCTATTTAGTTACGTCTATTTTATAAGCATACAATGCAAAAACCAAACATCATAAAATGATACATGAAATGTTACAAAAATTATCAACTTAATTTTAATTTTATATAATTTTTTTTCATTTTTATTCAACTTTGTTTGATTTTATCACATTTTTTCTTGCCATATAGAGATAAAAAAAAAACTAATCAAATCCTTATTTCTCCTTTCCTCTCTCTTTTTTCCTTAAGCAATTGGTTTGATTATATAAGAGGGGTTAACCATTGGGTAGAAGGGATCGATTCCATAGTGAAGGAAGAACTGAAATGGTGGTGGTGAACTTATTTTATCACATACATATGTTGATTTACAATGATAGACATACCTATGTAATGTTATGGTGCAGTGTTCCTTCAATAAAATTAATCTTAAACGAATTACTGCTTTCATTTATTTTGGGACCAGTATTTACTTTGTCATCCTAATTTAAGGATTATCTGAGAGTGTATTCAAAGCCTATAGATTATGATCATTAGTTCTGCTGTAATTAATCTCCACCAATTTTCCTGTGAATTAAAATAAAATCTTAGTTGACTTCTCTGACTTTAAAGGTAGAATAGAAAGCATTTTTAGGCTTCCAAGGATAGAGGTAAAGGGTAGTAATGTTTGTTATGCAGATTTCCTCAGATACCTTCACCAGCTAGAGAGGATCTAAGGTTGTCAGAGGGTCTAAGCTTTGTCCTTCCTAGTCTAGAAGACAGAGGGGATTTATGTAAATTTATGTCTTGCATTTTGGTAAATAGCAGGAAGGTAGGAAGTTTTCCTTTAGATAAGTAAATAAATAAATACAAATAGAGTAGCAGCTTTAAATTCTGTAAAATAAAAGTCTTTAGCTTCTATAAACCAGAAGTCTTATTTAGAGAAAAGTGTCTAGTAAAATATTCCGTCAGAATACAGGACAAAGGATTTGCAGAGAAAAGATTTGAATTTAAATTGAGTGTCAAAGTATAGGCTGATGTAAAGGAAATATCTGTGGGAGACTATAACCATTTGAAGCTGAATTTCTGAGAGACCTGGTGGGAAAGTTGGAGCCTAATCAGAATATCATTAGAGTTAGAGAAAACATATGAACAATTATCTAAGACTAGTTAGTTGACCTTTCTAAGTACCCTAATTAAGCTTCATGTATGATTGTTATTGCCCAATTTTTTTTTTGTCTTCCAGGTAATCTTTCTTTTTCTTGAGGTAATAAGAGGGAAGACACAAAATACAAATACTTAGTATTGTATACTTAGTACGTTGAATTAAATAAGAACTTAAAAAATGTCACGATAGCAAAATTCAGTTATCAGGCAATTTTACGTTTGAATGGATTAGCTAGTAAAACTATAGCAGTTGTTCAGCAACAAAATTAGTTCAGGCTGGAAAGTCAAGAAAATTTATGGAAGATATTTAAGCTACTTCTGGAGAAGAAAGAGAAACTAAACTAATCAACAGAAATTTTTGAGATATGACTATCATAGACAAAAACAAAACTTAAAAACCAACAAAAACAAAACAAAATAAAGAACTTACAGAACTTAGGATCTCAGCAGATTGTTGTGAAGGATAAAAATAATACAATGCAATTGTACAGACTCTGTGTCTGACACAAAATAAATACCTACAAATGTAGTTGTTCTCATAATTTACTTTTGTGGTACAGCTATGTATAAGACAGTGTGTTTGTTTTTGCCCATTCATCTACCAATTATAATAATGAGTAAAAGTTGACTCTAGATAACTATGTAATGAAAAGGAGGTCCAGGAGATTCAAACATTGACCAAGCAACTGATATTCCTACTCTGAGATTCTAATTTCCTAAATTCAAAAAGACTCATATGCTAGGAAAACTAAAATTTCTTTTTTTTTCTGTAGTTGAGTAATTAGGATTACATGGAGATGTCTTTTAGGGGATTCTTGCAAAGTGAAGAGTTCTGTGTATCCTGTGAGAGTTAATTGCCAGCTGGTTTCCAAATATTCATGAGTGAGGGAGATAAGCTAACTCAATTTGTAGGCAATCAGGTTAAATACTTTAGTATTAACTTCTAGTTTGCTTTGTATCTATCCACTATTGAGTTAAAGACTAATCCTTTGATTCCATAGATCCTCAAAGAGGAATATAAAGCAAAATAGTCTTGCCATTTTAAAAAATGAGAAATTTTAATACTTTTTAAGTTTTATTTTATCAGACTTTCAAATCCAAGGTGTGTGACAAGCTTCAAACTATAGTCATAATTATAAAGCTGTCATTTAATAATTTTGTCGTTTGACTTCATTTGTCATGTGAATCATTTTCATTTAAAGATAAATGTTTGCAGAGCATGAAGCTAGAGACACCCCTCTCTAAGAGGAATCCCATATCCCATCTATCCATGAGAGTCATGCATTAAGAAGGTCACATGTATTTCATGAGCGAAAATGTTCCAAAATGAGATTAGTAAACAGAATATTAATTTCCAGTTTAAGTTATTGAGCTATTCTTAGCATTAATCCTTCAATTATTTTATCAATATATTTCCCTCTATTTTACAAAGGTATCAGAATAATTTTTTTGATTCCTTACAACAAAATGTTTTGCTTTCTTTTCTTAATAAAGTTGGTGAAATTTATACTAAAACTATTTCATGTTTACATTTATTCTTAATATTTATTGGGTTTCTAATTCTACAGTAAATTCAAATAATCGAACAGTGTTCTGTTGATAATAGCTATTCTGTTGTTAGACTAGTTGGTTGCTCTGATAGAGTACATGGAAAACAAAAACCTAGAAATTGCATGGAATTACTTTACAGCAACTTGGAATTAGAAATATGATACCAAGTAATCTTAAAAGTTGCCTAAAAAGAGGAAATATTTAAGTTCAGATATAAGGATTAAAAAAAATTCTCTTTGGTAAATTTAAGTCATTTTGTTTAGTATAGTCTTATGGGTATAAAGGTAACTAAAACTAGTTTGCACAACTTGAGTCAAAAACTCTGATAATCTTAGTTGCTGATGAGAATTGTCTTAAAAATGAGAATTGTTCAGACAAAAATAAAGTTGTAGCTTAAGTCATCAAAACTATACTGACATGTGTAAAAATATAAGTAATTTGGAAGATAGGAGTATTATTTATTTAAATCATTAGTTGGCTTGTTAAACTAATTTATTTGTTCATTCAGTGGATAGTCATTCATTCACTCATCCGACAGAAAGCTCTGGCATTATTTGAGGCACTAAGAATACAATGATAAACAGTATAGTCATGATCCTTAACTTCATGGAATTGCATTTTAATGGTGAGGATGAATGACAAACAAGCAAACAACTTTGTAAGATAACTTTAATAAAAGTTGATGGCTAAGGCAACAAAATAACTGGATTAAAAAAGAATTAGAAAAGAATGGTCAGGGAAGGGCTTCTTATGATAGTAACTTATGAAGAGTGACCTTAACGAAGTGAGGAGTGAGCTATGCCAAGGTCTGAAGAAATCCCATATAGAAGGAAGCAATGATTTAATGCCTGAGGTAGGGTGTATGTAGCATGTCTGAGGCAAAACAAGACCAAGGAATCAGAACACCATTGGTAGGAAGAAGAGTGGGAGAATTGAGCATAGAAAGGTAGAAGTCAGGTTGATATGAGAACCAACAGGACATAAGACATTAGGAATTTATTTTCAACCTATGGGAAGTCTTTGGAACTTTGGAACAGCAGGATAGAGGATCTAACTTATTTTAAGAAGACCGGTGTTGACTGGTGGAGGGAGCTTAATGGAGGTATAGATCAAAGTGTACAAACTTTCAGTTATAAGATTAACAAACTTGGGAATATAACATGCAGTGTGGTTAATGTAGTTAGTAATACTATATTATATACTTGACTGTTTCTAAGAGAGTAAATCTTAAATGTTCTTACCACAAAAAGAAATAGTAACTGTGATAGGATGAAGGTGGTAGCTCTTACTATGGAGATAATCAGTCTGCAATGCATAAATACATCAAATCAATATATAGTACATATTAAATTTTAAAGAAGATTTCTCTGGCCATTTTTTTGGAAATTAACACTGAGAAGGAGCACGCAAAGAAGGACAAGCTTAGAATTAGGAGTATGGCAGTTGTCCTGGTGAAGATATAACTTTGACAATAGTGGCACTTAGAGAGGTAATAAGTATTCCAATTATAGGTATTTTAAAACTTAAGAACTGCTAGGACTCACTGATGAACTGGAGATAGAACTGTAATTATTTAAAAGAATGAGGCATACTGCCTTTGTGTGTGTGTGTGTGTGTGTGTGTGTGTGTGTGTGTGTATGCATGTGTGTGTGTATTTGTGATCCTGAACAACTGGGTCTGGTCCCTTATCTGGAACCTAAACCCCAAATGTGATCTGAATTCAGAACTTCTCTTATTTTAGAAAGATCATGAGGTGCCTATTCCAGAGTTTTCTAAATATCCTGTGGGGTCAGGGGCAGCATCTATGAATATTTTTGCAGCAAAATGTATAACTATTCACTTATAAAAAGATAAGAGATTAATGTTAATTTAGATTAAATGTTGCTACCAAATTATTTTAGTTCAGATCAGATTTTACAGACAAATGATACTGTCTGATTTTTAGAGTTTGAAGACTTTAATGTGGATAAGGAATTGTTAATCTGTACTATTTCTTGAAATGGACAAGATGGTGGTGAAAATAAAAAGCTCTTTTGGATTCATGAATTTTGAGATGTCTGTTAGATAGCGAATGACCTTAATAAATAAATAACTGGATTGGCTCAATATATAAGCATAGGAGTTACCAATATATGGATACGTTTAAAATCCTGAGACTAGATGGGATTATTCAGGAAGTTAAAATTTGCACAAACGAGAAGAGCATCAAGGGTTGAGCCCTCATGAACTACATTATTCAGAGGTTGGGGAGAGAAGACAGCAGAGGAGACTGAGATGCATTCAGCCAGTGTGCTGTAACATCTTGGAAACCAGAAGACAACTTTTCAAGAAGGTCAACTGTCAAATGTTACTGAGAGATAATGTAGATCATGTAACACGGACTAACACTAACTGTTTTTGCATTGTGGAGGTCTTTAGAAATCTTGTCAAAGCAGTGTCAGTGAGGTGATGGGACAGAAATCCTCACAGGAGTCAACAGAAAATAGAACTTGAGGTGAAGAAGTAGGGGCAGTGCACAGTAAACTCTTAAAAGAATTTTCTGTAAAGAAGATCAGAGATAGGGTTATAGCTAAAATGGGCTTAAGCATAAGTAGTTTCTTAAATTGTTGAGGTATTAGAGAATGATGAGAATGATTTTATAGGAAGTGAAAAATCAATGCAGAGAGAAAAAGAAAATGAGGAAGAGAGAGAGAGAGGGAGAGAGAGAGAGAGAGAGAGAGAGAGAGAGAGAGAGAGAGAGAGAGAGAGAGAGAGAGAGAGAGAGAGAGGCACGCAGGGACGTTCAGATCATTGAGCCGGTGAGAGATAAGAATTGCTTAATTTCAGAGATTGGGTCTAGGGACAAAGGTGGCTCATCCATGGTAAGGGGAGGGAAGGCATTTGTCTAGGAACATTTGCAAACAGGTGAAAACTTGGTGATGGTTCCTCCTGGTTTCTTTTATTTTTTTAGTGAAATCAAATTGAAGGCTATTTGAAGATAGTGAGGAGGTGAGAAAGAGTGGAGATTTGAGAAGGTGTGAAACAGTGACTTCAGATAGGGATTGTGACTAAGAAAATGAGGTGGAATTGGTGGGCAGTGTTAAGTATTCACTTGTGATCCTGTATATAAAGTGAGATCAGTCTGCAACCATGTGCCTTTTTTTCTTTTTTTTCCTGCTATCTTCAGATGAGCTACTTCTATGCAGGCGCAGAGCAGATTCAGAACTGAGTTCATGTTTTGCCCCAACATATAAATGTGATGGGGAAACTAGAGTTGGGATTCTTCTTAAGGTTTAAGGCAAGGGGAGAAATGAAAACAGAGAGAAAATGATGAATAATGAAACAACGAATAAGGTCAACAGGTTGGAGGTAGAGAAGGGGATCATAAATTTTTGCTCTTCTTAACACAAAATAATCGAATAAGCACAAGTCGTGTGTAGACAAACATATAAGAAATAAAATTTGTGAAATGAATATAGAGTAGAAAATTTTATTTTTTACAAAGTTCACTGTGAACTCCTTTACATTTTACATTTTGCTACTAGGCTTTCTTTTCAAACAGAAGCGGCTGTCAGTAGTGTGGCCATTCCTGCAAAGAAAACAAAGCTGGCAGATCTAATTTTAGGAGGCTTTTCCTTGACAACAGCCTTTTAAATATTGCCTATACAACAGTAAAAATTGGCTCCAGAAATTAATGCGACTCTGTTTGTTCAAGGAAATTCAATTCCCTTTTACATTTGAACTTTTCACAGTGTCATGAGAATACAACACGGCTTCCCTTCACCTTACTTCAGTGCCTGAAACTTACTGTTTATTACTCATGGAGGTGGACATATATATCAACAGCAATAAGTTAAGCATATAACAAAGGATCCTTTGAAATGTGGTTTTACTGACAGGGATATAAAGATTAATTTACTACATAAGGCTTGTTATTCTCTTTTTGTATTAATAGTAGCTTTAGTTGACCTAAATAATTCAGATTTTAAATTTCCTCTTGAGAGTCCAATCATTTTGTAAGTCTGCACATGCCAAGCAAGCAATACATTATCTATTTCTCTGATGCTTTTATTACTAGCAGTGAAATTTATTTTGGTTGAAATTTTATAATAAAATAGCTAAATATAAATTAGAAATAATGTTTATGTACTGTGGTATTTATGCAACTGCCATTAGACAACTAATATTGTGTTGATAAGGTATAAAACAAAGTAAAAGACATTGTTCCTTTTGTGTTTTTTTCCTTAGTCACAGTTTCATTATACATAGAATTTAGTGGGTCATGATATTGAATTACTATAAGACTTGACCATAAAAATCACTGGACAGATTCAGCATGTACTTTTTCCAGGAAATGAGTCTTCTGTTTGTGCAGTAAACTAATTTGGGGATAATTATGTATCCTAAATTAATATTTAAAAATTATTCTTCTGAAATATTTTCTAAGTATCCTGTTTGGCATTATAGGGTTATTCGAAGTTTATTACTAAGTCATTCACCTCCAAAATAATTCTTGTAATTCTTGGATTCTAGTTGGGATATCCCTAAAAAAGGTAAGCTATGAATTTTATGGTTGGTAAATTGACTTTCCTTCTTAGCTCCTAGAGATCTTCCTTCTGATTTACCTCCCTTTGGGACCTGTCTTGAAAATGATCTGAGACCGTATTTTGTGCCATCAAAGCTCCACTTAAATGTACAAAAGTGCCAGTCATATGCTTTGACTGGGTCTTTAAAGAAATATAAATTTGACTTCCTTGCTACTAGTCATATATTGGATAATACTTTTATTTTCAAACATTCTTTTTTTTAATTAAAGTAATAAAATTGTGCTATAAGGCAATGAAGACAGGAGTTTTCTTCCTGCCATTGGTGCTATCTAGGCCTACTTCCTGAGACACTAACTTTTATCTTTTAGTTCTTCCTGTAAATCAGTGTTTTAAAATAATAATTTTATGTAGTTTTTCTTGATTTACATAACTTAAGCATCATCCACTGATTTCATATAGCAGTGGATGAAAATTTAACATGCTTAGACTAGGCTCTAACCACTCCACCTAGCCTTCCTTCTTCCGTCTTCTTCCCAATGTCGTTCTATTGATTCTAATAAATCAGTATTTGGTTTATAGTATCATGGCTGAATTAGCTTCACTCTGGGTCAAATAATTAAATATGAAAATGTTTCCCATAGATTACCATCTCTTTCTTTTCCTGGAATTAATAAACATCTCATTTAAAATTTCTTTTTGTTGCTCTTCATTATTGCATACCTACTACTAATTCTTTCCAAATTCCTAAGTGGCATTATGAAACACTCTTTAAAGTATTTCCTATATTTCCAAGCCCATCATGTACATTTTCTGTCCCATTCTTTTCCTTGGAGACAATGTTCTTTGAGATTTTTTCCCCCAATTCCATCTGGGGTTCTCTATGCCTGAAGTACAGGTATCACCTGGGCTATCTTTCTGGAAAATGTTGCATCTGTAGTTTCCAGGACCCCATTCTTAGTTATATCGTGCTATAATTTAGAAAACAATTTTCCCTAGTAGTTCCCTGGAATAAGGCACTTGGGAAATATATTCTTTCAAGTTATTTGTATATATGAAATAGATTCATACTATTTTCATAAATTGACTAACTCTGAAATAATAAGTTAAAATAAAATTTTCTCAGAATTTTTGAGGTATTGCTTCATTGTCTTTAACTGTTAGTATTGCTACCAATAAATTTGATGTAATGTAACCCTGACTTTTTTTTTCAGATGAAGGAATTTCTACTTATTTCTTTCTCCCCCCTGAAATCTCATGATAATCATCTTGGTGTGAGAATTTGTATTAGGAAATTGATCCTTTCCATCTGTAAATATGTACTTTTTGGTAAAGATTCTCTATTATATTATTTAATTTGATAATTTTTTCCCCTTCATTTTCTTCTTTATTTCTTGGAATTTGTATTGATCTTTTCAGATTGTCTCAATTTTCTTTTGTATTTTCTTCTTCTGTCCATTGTGCCTTTGAAAAAAGCCAAAAACATTGCATTATCTTTCTCTTTCAAACCCTTCAGTACTTTTCAAGACCAGATCTAGTTCTTATTTTTATTGATTCTTATTTTTAGCAATCCATTTTTATGATATCCTATTTTTATAACTGAATTCATTTTCTTCTTCTCCTAGAATAGATACTTTCAACTGTGTTTGTGTCAGTTTGTCATTCATGTTAAAGTCTTTCCTCAAAGATCTGATGGTTCTTGGCTCTCTGCTCACCATTAAAATAAAGAAACTAAAGAGGAGATTGATGCTCAGTATGAATGGATGATTTTGGTGGATTTGCAATCTCCATAAAGGGTGGGAAGTCCTCAACCATCTAATCAGGTGATTATAAAATGTTATATGTACAGTTATTTTCTCTGAAACTATTTTCTATATTGGAAAATAATCTGTCTAGGATATGTTAAAGTTTGTTGCCCCTGTTCTAGAGCTGCTGTTTATTATATTCTTTTACTTCGTTTTCTTTTTAAGATATAGACATTTTTCCTACCTCTATAGCTTAATATCACTAGAAAATAAGCCTCTAATCTTCCATAGTGATGTGGGAGCTCTATTTACTAAGTACTAAGGAGGAAAATGAATTTCTAACTCCTCTATATGCAGGCTTTCAAGCTAAACCCTATTTTCAACCCCACTCTGATTTCCTGACTTCTGCAACACCTAATACTTCTAATTCCTGCATCATTTTATGATTCTCTAGGGTGAAATCTTTGCTTCCAGTTGGTATCCATTGCTAAAGTTTTCATTCCTCTATCTACTTTGCAGAATTTCTTACCTCACCCCCCCACCCAAGTAAGTTGATTCTCTTGTGTTTTATTTTCCATTTTCATTCACTGTGAATTTCTTGCAACATTTTCACTGTGAATTTCTTGCAACATTTTATGACTTTTTGTCAAGTCATGTTAGTGAAGTTTCAGGAGTTGGCAATGATAAATACATGCTCAATTAGCCAGGATAAAAAAATCATGCACTAATTTACTTCAAACCTTTAAATTTTCTTTTCTTTTCTCTTCTCTCAAAAAACCCTTGTAAGGTAAGACCATGTATGGACTCCATTTATCATAAAAGGAAACAAAAAAGGTGCTCTTAGAAATATTGTGTTGCATAGACTTCTATGCAGGAAACAGGAACCAGGTCAGTATTTGAAACAGAAAGGGATTAGTTACAGGAATTAGACATTTACAAAATCACAGGAATGTTTTTAATCTCTGGAAGGCAGGAGACACCACCGGACAGGTATCTGAAAACTCACTACACAGGTGTGATTCAGAGGCAGCAAGCTGCTGCATCTGGACTGTCATCACTAGCACTGCCACCCCATTGCTTCTGTACAACCATGGCCAGTGGCTAGATATGCAAAGGCGGAGTCCAGCCAATACACTGTCTCACAGACTTGTTTGTCAGCACAAAACAGTAGCAGAACAGGGCTTCTTTCCCTTTGCTTTCTAAATGCTTTCAGATTGCTTTCAACTGGCACTGCCTAGTTTACAGCTAGAACCTTAGCTAAAATAACCTGTGAATGTAGGTTTTAGCTTTCAAATCTCTCCAAATAAAAAGTTAGTCTACACTATCTACTGTGGTACTAACACTGGTTTGTGACAGGTAAAATTGAATCCCAGTTTTCATGACTTTCAGCATTTTCTTTCTACTGTTTCCTTTACTAAAAATTTTAAGTTTATATGTAAAATTATTTATATAATAAAATAATAGAAGCTATTATAATAAAATATCAGTATTTAAATATGAAATAATATAGATATCATATTGATGTTTGTGGTCCAAATGTGTTGGTTATCTAAAATACAATGACAGTGTAATTGGCATGGTTTTTGTTTTTAGAAAGGTGCAGGTAGGAATGTAGGCAAGAAGAGAAGGAGGAATAAACATCTTTATTTTATTTCCATTTAGTTCGTCGCACTGGTAGTTTCCCTGACCTAGAACTCAAACTCAGGGGTATGTGGCCTATGTCCTTTGGAGGCAGTTGATGTAACTGCTGCTCGATCAGGGTGTGCCAGCATGATTTTCTTTTAACGCTTTTGTTCCCAACAGTGTTTGGAAATATCTAAATGTAAGACAATATTTTCCTTCTCACTGCATTAGACCACATGGACCTATGTTGCATGATTAACATTACTACAGCAATACATAACACACGGTCTTTCCTCTGACCGGATAGATAAAAACTACTTCTGTTAGGTGGTGGTGCATAATAAAATGTTATTTTTCTTAATGGGTAAAGAAAAGCTCATCTATGTTAATGTCAGGATTATATTTTTTAATTGTATTACATCTTCATACAAGCCCTTTAAAATAATATTTGCACCTCTCACCTTTAGAGAACAGCAAATTCCTATCAAGAGAATTACATAATGCCACCAAATTATGCTGACATTAGACTAAGGAGTGGATTTTAAATATTGTGTTCTTTCTGTTATCCCAGATTCCTTTTGAGGATATTGAGACAAACCTTCATGAAAGGTAGGATTTAGATAGCTGAGGGATAAGACAGAAACCTCAAACTTAATTTCATCAGGAGTTACAAATGAGGAAGATATGTTCAGTGGAGACTATAGAAACTTAGAGACACCTGTTTCCTCTGGGTACAGCACTCTCTTAGTTCAGCTCCATTTTCTTCTTTTGGGGAATTAGCATGTAGTTCTGATTTTCAGAGAAAAGTCACCTCCTTGTTTTATTGTATAGTCCTTTGATTTTAAAATGTTAATGATGAAATACAAGCTTTTAAAATCACTGATTGGTTCAGCACCCTTAAGTCAAAGAACAGCTGTGGGTAACAGAGTGTTAAAATGAATTATTTTTGTATTATCTTTGGCTGGGGCCTCAAAGGCTAAGGTCAATGCAAAAGGTGCCAGTAGAAGCCAGATACTCTATGCTTCTACAGAAGAATTCAGTGCGTGCCAAATAGACTGGCATTAGAGTCTGGTCTATATTGAACAGAATATTGAAAGGGAGTATCGGGACTTATTTCAAGCAAGAACTGACAGTGTGCTGGCACTTTCACCTCCCCTAAGGAAAGATGGAAAGATGAGAAGCTGTGACTGGAGCTGCCTTTATTTGTCTGCAAAAATGAGTGTCCATTGGGCTTGCGGCTAGCGTTAGACCAAGGAGATGTGCCTTCTCCTGCAGGCCAAGTGGACCCTTGGAAAGAATCCAGCCTGGGTAAATTCAAAAGAGTTCCTACCAATGATAGTTTTCTGTAAGTGCAGAGTAGCTTCAGGTAGAAGCAGCCTGTGGAGAGTAGACAAGTGGAACTAAGAGAAGTCCTTAGTTGTCATGTAAACTATCTCCTGTTTTAGGAACCTCAGTTTGAGGACTAGAGAGGCAAGACTTTCAAAAATCTCCAGTGTGGAATGTGGGTGGGGTATCTCACTAGAAAAAAAAAAGTTAGCATCTAGAAGGCACCAACCCAAGAAATCAATTATATCTGCTGTATAATGGTATCATTGTCCTTTTTCCTTTTCTCCTGGGTCCAAGTAAGTTAGTGAGTTTAGGAGGAAAACTAACCTGAAACAGGCCTGATCTTGGGGGTAGGACAATGAGACTAGAAAAAGCTTCACTTTGAAAGAATGTGGAATTTTGTTGATTATACGGTTTACTGGGCATTTTGACTTCTGAAATGATACTTGTCTTGTGAATTGAAAGGGATATGAAAACCTGTGGTGGGTGGATTTCATCTAGTGGTAGAAACAAAGAAATCTGGAGTGTGAGTTTGAATAGGATAATGGGGGGAAAATAAAGGTCTCCCAGCTGGCTCTAATATGTTCCTTAAACATTTACACGTCTGTAAACAGCTGTGTGTTCTCCATTTGCAATATCTGAGATGAAAAAGATAAGAGTGGGGAGGGACAGGGCATTGTAATCCTTCTGTGTGGTTTGCATTTGTTCAGGCTTTTTTTTTCTGTTGTAGAATCCATATGATCTTGTAAAACTCTTAACTACATATTTAGATGAGTGAACAAAACTGAGAGTTCTGAGCTTTTTAGACATATATATGATAAAAGTTTATCTTAGCGTAGGAGATAGTCTAGGAAAAAGACCATTCAAATTTCTTTAAATCATAATTCATGACTCAGAGACTAAATTATTTTGTATATCTCCTCTGGAGCCTCTGAAATTGATTTTTTTTTTTTTGAAATGTACATTTCTTGAGAAATGAAAATCACTCAATTAAGAAACATTACCCTTCTTTGATTATGTAACTGCTGAAGTGTTAGCAAATTTTTTTTCAAATACTGGTATAAAATGCATGACAAAAGATAGTACAGAGAGTTCTCTTGCTAGCTAAAAGTGTCTGTAAATTAAGGGGAGAAAGGCTTGTTATGTATGGCACAAAATGTTTTGGGTAATTATTAAGGTGTTTGTTCTGTTTGAGTTCCTGGTAGCATTTGGGGCTCTTGTAGTTGCTGCCATGATTAGGTTGCTGCAAGGATGAGGTTGCAATGAGGTTGGGACAGAGTAGATATTTTACACCATAAAGAAAGTGTGGTTGAAAAGGCTGTTGGCTCTCTGCCCCTTTGCTACACGGGCATTGCACTGTCTGACACTCATTCTGAGCCTAGAAATTGTGTAATTCCTCCCACAATTAAGTATGTGAGTAACAAAGGCAACACTAATGACTTTTTGGCATGTGGATACTGTTTGTCACAGAACCTCTTTGAGAATCAGACTTTAAAAACATGTTTTACTAGATCAAAAAGAAAATTCATTTAACATTGTTTTGAAGTATAACAATGAACAACAGTTCATGATTCACAAAGCATGATAGGAAAATTGATTCTTTCATAATGAAACTAATTCACAGAGTGACTGTTTTGCTTTAGATTCACATAGTCAATTTAAAATCACATAGACAAAATTCCTAATTTATATGATGATTCTATGTCACAAACAATTTTCATCAAACATATTAGACAGTAAAACACAGAATTTCAGGAAGTTTATGTCTCCATTTTCTAATGAAACTACTCTTGAAAAAATGATCAGCACTCTCCATATCACCAATCCAACTATTTGCATCTCTGGCTTCATCTCTCTTGACCCGTTAGCACACATTTCCATTTGGCTTAATGTTTCTTTTGAAACTCTCTACTTCCCCCAGAATAAATATATTTTGCTTTTTGTCTGTTTCACTGACTACTTCTCAGTTTTATTTTTAAATTTTTTCCAACTTTATTGAGATATAATTGATGTATTACCTTTGTCTAAGTTTAAGATGAACAGTGTAATAATTTGATACACTGCATATAGTGAAATTACTGACCTAATATTTAATTCTGTCATCACTTAACATAATTACTATTTTTGTGATGAAAACATTTAAGATTTACTCTTTGAGACTTTCAAATATGTAATACAGTATTGTTAACTATAGTCATCATGTTATACATTAAAATGCCCAGAATTTATTCTCCATATAGCTGAAAGTTTGTGCCCTTCAACCTACATCTCCCGTTTTTCCATCCCTTAGCCCTTGACAACTACCATTCTATTCTCTATTTCTATGAGTTAGACTTTTTTAGATGCCACATTTAAGTAATATCATGCAACATTCATTTTGATCTTTGTGATTTATCTCTAAATTTCTCCGACAGTATAATACCCTCAAGGTCCATTTATGCTCCTTTTCTGATTTCTCCTTATTTTCCAACATTTTCACTTTAGATTGTCCCAAGACTCAGGTCTAATATTAGTTTTCTCTTTCTGTGCTCCTGTCCCACTGATGTCATCTAGTGCCATCATGGTGCGATAGTCTATCAGTCTATTAATTAGTGCCAAATTTATATTTCTAGCCTTGATTTCTCCAGACTTCAAAATCCACATTCTAGCCAGGATCTCTTCTTGCTCAGACTTAGCATTTCTAAAACCAAATTCATTTCCCCACTTTTATCCCTCTATAAAATGACTTTTCCTGTGTACTTTCTAGTCTATGCCAATATCTGATATTTTCTCAGGTTGGTAGCCTTAAAATCATCCTTGCTTTTTTGCTCACAGCCACATTTAATTCACCAATAAATCAGTACAATCTACTTTAAACTGTGTCTAAAATGTAACCGCCTCCTACCACCTCTGATACAGCCTCAATGGCCCAAGACACTGTCCTCTTACCAGGAAGATTCCTACCTGTCATGGCCTGTTCTCTGTTGGCTTCTTCTCTTACACCTTTACCATTCTTGACACAGCATCAGAATCATCCTTTGAACAAAGAAGCTAAGTCATCACTTCTCTGTTTAGGAACTTTCATTGACCAAAAGTACTTTACCTTTTTGCTTTGCACCTCCTCATCTACCTCTTTGACTTCATGTCCTACCATTGTTCTCTTTCCTCCGCCAGCTCCATCTATACTGATTTCCTTGCTTCTTGCAAATACAAGCATGCTCAGGCTTTAGGTCTCTTTCATCTTCCCTTTGCTCTGACGCACTTTTGCCTCAGATTTACACATGGCACACTCCTTCACTTCTGTTAGGGTTATCCTCAAATGTCACCTTCTCAGACTTTCTTTGACCACCTTTTATAAAGAACTACTTCCTCTATCACTCTGTAACCCTTTACTCAGTTTTAGTTTCACTTATAACACCATCAGACATACTATTTATTCACCTGTCTTCCTTTCATTAGAATGCAAACTTCATGAAAACAGGCACTCTTATTTCTATTTTGATCATGTTCTGTATCCAGGGTTTGGACCATGCATGCATCCTATCTGACACTTTTTGTTTTCTGTTTTTTGTTTATTTTGTCTTTGCATTCAAATTTTTCAATCATATTATCAAATTATGTTTTATACAATATCTTGAGGGTCAGTTTCTGTGGTTATTACTTTTAATTTTTTGCTAATTTGGTGAAAAATCAAATTACATGTTTTTGATTACTTTTGTTTATTCTACTTTTCATTTTTCTATATCATGTATTTAATATATATACTATAATTTTTAATAACTATTGATTTATGCGTAAGTATATGGTTGACATGGCTTGTCATTTTTTGGTTGATATTGTGATATTAACATAAATCAGGTAGGTTAGCGCAGTATAATACCTAAATGGAAACAAAGCAAAACAAAACAATTTTTGGAATATCTTATTTACAAAATGAGGTAGACTTTTGGATCTCTATTAAATTATTCCCTTTTAATATATTGCCTCATATATTACCTGGTTTATTTGTGACCAACTATTTTCTTTTCCCTTGAGTCTATATATTCAAAAAGTTGTATATGTGAATAATCCATTGCAGCTTTGGTAAGCTAAATTTTAACATATGAAGATATACTTGATTTCTGTAATCATCACTGAACTAAACCAGTTCATCATCTTTTAATATTTGAGATCATAAATTTTACCCTAGTTATAACTTTATGGTTTATTAATACAAACAGATATGTTGGAACTGATCTTGATAAATTTTCAGAAAAAAAAAGTTGATAATAACTGTGAAACTACATAAATTATATAAATCCAAAATAATGTGCATTCTATGAAATTTGAACTTTTTAATTGAGATATAATTATACTAATTTCAAATAT
Source organism: Solenodon paradoxus (assembly GCA_004363575.1). NCBI lineage: Eukaryota > Metazoa > Chordata > Mammalia > Eulipotyphla > Solenodontidae > Solenodon > Solenodon paradoxus. The sequence continues at coordinate 1,956,679 of RJWH01000008.1, read as the reverse complement.
ACAACATAGTGACTGTAGTGTGTATATATATATGTACATATATATATATATACACAGAAAGAGACAGAGAGACAGAGAGACAGAGAGACAGAGAGACAGAGAGACAGGGAGAGGATCACCATAATAAGCCTGGTTAATATTTTTGACCACACAGTTACAAAGTTTTTTTCTTATGATGAGAAATTTTAAGATATACTCTTCTTTCAACTTTCAATATGCAATACAGTGTTATTAACTATAGCCTCATGCTGTATATCATATTCCTAAGACACTAATTTGTTTTATAACTGGAAATATCTATCATTTGACTGCCTCCACCTATTTTACAACCCTCTTCCCTAATATCTCCCTAGGCCTCTGGCCACCCATTCTCTGTGTCTGTGAGTTTGGCCATTTTTGTTTTTGTTTGTTTTTAGATTTCATGTAAGTGAGATAATTTCACTTAACATAGTAGCCTCAAGATCCATCCATACTGCAAATGGCAATATTTCCTTCATTTTAATGGTTGAATAATATTCCATTAATAAAGATAGATATTCCATTATATGTCTTACATATCATATTTCACATATATATGCACATACATATATATGTATTTTATATACATACAGATTTTATATGGGATATATTTTAGGGAATATATATATGCATATATATGTTTTAATATTTTGTTTGTCTGTTCTTTCATTAATGGATAACTATGTTGCATCCTATCGTGGCTATTGTAAATGTTGCAGTGAACATGGATGTATGTGTATCTTTTGAAGTTAGTTCTTTTATTTCTTTTGAATAAATAACCACAAGTGGAAATGCTTGATCTTATGGCAGTAATATTTTTAATTTTTTGAAGATCTTTCATACTGTTTGCCATAGTGGCTTTATCAATTTCCATTCCTACCAACAGTGAACAAGGATTTTCTTTTCTTTATGTCCTTGCCAGCACTTGTTATTTCTTGTCATTTTGTTAATAGCCATTCTAATAGGTGTGAAGTGATAGTATGCTTTGAATGTGCATTTCCCTTATGATGAGTGCAGTTAATCATTTTTTCATACACATGTTGGTCAACTGTATGTCTTCCTTAGAAAAAAGAGTCTATGCTTATCCTCTGCCTATTTTTCAATCAGATTGTTTTTGTGAGATGTTAAAACTCTTATCAGATATGTCATTTACAAATAATTTCCCCCATAGATTGATTTTTATTTTGTTATAATTTGGCTGTATAGTTTTTTAGTTTGATGTAGTCACATTTACTTATTTTTTATTTTGTTGCCTTTGTTTTTTATCTTAATCCAAAAAAGTCTTTTCTAAGACTGATGTCAAGGAGCTTATAGTCTATGTTTTTTTCCCTAGGAGTTTTAAGGTGTCATATCTTAGGTTCAAGTACTGAATCCACTTTGATTATATTTTTATTTAAGATACAAGATAATGTTCTGTTTTGATTTTGCATATGTATATCCAGTTTTCTCAATTCCATTTAGGAAGAGACTTTCTTTACCCCATTGTATATGTTTGCTTTCTTTGTTGTAAATTAATTTACCATGTTTGTATGTTCTCCATTCTGTTTTATCAATTGATGTTTAGGTCTTTAGATAATACCATGCAGTTTTGATTATAATGCTACATAATATAGTTTGAATTCATGGAGCATGATGTCTCCAGGTTTATTGTTTTTTCTCAAGATGGTTTGGGTGTTTTTTGTGGTTCCATACAAATATTAGAATTGTTTTGTTCTATTTCTGTAGAAGCATGCCATTTGAATTTTGATAGGATTTGCAAGGAATCAATAGATTGTTTGGGTAGCATGAGCCTTTTAATTCTTTCAATCCGTGAGAATGAAATATCTTACTATTTATGTGTATCTTTTCCAGTTTTCTAAATTATTGTCATAGCTTTCAGTGTGCAGGTATTTTTCTTCTGTTAAAGTTTTTGGAGGTATTTTGTTATTTTGGTGCAATTACAAAATTTTGATGCAAAAATAATATTTTTTAAATTTTTTCTGATTTTTAGTCTGTATAATTTTTGTATATCTATTTTGTATCCTGAAACTTTATTGAATTCATTTATTACTTCTAATTTTTTTATGAATTCTTTAAGGTTTTCTGTATATAATCAATTCATACAATTTTTTTCAATATTGTAAACCATTTTGGTTTATACACATCTTGACACTTGAGTTTAATAATTATTTCATACTTTTTTGGTATTTAAGAAAGCCACTTTTGAGTATGTTATTCTTGAACCTTTTTGCTACATTTTTAAAAAAAATTTAAACTTTCTTAGGAAGACATCTTTGAATAAAAGATTTTGGTTTGATAACTGGCTTTAAACTGCCCATTGAAATATACTTTATATATAAAATTAATTCATTTTAAGTATATAATTCAATAATATTTAGTAAATATATAGGGTTATGTAACTCTCACCATAATTCAGTTCTAAAACGTTTTTATCACTTCAGAAAGCTCCCTTGTGTTTGTATGCAGTCATTTCCTACTCCCACTCACCTCCCTAGTTCCAGACAAGTATTGATTTGATTTGTGCCCTATAGATATACTTTTATTTTGGATGTGTCATATAAATGAAATCATTAAATACATAATCTTTAATGTTTGTGGAGTGGATATAAGAAATTCATTACTGTAATTTCTCATTAGTATTTTATTTTTATGGCAATGCTGCATTTATTTATTCACTTATTAATAGACATTTGGGCTCTTGCAAATAATAACTATGGACATCTATATAGGAGTTTTGTGAACACGTTTTCAATCTTTTTTTCTAGATTCCTGGGAATAGTTGGATTCAATTTTGTTTAACTCTGTAATAACCTGCTAAACTTCTCAAGGGGCTGTCAGATAGTACATTGCCACCACAGTTGCATGAGGTTCCAGATTCTCCCCTTTTCCCTTAGAATCTAATATGGTAATCTTTTCGATTAGTATCATTTTAGTGAGGGTGTAATTTTATCTGTGGTTTTAATTTGCATCTCTCTAATGACTAATGATGGTGAACATATTTTCATGTGCTTGTTAGTCATTTGTATGGCTTCTTTGAAATTTAAATCTATTGCCCATTTAAAAAGGGGTATTATTATTATTTTGAATCTTTAAAATCTTTTTATTATTTCATTAATTTTTAAAAGTATTGAAGACACATTTTAAATAACTTTTCCTAGACTTAAGGTGTACATCATTATAAATCAATGTGTTTTTAATAAATTAAGTGTAACACCAATGACCCAACGAACCAAATCAAACAAAAATATACCTTTAGTCTATAGAATCAAATTTGCAGTTTCAGAAAGGAAGGGTTAGGAGAATGGACAAATAATATAAAAGGGGCAAATTGCATGGTAATGAATAGAACTGATTTGTGCCACACTTATATTGAATCTTAATATTTCTTTATATAGTCTGGTTGTAAGTCCTTTATCTGGTCTTTATAAGTCTTTATCTGGTATTCGACCTGTAAATATGCTTTTTCTCTGTCAATAGCTTCTCTTTAATTTTCTTTCTTTTAAAAAAAATATATACAATTTTATTATTAATTTTGTTTACAAAGCCATACTCATTTTAAGATATCGAACTCATTTTTCAGTCCGTGGGTATTACACACCAAACCCACCACAGAGTTCTATGTCCTTTACTACCACCTATTCCCTCTCTCCTTTCTTCCCTGCTTTCACTACTTCGGCAGCCATCATCTTGTGTCCTGTGCATTTTTGTTGAGGTTTATCTGTTTATTTGTTTCATTTCATTACATTCAACATATGAGTAAAACTATCTTGTATTTTTCTTTTTCTTTCTGACTTAATTTGCTTAACATCATGCACTCCAGTTCCATCCATATTGTTGCAATGCACATTATTTCTTTTTAATTGCTGCATAGAATTCCATTGTGTGTGTGTGTGTGTGTGTGTGTGTGTGTGTGTGTGTGTGTGTGTGTGGTATTGTATCTGCTTTATCCAGTCATCTGTTGATGGACATTTAGGTTGTTTTCATGTTTTGGCTATTGTGAACTGTGCTGCTGTGAACACAGGGGTGCAGATATTTTTCCTGATTAGAGATTTTTTATTCTGTGGGTATATGTCTAGGAGTGGGATTACTGGCTCAAATGGTAGTTCCACCTTTGATTTATATGAGTAATTTCCATACTGTTTTCTAGAGAGGTTGCATTAATTTACATTCTCACCAACAGTAAAAGAGGGCTCCTTTTTTTTTTTTTCTCTCCAGACACTCTCCAACACTTGTTTTTAGACATTTGATATAGCCCACTTTCGCTGGTGTGAGATGTTATCTCATTGTAGTTTTTATTTGCTTTTCTCTGCTAATGAATGCTGCAGAAAAATTGTTCATGTGTCTGTAGCCATTTATATCATCTTTGGTTAGGTATCTGTTCAGATCTTATACCCAATTTTAACTGGCTCATTTACTATTTTTGTTGAGATGTTTGAGTTCTTGATATATTTTGGAGATTAAACATTTAGCTAATATATGTTATGTGACTATTTTCTTGAGTTCAGTGGATTGCTTTTTTTTTTTTAGTGGTGATTTCTTTTATTGTGCAAAAGCTCTTTATTTTGATGTAGTTGCAATTATTTTGTTTTACATTTGTTCTTTTGTTATAGCTGTACTTTCCTTAAAGATCTCTTTGAGATGGATGTCGTGGAGTGTTTTCTCCCCCCATATTTTCTAAGACTTTTATGGTTTCAGGTCTTATGTCCAGGTCTTTGATTCATATTTAGTTAATTTTTTTGTATGGTGCTAATGAGTAATCTAATTTCATTTTGTTTGCAGATGTCTGTCCAGTTTATCCAGCACTATTTGTTGAATACACTTTCCTCTTTCCATTGTATAAATCCTGGCTCCTTTGTGGAAGATGAACTCTCCATATCGGTGTGGCTTTATTTCTGGGATCTCAGTCTTATTCTACTGAACTGTGTGACTGTTTTTGTTCCAGTACCATACTCTATTGTTTTGTTGATGATCACTTTGAAGACATAAAGTGTGATTCCTCAACAGTTCTTTTTGTTGTTGTTGTTGTTGTTTAAGATAATTTTGGTTATTTGAGGCCTTTTCTGATTCCAAAATAATTCCATATTTTTAGCTCATTTTCCTTGAAAAAAATGTTTTGGAAATTCTGATGGGAATTGTATTAAATCTGTATGTAGCTTTTGTATAGAGTGACATTTTAATTAAGGTGTTTCTTCCAATCCATAAACATGGACTATTTTTCCATCTTTTTGTGTCTTATATTTCTTTTGTTGAAATCTTATAGCTTTTTGTCTTATATTTCTTTCATTGTAGAGGACTTTCACCTTCATTTTTAGGTTTATTCACAGGTAATTGATCTTTTTTGTGCTACTGAGAATGAGATTTCTTTCTTAATTTCTTTTTCTTCTAATTCATTGTCTGTGCATAGGAATGCTACTGATTTTTGAGTCTTACTTTTATATCTTGCCACTTTTCCATACTCATTTATTGTTTCCAATTTTTTTTGTGGAGTCTTTAGGATTTTCCAGGTATAATATAAGTTAACTGTGAATAATGATAATTTTATTTTTTTTCTTCAGATTTAATTACCTTCTTTCTATGGCTAAGACTGCCAGGACTGTGTTGTATAGTAGTGGAGGGATTAGCCAACCATGTTTTCTTTCAGATCTTAATGAAAAGACTTTGTTTCCACCCATAGTTGACTGTGAGTTTGTCATATTTTTATATTTAATTTTACTCTTATTAGGCTGAGGTATGTTTTTTCTATTCTTATTTTGGTGAGGGTTTTTTCTTTTTATCATGAGTGGGTGTTGGATCTTGTCAACACTTTTCTGCATTTGTTAATATGATCATGTGATTTTTGATTTTCTCTTTGTTGATGTGGAGTATGAATTGACTGATTTGCATATATTTAACAATCCTTGTATCCCTGGAATGAATCCTACTTGATCATGACGTATTATTATTTTTTAATATACTGTTGAATTTGGTTTGTCAGGGTTGTTAAGATTTTTGCATCTATATTCACCAGTGATTTATCTATCTATATATCTACCCATCTATCTGTCTATTTATTTTTGCTGCCAATTTCTGGTTTAGGAATCAGGTTTTTATTGGCCTCATAGAATGTATTTGGGAGTTTTCCCTCCTCTTTGATTTTGAATGTTTGGTAGAATTTACTTGCTAATTCATCTGGATCTATAGTCTTGTTTTTTACGGGAGATTATTACTGCTTCAATTTCTGTGTTTATGACTGGTCTGTTCAAGTTGTCCTTGTGTTTTTTCTTGGTTCAGTCTGGGGAAGTTATAAGATTTTAGAAATCTGTCCATTTCTTCATGATTGATTAATTTATTGGTGTTTAATTGCTCATTAATGTCTATATTTCTATGTTGTCAGTTGTAATTTCACCTATTTTATTTCTGATCCTTATTATTATGATTTTCTCTCTGTTCTTTGTGAGTCTAGCTAGGAGCTTAACAATTTTGTTTATTTTTCAAAAATCTAGCTCTTGTATTCATTAATCTTTTGGATGGTCCTTTTGTTTTCAATTTCCTTTATTTCTGCTCTAATTTGTATTATTTCCTTTCTTCTACTGATTTTTTATTTTTTTATTATTCTTCCCTTTCTAGTTCCTTCTAATGTGAGGTTAGGCATTCAATTTGGGTTCTCTGGGTTTCTGATGTGCCCTTGTATGGCTATAAACTTGCCTCCCAGAACTGCTTTTGCCACCATCCATATGTTCTGGCAGCTTATCTCTTCATTTTAATTTGTTTCCAGGTAAGTCCTAATTTCACATTTAATTCCATTGATGATTTAGGGATTGTTCAGAAGAATGTTGTTCAATCTCCACATCTTTGTGATTCTTGAAGTTTCTCTCTTCTGGTTCATTTCTAGTTTCACCCCCTTATGGTCAGAGAAGATGCCTTTTATAATTTCAATCCTGCTAAATTTGCTGAGACTTGTTTTTGTTTCAAGATCTGGACTATCCTTGAGAACGTTCCATGTACCTTTCAGTAGAATGTATATTCTTTTATTTATTTTTATGGAGGGGCATAGCACATGCTGTATATATGTCTATTACATCCGTGTGATCTGTTGCTTCATTAAGTGTCCCTGTTCCTTTGCTGATTTTCTGCCCAGAATATCTGTCTTCTGATATAAGTGGAGTATCGAATCCCTCTGCTGTTACTGTGTTTCGTCAATTTCTGCCTTCAACTCTGTCAGTATGTGTTTTATAAATTTAGATGGTCCAACATTGGTTGCACATATGTTGATGATAGTTATGTCTTCTTGATGATTGCCCCCTTGACCATAATGTAGTGCCCTTCCTTGCCTCATGATGCACTATTCATGTGGAAGTTTATCTTGTCTGAAATTAATATTCAGTTCCTGTTTCCTTTTATTGCTGTTGCTTTCATATATTTTTCCATAACCTTTACTTTCAAACTTGCTTGCCTTTGGATCTTATATAATTTCTTGTAAGCGTAATATTTAAGGGCACTATTTTTGATCGATCCAGTGGCTCTACGATTTTTGATCATTATGTTCAGTCCATTCACATTTAAGGTAATAATGTATACAGAGGCTCTTTTGCTGTCATTTGAGCTTCTTTTTCCTGTTGGTCTTCTGTGTCTTTTGCTTTGTTTCTCGTTTATTTTTATTTGCTTTTAACTCTGCTCAGTATTTGGTGTCAGTTCTTTCAGTTTCATCTGCTTCCCAGCTATGTATCTCTATAGGGTTAGGTTTTCTTGCTGTCATATGGATTCACACTGTCATTATAGATCTATGAGTCCTTTATGAGCTGCCACTATGTAATATTTATAAATTCATATGTACTTATTGAATTTTTTTTTTCCTAGTAGTAATTTTTTGGTTACTCCTATTGGTCCTATTTGGTTTCTGTACTTGCTTTCCTATTTATGACCATTCTCAGGGTTTTGTGGATCTTTGTTTTCATTTTTCCTGTTGTAGGATCCCTTTCAGAATTTCTTGAATGGCAGACTTGGTGGTGGAAAAATCCATTGACTTTTATCCATGAAGATTTACTTCTCTACCATCTTTGAATGATAGTTTTGTAGGGTAGATTTTTCTTGGCTGGGAGTTACTGTCTTTTAGTATTTTACATATGTCATTCCACTTTCTCCTGGCCTGTAGTGTTTCTGCTGAGCAGTCTGATGATAACCTAGTGGGTGTAACTTTGTTGGTTATGTTTCTTTTCTCTAGTAGCCTTAAGTAGTTTTTCTTGGTTCTTAAGCTTTGCTAGTTTTTCTATGACGTATCTAGGAGTATGTCTTTTTATATTTAGTAATTTTGGTTTTCTCTCTGCTTCTTGCACCTCCATGGTTGCTTTTTGTGGTATCTGTGGGAACTTCTCTGCTATTACTTCTTTGAGTAGGTTTTCTGTACCTTTCCCCCTTTTCATGTTTTTCTGAGATATTTCTTGTAAGATTTCTTTGTTTTTCCTCAATCTTGTTTTTCTCTTCATTGGTATGCATTGCCTCAGTGATATTGTTTTCAATTTCTGATTATTATTCCTCTACAAGATTGAGTCTATTTATGGAGATTTTCATGCTTATCTTCAATCCCTTGACTATGTCTTTTATCTCTAATATTTCTGTTTGAACTTCCTTCATGACCTCAATCTCCCTGGTGAAATAATCCCTTTGATCTATCATTTCTTTATTGAAATCCTCCTATTGCCTTTGGGTGGATCCATGTACCTCCTTCATCTCATTCGGCTTTTTTATAACTATTGTTTGGAACTCTTTCCTTGTTAGTTGTTTTTTTTAAATTTTATTTTTGTTTTTTTTCCCCATTCATTGTCAGTAGAGTTCTTCTATGGGCATCTTCTTTTCTTTGGGCCATTCAGGTTTTGGGGGTGACTTTGATCTTGCCATGGCTTTTTTTGCTGTCTTAAATTTAGCATTGTGGCCTTCTTTATTATTTTTCATTAGATTTCTTCCTGAGTGGTGATGTTTGGACCTGGTGTGGCCAGTACCAGCAACTTAATTTCTATAGGTGGGAGGGCCTGTACCCATCTCTGGAATACTCTTTTGTGGTTGACCCTAAATGCTGTTTCAGTAGTGTCTGCTGGCTTCTGTGGGTTTGAGGGTCTATTCTTCTCTTGGGCACCACTGATAGGAAGGAAGCTCTCCAATCCCAGGCTGAGTTCACATGCAGATCCTGTGAGTTCTGTTTATCCCTGAGGCAACAGGAAGTTTCTGATTATTGAGTCAGGGGAGATGGGAGTCATTCACAACCACTCTCCTGAATCAGCATGATATTTGGCAGGTACCCTGTGATCTACAGTTTTGAAATATATTATGATAAGATTCTCTGTCTCTGCAGCTCTCTAGTCATGGTACAAGATCAAACTCTGCCCCCTATGAGCTCCCTTGATCCCCAGAGGGATGGTGTTCACTGACCACAACTCTCCGTAGCAAGGAGGGGATGTGTCTCAGCTTGGTCTTCTTGTATTCCTACACACAGTGACTATAAATTCTTTGGTGATAGGGCCAGTTCTGGCTCCCCTCAACCTCTTTCTCAACTCTCCAGCACAGGGGATAAGAGAGTGGATTCCTTAGTAGGTCTTCTGTGCATATAGTACAGTGTATATAGTACACTGTATATAGTACAGTGACTGTAGCTTTTTTGGGTGATGGACTGGTTCTGGCTCCCCTCAGCAATCTAGGTCTGGGAGGAGCAAGGTTGTCTTAGGCTTATGTGTGCTCCTTTGAAGAACATCTTTTTTTTCTTAATCATGTCTTTTCATAAAAAAAATTTAATCTTAACGAAGTCCAACTTGTCATTTTTTTCTCTTATGAATTGTGCTTTCAGTGTCATATGTAAGAAATATGTGCTTAACGCAAGGTCACAAGAGTTGAATTCTTGTTTAAAGTTTTTTTTACCCCTACCTTGAGGTCTATAATTCTATTTAAGCTGTTTTTTGTGTATGGCTTGAAATAAGAGTCTATGCTCATCCTCTTGCTATATGGGTAACAAATTGACCTAGCATTTGTTGAAAGCCCATTTGTTTCCCACTGGTGCCTTTGTTAAAAATATATTAATAAAAATTATAAGGATTTAGCTCCATTCTTTTAATTGTATCATATTTAGCTCTGTGTTAATGGCACTAATTTCAGCTTTCTTGATTACTGTGTCTTTATACTAACTTTAAAACTGCATAGTGAAATCTTCCAACTTCTGTCTTTAAAAAATGTTTGGTTATTCTATATCTTTCGTAATTTCACATCAATTTAAAAATCATATTTCCGGTTAATACAAAAAAGTCTGGTGAGATTTTTTTATTGCTTTATTTATTTACAATACTATATAATTTTCTGGAAAATAGATTCACACCTCACTCAATGTGTCTGACACACTGTGCCTGCCACAAGACTTCTAGTGCCTGTTATCATTATTTTTTTTACTTATTCAACCCCAGACCTCTCTCTCACCCATTCTTTCCCCGCTAGTAACCACAGTTTTGCATCATAGTACTGAGAGTTTTATTTTGTTTTGCCAGGTTTTTAATTGTTTCTTTATATTCTACATATGAGCAAAACCATTGAGCTAATGATCCAACTCTAGTTATATATTCAAGGAATATAAAATCACTAATCAAAAAAGGTATTTGCACCCATATCTTCACAGCAGCACAATTCACAGCAGCGAATACATGGAATCAATCTAAATGTCCATCAACATATGACAGGATAGAGAAGATGTGGTATTTGTATTAATGGACTTCTACTAAACAATAAAAATAAATATGGCATTAACATGATAAATAATTGATTTTTAAAAATTATGTGCTACCAAAGTTCACTAAATGTTGTTATTTTGTAGTAGATTTTTTCTTATAAATTCATTTGAATTTCCTATATGCTAGAGCATGCCATATGTAAATAAGGATGTTTTTCCTTCTTCCTTTATAATTTGTATGCCTATACATGCTCTTATTTGCTTTACTGCACTTAATAGATCTTATAATGGCAAATAGTAGTAATGAGGGCAGATGTCCTTGCTTACATTTATCTTAAGTAAAGAGTGATGTTTCTCTTAGATGCCCTTTAAGTTGATCATTTATTTTTATTCTTTGGTGAATTTTTAAAATTATGAATATAAATTAGGTTATATCAAATGTTGGTATTTTCTTTACATCTATTGGAATGCCTTTTTTATTAACATGGTATGTTGCATCAAATAATTTCTACATTTTAAATTAATTTTTGCATTTCTAGAATAATTCCACTCAGTATTATGTATAATCCTTTTCTATTTTGTTGGGTTGGTAAATGTTCATGATAAATTTTGTTCGGTAGTTTTCTTGTGATATCTTTGTCTGAATTTGGCTTTATGGAGTGAGTTGGAACTGTTCCCTCAAAGTCTGTTTGATGAAAGAGTTGGTATAAAATTAGTATTGTTTTCTTTAAAAAAATGTATAGGTAAAAGGTGCAACCTTCCAATAATAAGATAAATAAGTACTTGGATATAATGTACAACATGATAACCATAGCTAACAGTGATGTTTGACATATAGGTAGGTGAACAAAGTAAGTCCAAAGAGTTTTTATCACAAGAACAAATTATTTGTCCTTTTTCCTTTTCTCCTTTTTGTATCCATACAAGAGTATGGATATTAGCTTAACCAGTTATGGCAATAATTTCACAATATATATGTAAATCAAACCATTAAGCTGTACACCTTAAACTTATACAGTGATATGTCAATTTCTCAGTAAAATTGAACTTGTGAAGAATGCTATCTGGGCCTAAGTTTTGTGTGAAAATTTTAAATTTCCAATGGAATTTCTTTACTTGTTATAGATCTATTTAAATTTTATACTTTTCATTAGTCAATTGTAGTGATATATGGCTTTCTATGAGTTTGTCTATTTCACTCAAGTTGTCTAGTTTTTTCATATTGAGTTGTTCAGAATTTTTCTTACAGTCATTTTTAATTTCTGAAGAATTAATGTCTATGCATTAATTCATTCCTGAATTTGACACTTTGTGTCTTCTCTCTTTTTGGTTGATCTCATACAATAATTTTATCTTCTCAAAGAGCTATTTTTTGTTTTTAATGATTTTTCACTATTTTGCTATTTAGTTTATTGATTTATGAATCTTTAATATTTGCATCCATTTGCTTGTTAAAGGTTATTTGCTTTTCTTTTTCTAGGCTGTAAAATATGTAGTACAAGTTTTACCAAATTGCCAGTGACAATAGGTCAGAATTCTTATTAGTTAATGACATTAATTTTTTAGATAGTTATATTGCCTTTTTTCCTTATGCACATACAGAATCAAATGACTTCTGCAATTAAAGGCTTTTATAAAGATTGCTGATAATAAAGTAAGTACAAATAAGAATTATGCAAGTTGTATTACAATAATTAATATTTATAGTGCACACACAATTTATCATGTGTTCAATAATACAGGAGGCAATAAAGTCTGAAATGCATGTATATTTGACTTTTAAACTCTTCACAATCTTTAGTGTTGCACTAATCTGCATATGAATGGGTTTTCATCTTTTGAGATGAGATCTAAATCAGTCGTATATCTGAAGCCTGTATGTTTTCCTTCTTCATTTACTTCCTTTTTTCCCTATTAATCCTATTTATTAAGAAAAGGGTAAAATTATATCTGCAAATTTGACACTAATGATTCTGTCAGAGTTTGAATTAGAGCTTTCACATTTCAGTATAATTTCTAAGTCCCAAATTTATGTAAGAATTGTCATGAGCATTATAATTGTTACCAGCATGGTAAATTGTCAGCATAACTATGCTTTGGTTGCCCATTCAAATGGGAATAAATATAACAAAACTGCCTTTCATGCATCCTTAAGATTGCTGATTTCTATGGAAGTGAAATTTGCCTTTTAAGTTTGTCTAAGAAAATTCTAACACTTCCTATATAGACTGTCCTATTAACATGATATGGATGAGTTACTGCTTCCTGGAATCAACTTTGACATCCAAATTTTAACTATGTAAACCTTTAATCCTTTTCTCTCATTTATAGCTCAATGGACTCAGTAGGAGGAAATATATATGTATAAATATATATTTGTGGTTTTAGTAACTTCAAGTTAAAGGAAGTATCAATCAAATCTACTGTATTTTGGAATAAGATGGTAGATATTTCCTGTTATAAAATAATACAGCAGTAAAGGAGTCATTTATCAGACACCGTGACATCATTTTAATTAGGACAAGAGAATGTTCTGGAAGTTGCTACCAAAGTCTAGACTAGGGACTGTTAGCCATTAAAAAGTGATAAGCTAAATTCATGACCCCTTTGTTTATTGCATATGAAAGACAGATGAATTGGTCATTGTCTATCCTCCAAATTGGAATCCCTATTCTAATTTGGAATTCCCACAAGAAACTGTAGAAATATCCTACTATTCCAAACTCAGAAAAGAGTTTGTTTTGTTCAATGAATTGTACGATATTTTTCAGATAACAGGAAAAGTGCAAAACAATAATGTACAAGCATGGTAAGTTCATGTACTGTATTTGGCACCTGTTTTGTTTTTCTAATCCTAATCTGATTTGCATTACGATGTCTTTCCAGAAATAAATGATATGAGGGAATATCAGGATACAGAGGAATGTCCCTTAAATGGAAGTTATATGGCTTGTATGTGCTTTCCCCATCTCTACCCATGTCAGACATTGTTAATATCATAGCACCCTTTCTGACTGAGGCTGGACATGACCCTCAACACAGTGCTTCAGGAATCCCCTGCCTGTCTGTTGGAATTAGGTAGAACTTATTTTTTTTTGTAACAGGAGTAATTACATCAGCGCTCCACTCATCATAGTACTTAGTGGATATATTTTTCATAAATGAATTTTAATTAGATTGTCTGTTGGTATTTTGTGAGTTATAGCAAGTATAGTTACCCAGAGAAATTTCTCTCTAGAATTATTTTTAAACATCTAAAAGATATACTTCTAAGAGAAACACAAGAAAGTTAGTAATGGATCCTTTTTATGCTTCAAGTTTTATTGATTTAACCAATTTTAGCCCTGCCTACAGATACTCTTTAGCTCCCTTCTATGATGGGAAGCTCTTCATTGTCATAACAAGAATTTGAGTCAGGCTAAATGGTTTTTGCATCAAACCATATCTTTTCTGCTTTACACCTGTTATCCAAACAATGGAAAACCTCTAGTCTTCTATAAGACACATACATCACCCAAATCATCTTTCTGTGGTTGGATTTTGATCTATACCATATAGCTTCTGTCAAAAACATGGAGAAACTTTGAATTTCCAAGTCTTGAGTGAGTTGCTGCTCAATGTCTATGAAACAGGCAATTTTGGTGTTTATTTGGAATGTAAAATAATTTCAGTCATAAAAATGTAACCCTAGTTTTCCCAGAATGTATTGGTAACACAAAATATCAAAATAATTATGGAAGTGATAAAAACAATATAATATGAACCCTAGTTCCAGTCCTTTGAAATCGTTTGTGTTGCAAATCCCTTCTTAGTTTGCACAGTCATTCTCCTCAGTGATACACACTTTGTAGAACATCAGGACCGGTGAGTGTGTTGTGGTGGTGGGTGGAAGTGGGAAGTCTTATTTAGTGTTATTTCACTGCTCTTTACTTGTTTTGCCTATACCTCTGATGCAGTCAATACTGTTACCTGATGGCCTTCATCTGTATCTGTGTCTTCTGTCTCAAACAGCACTGATCATGGTCTTTTTTGTAGTTTTTCACCTTGAGATAATGGATAAGGTAATCATTTCTTTCCAAGAACCCATTGATCCACATTTGTTGAAGTGGGAGAAGATTCTGTCTTTTAATTTGGCTCTTTAATGGGCTTAAACTTTCAGTTATCTTTTCAAGAATCTATGGAAAAGTCCTCGAGCTTGGAGAAGTTATCCAAGGACAACAACAAAGATTGTACAAAGATATGTAGCGCTGTTCCCAAAGGTACCCCAGAATGATGTCCAGGCACACTGACTCTCTCTCTGTGTGACTGTTCACTTTCCACTTGACACAAGAGAGACTGCAGTTAGCTTTCTTTTTCTTTGGGAAGGAGTCTTAATTTCTGTATGCCTAAACCCAGTTTTCCTCATTGCTATCTTTTATTTATTTTTTTACTCCTGAAATTCCACATTGTTTTCATGTACATAGGACTTTATACATCAAATAAGGCAATTGAGAGTTCCTGTTCTTTCTCTCCCAGTTTTTCTTTATAAGAGCAAACAAAGGACTTCAATTTGCCTATATGTAATTGTCCTCATATTCTATATTTTCATTTTTATATCTTAAGAAAAAGCAGCAACTTTAAGGACCTCTTCATATGACCAAGAGAACTAACCTATATATGTCACAATAATATTGTTGAATTTTCAAGATCCTTCATACTGGAGACATATAATTTACAGGTGAAAAAAAACAAGATTCAGAGAGTTAAGTAGCTTGCTCAAGACCACATAGCATGAATAGGCTCAAAATTCATTTATAGTGTATTTTCTTGGTCTATTCTCTGACCATACCTCGGGCAACATATATCCTCCATCAGCAAGTTTATTCCAAAGCCCTTTAAAAAACTGAATAACTTACCTCATTGCCATACATTGTACTTCAGGCATTCTTAATGGTTATTTCCCTTGATAAAAATGTTTACAAAGATATTTTTCCTCACTCAGAACAGAGTTGTCTTTCACTGAAGTGAGAGTAAATTTTTCAAGACAGAAAAACTCTTAGACCTGTGTGTGTGCATATTTACCACTTTATGCAAAACAGATATATAACATACATGCATGAATCAATTGCTTGTGCTGAAGGAAGTTTTTTGGATCTGTATATAAAAGATAGGTTTTCATGTTAGAAATGTTCTGAGTTCTTAAGTGAATTATAAAATAAGAAAGTTTGAGAGAAAGACTATGTCTTGAAACTTTTTTGCTATCACATTGCTGAGTCATTGACTTTATTGATATTCACTAAAAGAGTTGGAACACTGAACAGTGTGATAATTTCTTTCCTGTTGAGAAAAGTTTAGCAAAAAAGTAGTTTTTAAAAAAGAAGAAGATGCCAACTTAAAAATTCCCTTCTCAGAAAATGGTATAATCAAGTCATGAGTGTAGCTATGTTAGTTTTAATATGTTATTTAGCTCTCTTAGTAATCATGGATATTTTGTAATGAGTATGGCTATAATCTAGTAATGGCATAAATATTCCAACCCAAATCTTATACACATTAATATATACATTATTATACACATTATTGTATATAAAGAGTTGGGCTTGTATATTGTGGATAGAAAAACATTTAGTAGATTTTTATCTTTTGCTTTCCATCATACACTCAAAGACTGTAACCCAGATTTGTAAAGTGATGATTCATAGTAAAGGGAACTCTTTTTTAAAATTTATTCGGGCTTCTTATGGTCACATCTAATAATCATGCAGTGAATAAAAGAATCTTTCGGACTTGAAATGGTTGTGGGACTCAATAAGGACAAATCTTTGATAGGCATAAGGAAAGCTTGATATACATTTTTTTCATCTGCCTGGTATGTATTATTTTTGTAATCTGTTCCACATTTTATTAAATGATTAATTATTAAAATGTATCTCTTTTTAATAATGTTATAAGTAGTCTAAAACCATGTGACTGAATTATAGCTTCTATAATTTTAGCTGTTTGAAATGTTATTCCACCCACATGCAGCACTCAAGTACAAAAATCACTTAGAACATAGACAAGGTAATTCATGAAAAACAAATTGCTGTATCAAAATAGTCATAGTAGCTCTGGGGAAATGTGAAGTCGAATGCCATCTTCCACTGGCTTGAGTCTAATGTGCTATGTGCAAAACCTTTTATTCTAAGTCTTCTATAACACAACAAAGACTTTGTTCCTTGACTTAGTATTTCTTACTTGCTGTTACATGAATAGTGCATGCTCTCTCTTGCAATAGACTCACTTCGGCAGGCCAACTTTGTATACTTAAAATCTCACTTTACCTAAGTCCACTTTTGGAAGTATTTCTGGGCTTCATTGTGATTGAAATTCTTATTTTTCTCTTTTACTAAGCTCTTAAGTTCCTAGATAGAAGGAACTTAATTGTTAAATAGCTATTCTATAATAACTTGGGCAGAGAACAGATATTTGATTCATATTTGAAGAATTGAATTAAACTAAACTATTAAAATTTCATCTTGAGAAATTCATTACCCTAATTTAGTTCATAATGGGAATTACAAGGAAGCGCTTAAGCTGCAAAACTATCTAAAATGCTTAATTATGTACAGCTAGGTTGACTATAGTACTACCAGTTGTAATTCATAAGTAAATAAGAGTACTCCAAGTCATTGAAAGTTTTCTAAGCATCATTCTGTTTCATCTAGGTTGCATAACCTGGAAACTTTGTAGTCAATGAATATCTTTCTGAATCCACATCAATAATTCAAAGTAGCTGCTCGTATTTTTTACTTTTTCTGAGATGTAGAATGATAAATATGCAATACTTTCCTACTGAAGCTTGAGTTCTAAAACTGTCATGTTAAGGAAAAGTTGAACAGACATCTCCATGGAACCTGCTATCAAGGAACTATACTAAGTTTTATGTAAGGTATGAAGATATATGAGATAATGGTCTTATTTACCAGGATTCTTAAAGAGAATTATTTTCTCTCAGGCATAATTCCTGTGCTCAGAGAGAAAATTTTAGCAATGTAGGTAGAATCTAAATTTTTCATCATTTTTGCAGTTGTCTAAATTAGGATTTTTGGAAGTTGGGGGTTGAGGGTTAGTGATTCTGCTTAGAATTGTGAATTTGTGAATTTAGAACTGACTAGTATCATAGTATCAACTATAAATTCAGGATCTTTGAAGAAAGGTTATAAGTGGATGAGATCAGGTGAGAAGGGTCTTGCCAGACTAGTTGGATGTGTGTGGAGAATGGAGGATTAATGCATTTTTGTTCCTGCTGTGTACAAATGGCACTTACTGTGGAAAATAGAGACTTGATTAGAACCTATGACACAGTATTGTGAAATTAACCCTTACTATTGATCTTTTATCCCTCTTTTTTAAATTAATTTTTATTTTGGTAATATTATTTATAACTCATGAAATTCAAGTGTAAAACTTTATACTTCAACATCTGTATAGTCTGCGTTATGATCACACCAAAAAGTCTAGTTTCCATTCAATATGATACAGTTAACCCCCATTACCCATTTACTCAATCTTCATCCCCTTTATCGTCGCAACCACCATTCTGTTATCAGACCTTACAAATTTGTTTTATTTGTTCATTTGCTTTATTTATTTTCTACATATGAGTGCAAACATACACTTTTCTTACTCTGTGTATTTCACTCAACATAATCTGCTCAAGATCCATCAACATCACAAATGGCAGTGTTCCATTGTATATTTATGCTGCCATAAACATAGGGGTCACATATCTTTTTGAGTTAGTACTTTCATATTCTTTAGATAAATGCTCATAAGAAGAATAGCTGAATCATGTTATTTTTTTTTTTTTCTGTTGAGAAATCTCCATGTAGTTTTCTATAGTGGTTGAACTATTTTACATACCCACCAACTTGTATGAGGGATTCCTTTCCCCATATCCTAGTTGTCATTTATTGCTTCTTGAATATTTTGATAGTAGGCATTTCTAAAAAGTGTTAGGTATTATCTAATTGGGGTTTCAATTTGAATCTTCCTAATGGTAAATAATAATGAACATCATCATATTTCATGTGCCTGTTTGCCATCTTTATGTCTTCTTTAGTGAATATCTGTTTAGATTCTCTGCCCATTTCTTAATTGCACTTTTTTTTGTTGTTGTTAAATGATATGAGTTATTTTTTAATAATATTTCAAGTATTAACTCATTATATGTATCATTTTCAAATATCTTTTCCATTCAGTAGGCTTTTTCAGTTTGATAATGGTTTCACTGTATCAAATTTTTTATTTGAAGTAGTTTCTTTATTTTATTTTGTTTGCTTTTGTTCCCCTTGTGTTAGAGTCAAATCCCTAAAAGCAGCTCATGACCAATATCAAGGAGCAGGTAGTGTGTGCTTTATTCTGTGCATTTTATAGTTTCAGGACTTATATTTAAGTCATTAGCCACTTCAAATTTACTTTTGTTTATTAAGCAAAATAGTCCTCTAGTTTAATTATTATTTATGTGGCTGTGTGGTTTTCCCAATACCACTTATTAAAAAGTCTCATTTTTTCCTATTATATATTCTGGACTCTCAGTTTTGTCCCTTTGACCTGTGTGTCTGTTTTTATTCTCACAATATACTGGTTTAATCACCATAGCTTTGTAGAATAGTTTAAAGGCAGGATATACAATACCTCTCTTTTTGTTCTTTTTTCTCAGAATTACTTGGTTGTTTGAGGTGTTTTGTGTTTCCATATACATTTTTAGTATTTTTGTTCCTATTTTTATGAAGAATGCCTTAAGGATTTCAATAAAGATTGCATTAAACCTGTATTTTACTTTATGTAAAATGACCAATATTAATTCTTGTGAGCCTTTAGCACAGAATATATTTCCATTATTTTGTGTCTTCTTCAATTACTTTTACTCTTTTTGGAAAAGCATACCTATAATTAATCAGTTTTGCCTAGAATTTAAATGTATAGTTTTTTGATGCTTGGTAGTGTGTTTCATTCATAGAATCACTGTGATATCAAGATATATAATATTTGTCTCACCGTACAATATTTCCTTTTGTCCCATTGGACTTCAACAGGGCCAGCAGACCTTTTCTCTCCCCATTCTTGGCCACAGGCAAAGAATTCCTGTGGTTCCATATCCTTGCCACACTTGTTATCTTTAATTTTTTTTATTTTAAACATTCTAATGGGTATGAAGTAAAATCATATAATGTTTTTAATTTGCATTTCCCTAGTTACTAGTGATCATTAAAAATTGTCTTATGTCCTCATTAACCATTCCAACATATTTTTATGAAATATATTTAAAAAAATTTACCCTATTATTGATTTATAACATTTTATATAATTTGGATACAGCCCTTGTTTGGAAATATGGATTGCCAAAAATAATGTTTTTAGTAGGTGGCTAGTTCTTTGTTTTATTAACCATATCTTTTTAAAGAGCAAAAGTTTTTAATTGATGAAATCTATTTTATCAATACATTCTGTTACAGTTTGTGGTTTGAGGCTCACCAAATGTCACAAATATTTTCTTCAGTATTTTAAATAGAAATGTAATAGTTTTTCTCTTACATTTAGGGACAACCGCTTGAACTGAATTTCTTGTTGTGATAAGAGATATAGTTGTTATTTTTTATTTGCATATTTAGTAATTTTTCCCTTTGCTGAAAAAAACAGCATTTCCCCGACAACATTGCCAAAAATCAATTGACCATATGAGTCTGTTTCTGAAGTTTCCCTTCTGTTCTCTTGATCTGTATATCTATTTTTATGTCACTGTCTTATTTATTATAGCTTTATATTAAATTTTGAATCCACAGTTTATTTTCTCTTTTTCAAGATTACTTTAGTACTCCAAATACTTTGCCACTTGATATATTAAATTTATCTTGTAAATTAAATTGATTTAAAGTTTTGTAGGATTATAATTAGAACTGCATTGAATCTAGAAATCAATTTGGAAGGGATTGACATCTTAGCATTTCAGTCTTCCAGTCTGTGAGCATGGTATAACTCTCCATTTATTTAGGTCTATTTTAATTTCTTTTGGCAATGTTTTATAATTTTCAGTGACACTTTGTAATGTTTCCATTAAAATTTTTCATGTAAACTTTTATGCTTTTGCAGATGCAGTTGTTTTCTAAATTTCACTTCACATATTTTCCCAAAGTAGAAACACACTTGTTTTTGTTAATATTGACCTTATGTATTGCAGGCCTGCTGAATTCTCTTATAAGATTTATACCTTTTTTTTGTTCCTTAGGCTTTTCTACGTACATATCATTATGCTTGCACTAAGGTTACTTTTACTTCTTGTTAATTCTGCATGCTTTTTACTTTTTTTTCTTATCTATTTCACTGGCTTGTATATAAATTGCAATATTTTAATTTAATTTAATTTAAGAGCATAAATCCTTGTTCCTGATCTTTGCTAGAAAAAGTTGACTTTCAGCACTTAATCTGATTTCAGCTGAGTTTTTAACAGATGCTTCTAATAGGGTTAAGGACATTCTTTCTTAAATTCTAGTTTTCTGAGATTTTTTAAATAATATAATGGTAGTCATTTTTATTAAGTGTTTTCACTGCGTCTGCTGAAATAAGTGTATGGCTTCCTTCTCTTATTCAATTAATTTGGTGATTTACACTGATTTTTGTATGTTACACCAACTTTGCATTCCTGGAATAAACACCTCTTGGTTATGATTTATCATTTTTTTTAACATAATGCCAAAATTGGTTTGATATTATTTAAAAGAAACTTATGTCTATGTTCATGAAGAATATTAGTTTAAAGTTTTTTTTTTTTTTTTTTTTTTCATGTTATTTTGCCTGGCTTTGGAATCAAAGTAATTTTAGTTTAATAGAATGAGTTGGTTTTTTTACTCTTTGTCTAAAGGGTTTGGATTATGTGGTAAGAAATAGGAAGACTTTATATTTCCTAGGCAGGTAACTCTTGAGAATGTGATCTGAGAAAGAAAAACCTGTTATCTCTAAATGGCAGGAAGGAAAATGAGATATGTGAACAAAACAGAAGCTAAGAGTCTTGAGATAACCATGAAGACACTGTTCAGGTCAGATGTTGTGAAAAAAAAACAAAGGTATGGATTTAGAGAGATTATAAAGAAAATAGCTACAACATATTCAAGACTTTGCAAAGCAGATGTGTCCATGAGGTATAGCTCTCAGGATTAAAAAATAGGTTGTGGATAATACCTTTTTTTTCTGTATATCACTATAAACCTTATTATATTATGTTTGGTATTTTAGATATTTGTTTATTTTTATTTGGTTATGAGTTTTTTTATCATCTTTTTTCTTGGCATCAAGAGTGAACCATTTGTTTAATGAATTAATATGATCTCACCAACAAGATGTATATGCTAAAATTTTGTAAAGGCCATTGAGAAAAATTTGATTTTCAGCAGTTGTTTTTTAAAGAGGACATAATAATAATATGTCGAGAATATTTATGAATAGCTTCAAAGTTTGTCTGTAGATAATACTATTCACTAGACATGAAGTCAGAATAAAATCTGTGTCTACTGAAAAAATAATTATTATTTTAAAAATCGTTTAGCAGGGCTTAAGGTTAATGATATGGGGTAATTTGGGTGATGCTATTCTCAAACATCATGCTTGAGAGAAGATGTAATGAATAAAGGAGGTACTTTCTAAAATGAAGAAGATCTATTTTTCCACTTAAAAATACTCTTAATTTTTGTGGTTTTGTTAGAAATTATGAAGCTTATTAATGCATCAATATAAGCAATTAAAAATTTTAAGACACTGCTTTTCCATTTTTAATCAAAATATACTTTCTCAAATACCAATTATATTGTATGCAAATTTATAAATGAAAGGTATAAAATTCTTAGATATAGATATTTATAGTTTTGTTTTTTTTCTGGCTAGATGCCAGTAAAATTGACCAGTAAAATTTAGGTTAAATTCGCAATATTTTACAAACCCAAACACCGTTAAATTATTGCTAGTATAATCCTTGTGGGTTTACAATCCTATATTATCCTTTCTCTAAGTATCACCATTTCTTCTTCATCACTGACTTAAAATTGAGACAAATAAAGATGCAGAGTTAATCCCAAGTGAACCAACCCAAAATGATTCTCTCTAAAAAAAAAGACAAAAATAAGATATAGAAAGCAACACATGCTTAATACTTTTGTTTAGTAGTCTCTAAGTCTTACTGCTTAATAAAATATTCAATCAATTAATTGGATGAGTGTTCAGGATAAGTCAGTTATTATGCTTAGCAGAAGGAATGCAGAGGTAAAAAAGGCAGAAGGACCCATGCAAAATGGTGCTTTCCTTCGGATGGTGAAAATGGGTATTGTTAGTAAATAAATAAGCAGATGATTCCAGGAAGTGATAAGAGAATTGAAAGAAATGAACAAACTATGGAATAGGAAATATGAAACTGATGGATATGTTTTATATAGAGTGGCCAAAGAAGATCCCATGAGATTTCACTTGGACTACCAGTTGGAGAATTAGAATTTGACTGACTCACAAGACTGGTTGCAGGAAAATGGACTAACTTTATAGCTCCCACAAAATAAATGAACTCTTTATAAAAGGGCATGGAGGGAAACAGTGTTTCCTCCACATGTATTATACCATTTCTTTTCTGATACTTGTACCTAGAGGGCAGACTTTCAAAACAGTAACAAACTGGAAAAATTGAAAAGTTCTTGATATTTCTATAAGTAATACAATTTTTATCTTTACATCATTTTCTTTGAAACTATCATTTTTACAACTAAAGCATTTTATACCCTGAGTTTGAAGAGTGAGTCTATATATGATATACATATATCACTATTTTTTTTTTGATATTTGGCTTTAAAAATAATTGCTTCTTTTTTTGCTTTATGCCCTACCTACTTGTTTGAGCATGTGCATTGTTTGATCTGAATGGAAATGTATTTTTTGTATAATAGTTAACTATGACTAGAAGGAAGTTATATCACACGATATAGGAGTACTTACTTTTATAAACTCTTTACTATTTGATTAAAAAGAAAGTTGAACAGCCACAAAAAGCATCCTGAATATTTAATAAATTTACAAAGCTTAAGTGGTTTCAGAATACCTTAATGATTTGTCCTATCTTTCCCCTACTTTCAACATGCATGCATTCTTTCTCTCTCTCTCCCCCAACACCTTGCTCCCTCTTTCTCTCTCCAGCATTTCTTCAATTCTGTCTGTTCAAAAAAGTCCCTGTAATGTCTTTTAATCAATATTTAATTACTACAGTCTTGGTCTTAGATAGAACTGTTCTTAAACTCTTTGAGATGCTCATCCTCTTATATTTAAAAGATGTCTCTTGAAAATGTTAAGTTCTCTGTCTATTTCTGGCACTGATTTTTTTCTCTGTAGAATCAGATATAAAACTGGTAGTCTTGCACTGACTGCTCAGAATTTCAGAATATAAGCAATTCTTTTAGTCCTCATGATGCCAGTCATTGCAAAGATAGCACAAGAAGTTGGGGGAGTGCTGGATGAGTGGCATTGTATGGTACAGATGGCCAAGTCATGATGTAGAAGACAGCTTCAAGAGAGTCAGCATAGTCTTCTTCATGTCTCTGAACTCCTAGTCACATCAGACAGATAAAGTGGGAGGTTGGACTGGCATAGATGCAATTCTCTCCCCGTCATCACGGGTTTAGTCTCCTTGCCAGGCGTTTTCTTGCCAGCAGATAACTCTGTTACCATGGGTTCCCAGAAGTGTTCCTTGGCAGCCCTATAAGAATTTCAAGTGTGATTTCATGCTTATACTTTTATTTAGTTTATGCTTCTCTGTGATCCTGAATATTAAATATGATTTTTAATAACCTATATGTAATTTGGACATTATTTGAACTCTATAGTGACTTGGACATGTTATCTTTTATGTATTTGTTAATCAGTATTAATAAAACACAATTATTTTTTGCCTTGAGAATGCATTTTTTCTTCTATATATAGAACAGTATATGAGTGGAAGCATTCTTGAATTGTTCCTGATCTTGCCAGAAGAAAATAAAAGTATGTCTTCCATCACTACTTTCTTAAGGCAATCTGTGTTACTTGAGACTTCTCAAAATGCCAGTAGGTGATTTATTTTCTAGTTGAATTCAGTGCAGCATAAAAATTCTATTCTTTTATTTTTTATTGCAGTAACATTGACTTACAGTACACTATAAGTCTTAATGTGCAGATTCACTTGAGTAAATACATGATTACAATTCAAGAATGTTCTCTTCTTTCACATAAAACTGTTAAATCAGAGTGTATTTTCTTTCTACATCAAAGGGTTGAAAGCCAGGAGCTGAAATATATATATACATACATATATATGTAGTATTTTTGTGCTATGAATGCTGTAGGATTCATGAGGATGAAATGCAGGTTAGTTTCATATTTTTTTTAATAGACTAATATTTAAATACATTGTGATGCTTTAATTTTAGGTCAAATATTGATAAGCTGAATAAAACTTCTTATGGGAAAATGTACTTAACATCTGATTTAAAGCTCATAAATACAAAACACATTTTGAAAAATATAATCCCTGAATGGATAAATAAACTGGTCCACCTAGACAATGGCATATTATTCAGCTCTAAAAAGAAATGAGCTATTAAGCTTGAAAAGACATGGAGAAATCTTAAACACATATTACTAGATGAAAGAAGTCCATCTAGAAAGACTACATACTGCTTGATTTCGAGTATCACACTGATAAAGGCAAAATCATAGACACTGTAAAAAGATCAGTGATTGCCAGAGGTTTGAGGGAAGAGGAAAGATCGAAGAGAAGAGTATGTGGAATGTGGAGAATTTTTAAGATTATAGTGAAAACATCTGTCTAAATTCTCAGAATGTGCAAAATTAAGAGTAAAACCATAATGTAACTTTGCACTTTGATTGATGGCAGGTCAATGTAGGTTCAACTGCAACAAATCTATCACTCTTGTAGAGGCTGATAATGGGAGAGCTTATGCATGTGTGGGAGAAAGAGTACATTGGTTTAATTCGTAAGCATAGTCTACCTTCCTTACCATGGGACTGACTCGCATATGGTCATGTAACCCAGTCAGAGCTATAAGATACAGGAGAATATTTTTGGAGTTTGTAGAAAAACTAGCTGGGATCTTCCTCCTACTGAATATGGGGTGTGAAGACAGCACAGTTAGAGCTATGCAGTCTTTTTGCTAGCAAGAAGGGGTCAATTATAAGTAATGAACAGGAAAAAAATGTTTAAAAAAAAAAAGGATAATTTCAACAGATATGGCCACCAGCTAAAAAGGGTGAAGTGAAGAAGGAGGAGGAACAAAGACTGACTTGGTAGTTGTCAACAAATGGAGAGTGAGGTGACTAAGAATTAGGATCTTTGGCCATGAAGAGTTTAAGGATGAATTGTGAGGCAAACTAAGTCTTTCTTTACACCAGATACCAGTCTAGGTACATTGGAGAAGATTATTGTTCTGTAGAAGAGTAGAATGTTCAGAAAAATTATATAATACAATGGATATTTGTTAGGATTTTAATTTTTTTATTGAAATATTCTTTGTAAAGATATTCTCCTCCAACTTATGCAATATCAAATCCCAGTTGTCACCTGTTTTTCTGACTAGTTGGTTATAAATATTCTCATGATGCTCTCCTTATGTTTGATTAATTTGCTAGAGTGGCTTACAATACTCAAGAAAACAGTTACTTATGTTTGCCAGTTTATTAAAAAATATGATAAAGATACAGATGAAGAGTTACATGAAAAAATGCATAGGGTAAGGTCTGGGAGTATCTAGTATAGGAATTTTTGTTGCCATGGAGTTGGAGAGAATCACCCTCCCGGTTGGTAGATGTGTTCATCAATGTGGAAGCTCTCTGAATCACACAAAATTGGGATTTTATGGAAGTGTCTTTATATAGGCATTATTAGTAATTGACTCTATTCCTAACTCCTTTATGGGAATGGGAGGTGGCACTGAAAATTCTAAGTTTTGAATCATTTCTTGATCCTCCTGGTGACTAACCGCTGTCCAGGAGGCGAATAGAAGCCCCACTCAAAGTCTCCTTATTAGAACAAAAGATGCTTTAGTGCTCTCATCACTCAGAATATTTCAAGAGTTTTAGGAATTCTGTGCCAAGAACTTGGGACAAAGACATTTCTATATCTCTGTCTCTGTCTCTGTCTCTCTCTGTCTCTATCTCTATCTCATCTATATTTAATATCTATCCATAGATATTATATGTATGTATATACATGTACACTATTATTTTTTAATCTGATCATGCTTAGGCCATAAAAAGGAAGCCTACTTACTTTTGTTCACACACACATGCAAAAGTAGTCTTAGTAATGATGCTCCCAGGCCAAGATAGTTGTGAAAGTATTCATCTTCATTTAAAGGGAGATGTCTTCCCAGTCTCTCAATGGAATTCCCATGGTAGGAAAAATGGTGGATGTGCAGTCACCTTCTGCATTTTTTTTCTTGAATGGAACTTCTAATTCCACCCTTATTTACTGGGCTGCTTCATGTTTTACCAGACTGTGTGTGGGGAGGAGGTAGAGCATAAGGGCAGGAAAGATATTACTTAGTTTTCCTGGTTCTGCCATTGTGGTCAAGTACTAACATTGTGAAGTGTTGACAGAGTCTGATACAGCACATTTGAGTGTTATTCGTGCATTTCTCAGGACTGAGTGTCTTCTGGCCAGTGATTATTCCTGGAACCCCTAGATAGTAAGCGGTTCTCCACCTTCTTGCTATTGGCCTTTATTTGCTTTTCCAGAAAACTCTCTTTGGCAGAATCTAAGACAATCCCAAAGCAGCTCATTCAAATTCAGGTCTTACATTTTGTCTTCAGAGAACCAGCATGAATCCTTCTTCACAACAAGCAGTGCAGGCTACCCTTAGTGCAGAAATCTCTTTACTCAGATGTCCAGTCTTTTGCTCTTTTGATCTTTCATAGTGAATCGTAAGTCAGATCATGAGGTGCTCTACACTCCAGAAGACACCTACCAGTCTTTCCAGGTGGTGCCTCTAAAGTTTCTCTCCCTAGATTCCTCCCTAATTGGGAGGAAGTTTGGTGAGAAAGACTCAAAGGTCATCAGAAAGCTATTCTAGATGTAGTCTCTCTGATCTCTTAATTTCTGTAAAACAACAGTGAGTAATATGCTTTGAGTCGCAAACTGACTCTCAAACTCTTCTTTTGCAAGTCTTGCCTTAAGGAGCCTGCAATGCACTTCGAAACATGAGACAAGTTATCACCTTTTTTTGCTTGGGGCTTCAATATGAAGCTGAGATAAGAAATGTCTCATTTTGACATTATATTCCAGTAAAATATAATGACTTGCCTTACTAAGCAGAAAAGAGTTTTTGTGGTTGATTAGTGGTAACCACAGAATCAAGTTGCCAAAAGTTAGACTGGAGATTCATAGGGGGAAACATTTTAAGGACATATAGGCAGGGGCAGAAATTGAGTCCTTGTAAGGGCAAGAAAATGTGCTGTCTTATTTATTGTCATAAGACCAGTGAACAACAGAGGTTCTTGCACACTGTCACACTGAATGTTGAATGAGATAAAAGGGTGACACTTGGATGAGGGTTATTCAGAGCAGAAGTAGTAAAGAAGACAAAGCAATGAAGACTGGAAAAAGTAAATATTCCACATACAGTAAAAGAGAAGCAGGTCTGATTTGGCAATGCAGGTAATAGCACTATACAACTCTGAACATCCTCAGGTTGTGTTGCCCCTGCTCTCATTCCATGTTCTTAGTACCAAGAGTTTAAGAAGCTAGAGCATAGGTTGTGTGTGCACTGTGCGAGTTCACACTGATGTGACCGCAAGTCCCTGATCATGGCTTGATAGAGCAGAATTCCTATTAATTGATAATGGTTTATATACAGTCAGGAGTATATAATACATTTCAGTTATTTTTATAAAATGATGATTACACATTTAAAGAGACATTGAATTATTCAGTTACCTGAATAAGTAAAATCCAATATGCTTTGAAGGTACCAGTTGATAATGAAATACATTTGGGAAGAGTGTACAATTATGCTTTTTCACATTTTCATATATATGCTGACAACTTGTTATACATCATGCATTTAAATTAGTTTTGTAAAGAAAAAAATGTATTTCTAGTACATATTTCAATAGTATTGGTCATTTGAATATAAGGAGCTCAGCCTTCATTAACATCCACGGGAAGATAATTTTAAGTTATTTATAAATCACGTTTGTCAGAGAAAAAGCACTGGCATACAGTGATTCATTCACTTTTGAATCCTCTGCTGTTTTCAGAAACTGTTATACCAAATACTGTCAGCTGTAGGTATCTATTTTTCTCTCTTTTGTAATCAAGATACATAAATTTATACAAATGTAAGCAGGTCTTAAGTTTTGTGCTTTTCATCTTTTGTGTATATAGTGAAAAGCTAGTAGTTCATGGCAGTGTTAATATAACATCCTTCTGATGAATAAGTTATAATTTCCAAACCCAGGATCTTTGAAAATTTGAAAACAAAACAATAGCATGACAATAAAATGAGCCTGATGCGATCTTAACAAGTTTTGACTTAATCAAATCTCAGGGAATTTTTGTTTCCCTAGTAATGTTTATTTCATGTGAAAAAAAATTTTTGAAAGCTAGCTTGATGTCACTGGTATATTGTTTCCTGCCATGAGCTCATGAATTCTCTTTCATGGGTAAATGCTTAGTTATTGGCCCTTAGGCTAACAGAGGCTTATGAACTGAAGTTATAAATTGGCCATTTCTGAATTCCACTCAAGGAAGATTTTATATCTTATTTCTCCAACTGGAAACTTTTGGGATCAATTTGGCACTTCATGTATGTGTTTTCCTTTGTCCTCTCTGTTATTCTATTTAGTTTGTGAATTTTTGTGAGTGCTAAAGTATTTTGGAGATTTGCTTAAGAATGCTTTTGTTTTCTTTGATGGAGAAAAAAAAGAGAAGGCAGTTGGAAGTAGGAATAATTAAAGATAATGATGATGATGATGATAATGAAAAAGCGATACTTATTGAGATCTATGTGGCAAGTATTGTGCTTAGAAATTTATGTGTTCATCCTATTTAATCTTTAAAGTAACCCTATGAGGTAAATTAATTTCAGCTAACATGTTTTATGTGTTAGTATTGTACTGTTTTACGTGAATTGCCTATGCTATTTAATTTAGTGTGCTATAATGGGAAAAGTCAAACCTTTTTTTTGAAAAACACTGAAATACTGCAAATGCTATATGGTTGTCAAAATCTACTGTGATTGGATTCTACTCTATTCTATTCTGTTCTATAATTGCCATACAATCTTGTGAAGTAGTTATTATTCTCATCTGTCTTAACAATGAGGAAGTTAAAACAGAAAGATAAGAGAACGGCACAAGGTCAAGTAACTAGTAAGTGACAAAGCCTGTATTCAAACCTTTATTCATGTCTTTTTCACATCAGGTTTTATGAATATGTCTACTTTATGACTCTGCTCAGTAATAGAATGGTGAGCATATTAAAGAGTGATTGTTGAGTGACTCTCAGTGAATGTGAAAAAAACTCGTATAGAATAAAAATTGGACAGATACACTTTCTCCTTTTAATTCCAACTGCTACTGACACCATTTAAACTTCAAAGACTCTCCTTTGCTGAAGAAGCAGAGTAGAGGTAACTTCTTTTCACTGCTGCAGTTTTACTATTTTCTTAAAATCTATGTTTATTTTGGGGGGTGGTGATACATATTTGATACATATTTGTCAGGGATATTTCTACCTTCCACATGCCTTTATGGTGTTTTGTGACATATTTTCTCCACAAGCTAATCACAAGAATGAATAAAGACTAATATTCTAATAAGATCTTGAAATATTTCCTTTTGTGTATGTGTGTGCTATGTATTTCTGTAAATAGTGCAGTTCTGTCAACCTACAATAGTTGCTTATTTTAATTTTAAAGTTATATATTGAAATATAGAGAAGAATTAACTTTAAATGTGTGTAATATAGAAAAAGGACACTGCTTTACAATGATTTGTGATATCACTTACACAAGAGAAAATATAGGATCTGAACTAAGAGACTTCTATAGAACCTTTCCATACTGACTCCATAATTTATGCTTATTCTTGCCATCATATAGCATCAGATGATTATAACAGTGTAGTTTACATAGCTTTTAAATAATTTTTTTAAGTATTTAAATTTCAGACTTTGAACTACACTAAATTAAACTAACTCAGAACTCTGCTGAAAGGAACTGTAAGTGAATACATTTGTTGGTAGATGAGAATTGGCTGGCAAGTACAGCTATTAGCAGTGGGTAATAGTTTTTTTGGATTTAATGTGGAAAGAACAGAGAGCTGTTCTGGAATGCCTTTGAGGTTTTTTTTTTTTTTTCTCCCAGTTCTAAATATCTGAGATTCTTTGTAATTTTCACAGTAGAATAGTTCATACTTTACATTAGGTCCTAAAAAGTCACATTCTTTAAAATTATGGAGGGTGCGTATTTATAGTCAGACTTTAATAAAGGAAACTCATAGACTGAAAAGATCAACTCAGAGCTAACTCTAAATTCCATGTCTTTAAAAGCTGCTCTACATATGAGAAATAAAAATAACCTAGATGATAAGATTCTAAGATCATATGGTTTTAAAATCTTTATTTGAATCATATGTTCCAACATGGTTCAAATGGTTTAAAATAAGGAAAGAAAAAACTCAGAAATTGCAGAACATACCCAATATGTGCCAAGCATGGGTATTAGGAACTTAAAATGTTAGAAAAACCAAAGATTTGAAAAATTAGAAGATTCACTCAGCTCATAATGTAGTGCTAAAATACAGCTTCTGGTTATATGGCATGTCTGGGATCCAAAAACCAGTAGTGACACTCAGACCATGGATAGAGTTTTATGGTCAAGGAGATAAAGCCAGAACTCCAAGCAAGTTTGTGTTCTAACCCCATAATGTCAGAATGTTGTCCAATGTCGATGCTTATCAGCAAACATCTTTATAACAGAATATGACCAAGCTTTGAAGCAGGCTGTCTAGTCAGTTTAGACATGATTGAAAGGGTGATATTCAATATTCGTTTATTCGTTCAGCATTCATCAGCCACTAATCTACAATGCACAAAAGGCTAGTAAGGAAAGATGACATAGTCATTAGAAGCTGTAATACATAAGAGAAATTGTGCCATGCACTATAAAAGCATAGATTATATTTGTGGCATTCAGAGAGAGGGAGAATAGGGAACACCATCTTTAGCATGTTTTCTAAAAAAATGTATTCCTCTCTTTGTGTTATACTCTTTCACCAGCAAAGGAGTTCTTTATGAACTGAACTGGCAGTGGGGAGGATTGATGAGAAGTGTTGAAATCTGATGGAACTGGGAAAAAGTAGTGGGGTCAGGTGAACATCTATAGTCTACAAAAGCTCCTAGCCAGTTCTGATATGGTCTCCTTAGGTGACCACACTCTTCTTGTATCTGCTTGGAAATTGTTACTCAGAGATTACCATGAGGTATTAAGACATCAGAACTAAGTGAACATTTCCATAAATATTATGAGGAGCACTTAAAGTTAAGAGGAGAGTTACCTTGCAATATAATGTGATATTTAAGATATTAACAGTATACACATGTATGCCTTATAAGGGAGGAAAGACTTTGCTCTCATAAGTATGATAACTGGGTCTATGAAAAAATTGAATGACAGGAAAATTAAAGGAAAAAGAGTATATAAATTTATTAACTTTCATTTGTACAGGGACATCACTGGAAAAAATATGAATATCCAAAAAAGCAGTGAGATTAGAAAGCTTATTTATGATCTTAATAAAGGAAAAGGAGAAGGGCATATACTACATTTATGAAAATCATAGTTCATTCATCATTTAGAAGCTATGATATGTTAAAAATATTCAAGGTAAACATTTTTCCAATGGTTGTTCTCATGAATCTAACCAAGTTGTAATTCTAGAGTTTTATATACAGATTAAAACTCAAGACATTTTGTGTATATTTACCATGTATCAGGAATTTTTCTTAGCATCCTTATATATTAACTCATTTAAAAAAAATACCAAAGGGATCATTGCAACTATTGTCCTTTCTATGGACATGAAGACATTGAAGTTTGAATATTTTAAATAACTTCCAAATGATGACACATTTTATTAGAAGAGTAGCTGCTATTCTCATCAAACAAGGCTATTTCAGAGATTTTTATACCAGAAAAGGTATCACTGAATGAATATAAAACTAATATTTAATAGTTTCACATGTGTGACATAGGTCAGTTGATAACCAAACAACAAAATTAGTAGATATGTTCAATATTTTTATTTCTTTACAATTCCAATTACAAAGCAAATCTTTTCAATCTGAATAATTCTTTGTTTTGCAGGAAATGGACATCTGTCAACAGTTCTTTTTTTTTTTTTTTAAGAGAGAAAAGAAGGGAGAGGAGAAAGAAACATCTTTATTTAGTTTTTCACTTTGATTTTTCACCTCAGCCCTGGGTCTTGAACTTGGGTCCCTGGGCTATGTGTAGTGCACTCATCAGTGTCTCATACACCTGAACCAAACAGGAACACCACTGTTGTCAGTTCTTAAGTATGACATTTCAGACAGACAATTATTAGAATTATTAGTCTTAGCAGAGGTATGTAGTAGTCCTTGGACCAAAACAGGAAACAGTACATTATTTAACAAATATTTACTAGCAATACCATTTCTCCCCATTCTCTCACTTGAGTTTATTTGTGACAAGCAGCATGCATGTATTTAATCAATGACTAAGATGAATTTATTTTTGTCCTATGCTAACTGAACTTTGTTTCACTTCACTTAGTATGCTTTTCTAACTGAACTGATCTCTTCCAGACAAGAGGTTGGGTAAATGCCTATGCCTTTCATCTAGTAAGTATTCTAAGATATCATAAAATATTACAGAGGCCATAGCTAAATGTTTTGCTTTTTAATGAATTTATTCTGGCTATTGTATTAAAAATATTAATATACAAAAAAGATGAGATGATGTAAACATGATTTCATGACCATAATTTACATTGAAATGAATGAAAAACATACTTGTAATTTTATCTTGCACATTAGCATTTTAAGTAGAATATTCATGGTCCAGCATGTTATCATTTCTATCATAACTAATGTCTTTATTAAGTTCAGTGAAATTTTGTTTTGATGCTAAATGTCCTTGACCATATTGAACATTTAGAAATATGAAGTTATGATTGAGGGCTAAAGGAAAATACTTTTAGGAGGCATGTACAGCTGTATGCCAACACACTAATCTTTAAAACAGCTCAAATATTTTTGTACTGCATTAATGGAAAAAACAACAATATTGGGCAGGAATGAAACAGGAAATGTTTAAATTGTTATTGCCCTGGGCCAAAATTAATCTAAGGCATGGTATTAATAACGATTTAATATTTTTACTCTTAATATTGCCCCAAAACTTGAAATATATTATGCGATATAGATTTTCTTCTTTTGTATGTTTCACATTGAAGCTAATTTGATTTTTATTGGCATAAAATATTGTCCTTTAAACTCTTAGATCAGCTCCCTAGAATAATATTTATAGGCTTCAACTCTCCTAAAGGGAATCACCAACCCTAGAAAAAATAATCCTGTTTAGAAGGAAAACAATGTCATTTGATTCTATGTCAGATGGGAAATGGAATGTTTATTCTGAGGAGCTAGTTCAAGGCATAAACTATTTATTCTAAGTGATTTGTTTTACTGTTGTTTTTATATCAATAAAAAGTTGATTTGGGGACATTCTATCAACTCTGTTGAGATCTTGATATTTAGAAAGAAGTTTATTTATAATTCCTCATTGTCTTTTCCAAATATTTATATTTCTATCGCTTTAGTAAATGTCTTAAGAAATTAAGTTCCACTACTTTTTGTCTGCTTTAGATTAAGTGCTGAGAAAGAAAACAAATCAATCACTTTCCTGCAGACATAAACCCATTTAATTACACTGAATTTTAACTATCACATTGTGTATTTCTAAATACAATTATAGTATGGCCCAACATAGTTTAGTATTCCATTTCCTCAGCCAATAACAGCAATTTTTTGAACCAGTTCCAAAATATGCCAAGTTTAACTTGTGTATCTCAGGACAGTTTTAGCATACTAAACCCCAAAGGGTTAGCTGTCTTTTCCACTCTTTTTTCCTATTTCTATTCAATAAGGAGAATAATAGCGATAAACTAAGTACTGAAGGTATTCTCTAGGTGAAAAAAAAGGGTTATGTAATTATATATCAAGGAATGTATGTGTAGGTAAGTAGATAGATAGATAGATAGATAGATAGATAGATAGATAGATCAATACTTTTCTTCCAGTAGAGAATGACAGAGAAGTGGCATCAAAATCCTGGTGGTAGGTATGCCCATTTTTAATGAATTGTCATTACTTGCAAACCTTCTTAGTAGACAGAACAAGCAAATGGATATATTTCTCCCTAAAATAAAACTGTATAGGCAGTGTTTTGCAAAAGTATGATACAGAAATGCATTTAGTCATTGCCAACGCTGCTTTATGAAAGATAAAGTGTTAAAGTATGGCTTACAAGATGAGTTAATTACTCAACATTAAACAAGACAGGAGACTTAGTTAATGGTGGATGAAAAAAAGTAAAAGAATTAATGCAATTATATATTACTTAGAAGTGGAAGTAGGATGTTCAACAACCAAAGAAACAACATCCATCTCAGACTTGATTCAAGGGAAGGTTTCAGGAAGAGATATTCACATTGATGATTGTATGATAAATAAGAAATGACTGAGGGAAAAATTTGAATAAAGGAGTAAATTTTAGACAGAAGACTTAGAATGTATACTTTTTTTTCTTTTTAATGAAAGAGGTAGGCAGAAAGAGAGGAGAAAGAAGCATTTTATTTATTTTATTTAGTTGTCATCTTGGTTGATTTCTTTGTCATGCTATCTAGATCGCAGTATCATTTGGAAGCATGAAACACAAATCAGTTACATTTTTTATGGAAATCAGGATAAGAAGAAAATTCATAGAATACTGACTCCAGATAGTTGATACTGTTTGGAACTTGAACATGTAAATTCAAAATGGGAACAATGGGATACTGGAAAGGAATCCTGAAAGAAAGATAAAGAGACATAAGAGTCAGACTGTGGCTACTTAAATCATATATACAGGGCTCCAGAAGGTCACTCTTCCTATACGTAAAATGCACCCCGTCCCCCACTTCCACATACACCCCACAGGTTATCCAAGTGAATGCCAAATCCAAGGCGTAGTCAAGACAACTTTATATCTTTTCTTTGATTCATATCCCTGTAGAGTTTACACACACACACACACACACACACACACACACACACACACACACACACACGTCCTCCCCGAGGAAAACATACCTCATAAATTTTAGATCATGGCATATAGTGAAAAAACAGCCAAAAATCATGACTTAAAGCAAAATATTGTCATGTATATATGGTTATACTTCTTTCTGTGATTACAAATATTTTTACTTTTAGCCCATCTCTTCCTTTTATATTTATTTCCAAGGATGTAATTAACTGATGTAAGTTTGAAATACCTAGTAAAAATCTTTCCCAAACCTAATTATTTATGGTTTCAGAACATTTGTCATACTCAGCATGTGAATTTCCCAGTATCAAAATTGTTTTCATTAAGGTCGCTTGAGGCTTCCGTACTTCCAATATTAATGAAAACTGTTCTTTCTCTTTTTGATTCTTCTGCACCTTTGATGTCAGGGATATATTTCTCCCTCCACTTATATTGCAGGCCAAACTTTCCCTCACTGTCATCTTCACTAGATACTCTTACCAGGCTATCTCTTCTCTTGTCAGGGATTTTTGGGCCTTTACTCTTCTAGTCTGTATGAACAATACTATTCACATTCATAGCTTTATTTTTATATAGCAAAGCCTCAGCATCTACACATACGTTTATATCTAAATAACTTATTTCCTCTCTTCTGATAATTTAAATATTTCATTGCCCATGAAGTATCTGCACACAGGGAACTCTGGTATTGCAAGCTCACTGAGTCCTACAATAAACTTTTCATCAGACTTCTTTCTTATCTTTACTTAAGTCTTTCTGTATCAACTACCCAGATAACAAGTCAGAAATTCACGCACTGTCTTACTGTCTTAGAATTCTTTTCTTTCTTGTTGTGCATATTCAATTATTCATCAAGTCATGCTTCATACCTTTCAATATCTTAAATAGGCTCTCTCTTTTATAATTAATGCTTTTGCTTTATTTCAAGCAACTATTATCGCTCACCAAGATTATTCTAACAACTTTTTATTGATATACCTGCACCAAAACTTTCTCTTCACAAAAATGTCTTCCATGTTTTTATTAGTAAGATCTTCCTAAGCTGCAAAGCCAAGAGTGCCATTTCTTGACTGAATTTCACCAGTAACTAGCCATTGCTTATTGAATATTTTCTAAGCCACATATGACATATATGACTTATCATCTGTCTAATTTTCCAACTTCACTCCCCCCTACCCCACTTTATCCTCATATAGACCATAATAACTGCCAGTTCCTGAAAACAAAATTATTTCATGCTTCTTTGTTATTTTCCATCTTCCCTTAACTGGACTTATTCCACTTTATCTTTCTAGCAAATGGTTCTCCCCTAGTTAACATCTAATTATTGGGTAAACCTTAACAAAACATTAAACTTTCTCTATGAATAT
Source organism: Solenodon paradoxus (assembly GCA_004363575.1). Taxonomy (NCBI): domain Eukaryota; kingdom Metazoa; phylum Chordata; class Mammalia; order Eulipotyphla; family Solenodontidae; genus Solenodon; species Solenodon paradoxus. Next base: position 1,919,216 of record RJWH01000008.1, on the reverse strand, counting down.
TCATTTCTCTATTATGAACTTCTTTGTCCCTCTTATTTATTTTATAGATCTACTTATTGAATTGTATTGAATATTCTTTCTAAAGTAGGTTTTTTTTTCCTTTTAAACTGAAACTCAAGGAGAGGGCTTGTTTTAATAATCAGACACCTAAGATATCCCTTATCATAATAGCCAGTAAAATTGATGTTATTTTTATTGAAATAACTTTGATTTATAAAATAATGTAAGTTTAGATGTTCAGGGTTGCTATTTATCAAATGTATGATAACACCACACTCACCACGAAATTTGCAATGGTTCTATACCACTGTCCATTGAATCCCCACTCCACTTGCTCCCGCTCCCCACGCCTTTCCCCTCTGTCAATCTCAATTCTATTGTTAATGTCTGAGAGTTAGTTTTTATTTTTGCCTTCTTGTTTTAGTTATTTTTATTCTACATATGAGTGAGATCAATCAGTTTTTGCCTTTCTCCTCATTTATTTCACTTAGCATAATCTCAAGTTTTTATCTATTGCACATGTCAGAATGTCATCCTCCTTAGGGCTATTTAGTATTGTCTTTTGTTTATGTACCACATCTTCTTTTTCCATTTATTTGTTGATGGACTTTTTAGGTTACTTCCATTTCTTGATTATTGTAAATAGTGATGCAATAAATATAGGATTCACATATCTCTTTAAATTACTGGTTTTGTGGGTAGCATGACAGGATAATATAGAACTTTTGCTCTCCACTTTTTTAAGTAGTCTCCATACTACTTTCTATAATGATTGCATCAATTCACTCATTAACAATGTAGTTTTTTTTTTCTCTTCATATTTGCCATTGCTTGTTGTTTCTAGTCTTTTGGACAACTAGGCACTTTCATAGGTATGAGGTGATATTTCATTGTTGTTTTGATTTGCTTAATAACAAGCAATGAGGGACATCATTAATGTGCCTTGTTGGCCACTATATGTAAAGTGTATTTCTTTATGATAACTGTATGAGGCAAAAATTTACCTAAATTCAGTGTAAATTAGCAATGGCTACATTAGAGATCAACATACTCTTCCTTCCATTGTTGGAACAAGTTATTGTTTCTTTGATTGTATACGAGTTGAACAAGTTTGTATAAGAAAATCATTCATCTTTAAATATAAGTAGCATTCAAGAAGATGAGATTCTTATGCTGTGAGATGTTCTTGGGGATCGAACTCAAGGGAATAACAAATTCACTTTCAGCTCAGAACATTTGATAATTATCCCTCACTGAATGAAAAGCAGGAGAAATTCTGCACTGTTGGGGAGGGTAAAAAACTTTACTTTGAAGGTGATTCAGATTCCAGGAGTCTACGATTCTATTTATAGCAAATAATTCATTATCTCAAGGTCAAAACATAGATGTTTATGAATTACTATGCTGAAACAAGTGTATGGTCAAAATAACAGCAATGCTCCATAGTTCCAGAACAGTTGAGGAAAGTGAGTTTAAAATGTCTGTAGTTTAAGATTATAATCAATAATTATACTTGGAGCTCATAATTGCAAAAGAAAATTATTTATGATACAGGAACAAAAGAAGAATGCGAAGATAAAAAATTCAAAATAATTGTGAGGAAAAGAGAATAAGAATCAAATTGAATCAAATCAGAGGGCAGCCCTAATCATGGGAGGCACCAGTAGTTAAAAGCTTAGATTATGGAGGAAATCATTCCTGGCCTCAGATCCTTGTTTTGTCAGTCTCAGTTGTGCAGTGCAATATAAGATATCCCTAAAATAGGAATACTAACTCCTATCCGCTATTGTCTTTGGGAGAATTTAATGTGATAGGCATTGTAGACCACTCAACAGTGCTTAGTACATAATATGTGCTCAATAAATTGCAGCAGTTATCAATATTCTTCTTATAATGTAAAATAGGTATGAGGTAATACAGGACTTGCTACTCTTATAGGCAACTCTGAGCTTTGCATGCCTGTGAATGGAGCGCATACAGCCTGTGTGTGTGTGTGTGTGTGTGTGTGTGTGTGTGTGTGTGTGTGTGTGTGTGTGTGAAAATGAAGTATCTAATGTGATTTTGAGAGAGAGTAGAGAATTTTAATTGGTGAATTATTTTTATATGTGTGTGATACAGGTTTCTGTGTCATAGTTTTAAAGAGAGAATTGCCTTATAGACTCATATCTCAGCATCAGAGAGCCATTCAGTATGCTGGAGTTAGAATCACAATTTGGTTTATATTTTTATTATGATCTAATTTTTTCCTGGGGTTTCTCAGCAATATTTTGATCAAAACACACTTTGACTAGATAAATATTACAAAACAAACAAATGGTAAAATCTAAAATTTAAAACATCTAAATTTAGTTTTCTGCTTTTTTTATTTGTTCTTTTTGGTTTGCTGATCCATGTGTGTGTATGTGGTGGGGGTGGGGGGTTGTTGTGAGAATGTTCAAAGCCGAAATAAATGTGTCTCTGAAATTAAATCTGAATTGTTGCTGGATTTCAACCTAATTCAAATGATCAGAGAATTATATTTTTAAAGATGACCTCTTCCATAGCACTATATTAAAACTAAAAGTAAGATGTGAAGAGACAATGTTAGTAATAACAAAGATGTCATCAGATAGAACTGGATTCAAATCCAATTATTGTTATAAGGAAAGGATACATAGTCTTTACCAAATTATATAACTTTTCTGGACTCTAATTTTCTAGAATATGACTTTAAGTTAAGAAATGCTATTTTTTATGTGTTGCAAAGAATTAGAGAATGCTTTTAAAGTACTGTACTTAACACATAATAAATGAGTGACAAACATATGTCAAGTCTCTTGCATTGAGATGGTGAAGAAAAGAGCAGATGAGTGAAGATGACTATTTTTCCTAGGACCATAGAGCAGGTTCATAATGTTACAAAGAGATGAAAAATTTATGTCTTCCATTATTATGTCAGGTATTGAACCTTGTATGATAAATAGTGGAGCTAATATGACTAGTGTTAAACTTCAGAAAATTTTTACTGACTTGTTTATACCATGTATAGGATTAACATTTTGTTTAATTAAATTTAGTGGGAAAATAAATTATGGTAGCTACAGAATGCCATAAAATAATTGAAAGGAATGATGTATTCATATGAAAAATAAGATCATCATTTCAAAGGTGAGATTGGCAAGGATAATTCATTTCATGGATATGATTTGGGGAAAGTCAGTAGAAGCAGAGAGAAAAGCTGAAGCTGGAATACGTTTTTTGAGGAGTTAACAGATGCAAGGGTAAAATATATATGGTCTGTATTTATTTTCTCTGCTAATAATTCATTTTGTCTTAGGAAGGCAATAGAGGTGAAGACCTATTTCTATACATCTGAGTTATTACACAGAACCTGCCACACATACTATAATTAAAAACTTAGCAAACTGCTCCTGTCCAAAGTCAGTGTAAATCATGATTATCTCTGTTACTATCTCATTCTAAAAACTTAGAGAGTCAATAGGTTAGCATTTGGAAATTCTCCATGTACTGACACTGATTCAATTAATTTGTTTTGGTAGTTCTGCACATTTATTCATAGATATTACTGGAAGCTTAGCAGAAAAAAAAAAAAGCAAGACTATTAACTGAGTTTAGAGTTATGTTGAAACCCAGTTTAAAATATGGAGGGAAGCTGGAAATGATGACTCAGTACTGAAGCTAAGTTAAGCATTTAGTGATGGATTTCAGAGTTGCAAACTGAATGAGACTCAGCATGCAACTACCACTGGACATCTTTCCGCTGACTAAAGAATTGGCAGATAAGAATATTTTTGTAGCGTTTAGAGAGAAATGAGAAATTCTGAATGACATTCTTTTAAATTGTGGTATCACTGATTATTTTCTTAATTACACCCGCTCTTTTTATGTGATGGAGTGAACCTGTCACTCTGCAAGCTAAGTTGCCAGGAAGCACAGCACACTGCTTCAGACACAATGTGCCCTCCAAACCTTGTGTTATTTCCTGGTGCTTAAACCTGATGAAGCACACTGTGTGTCCTTTCTCAGCCTGCTGGCTGAGTATCAATTCAGCTTTCATGTCCCTGTCCAGCCATCTCTTTCTTAGACCTCTGATTCAAAGAGAATTGTATATTTTGTTCTCTTTTTGTAATGTTTATTTAACTACTCACTATGCAAAAGTCACTCCTTCTATAGCAGTTTCGTATATTGCTTGATTACACATTGAGTGGGTGGGGGTGTTTTTGGCTATGAGAATTTGCTTAAATTTCTTTCTTTGTTTTTGTTATTATTGATGATGATGTTCTTATAGAATGTCACACTCATTCAAAGGAAGTTGTTTGCCAGCTCTAAAAACTGTCAGAACTTGTGAGAGTGCCCATCGGGGCCAATCAACCTTTAACTGACCTATTCCTACCCTTCAATGACAAAGAGGAATTTCTTCTACTTTGTGAAGTAGAAAGGCTCAGCTCTGAGACCTGACTGAAGAGTTAGCCAAGTTAGAGAACAGTTTTTCCTTGCAACTTGAAACTATAAACCTGGCCTCCCTTATTAATTTGTTCACAAAAATAATAATTTTGATTTATTTTATTATTGATTAAATTACCAATAAATTTAAGTATTAACTGGGTGGAATCAGCTATTTGCCCTTCAGGTAGAAGACATTTTCTGTCAAATTGACTACCATTTCCAAAGTGATTCTCAGTTACATTATCAGTTGAAATATTTGCATTGTATTATTCTCAGATGTGTAGAGTCCCCAATTTTTAGAAATGTAATGACAAATATTTCAGAAGGAAATAAATTTACGAGTATTAAAAATATTTTGAATAAATATGAGATCATTAGAGTATCTTTAGCTTCTTGCAGATATACATATGAGGAAGAAAATATATTTTTTTGCATAGCTTGACTGGGTTTATTTTTAAGGAAGTCATTAGTAATTAAATGTTATGATTGTTCCTGAGCTGCAGGATGGGTTTATTTGCTCATTAAACATATGAAATTATGAACAAATAATTATGCAGATTATGATATTTACTACAATGAAAGTAAAGACAGTAGTGAAGGTATATGAAATTCAGGTGGGGTTATCAAGGGAGTCCCTTTCTGAGTAAGTGACACTGCAGCTTCAATTGAGTAATGAGCAGGAGAAAGAGCATTTTTGAGATAGGATATAGGTGAGGGCCAGCTCAGGAAAAATGATGATATAATGGTGCATGTAGGAGCTAAAACATGTCATCCCAAGTCTCTCAGAGTTGATCTCTTGAGGATGCACCACTCGAACACAAAGAAGCCAAAGATGGTGGAAGAAATTCACTCTGCAGGCAGAGGAGTTTATCTAACCCTTTCTTCATTCCCTTTAAAGAAACCATCTGCTACTCCTTGGATCTCCACCTTTCTCTTAAGTCAGAAATAGTGTTTTGTACCTATTCCACAGAAGAATGTAAAAAGGAAAATTATTTATCTTTACTCTCAGAGTAAAGATGAGTCACCCCTCCTTGCATGTGAAGACCCCCTCCTCAATCCTTGACCCTGCTCTGCTCTCCCCCACTCTCTAGGTCTCAGCATAGGATGTAAATCATTGGTCTGGCCTAGCTTCCTAGAATTTACCCAAATGTAAATTCTCCCTATGTAATTTCACTTAGATTTTTCTCTTACTAATCAAGACTAATGTTAATTTGTTAATCTTACCTTCTAACAATAAACCACAGACATTTATTTATTTCATTCAAGATAGGGTGTGGGATTTGTGTTGTCACAGATGAAAATAAAAACAAATAAGAAGCCCAGCTCTGATGATCTAAATGGAAATTTTGAGTCCCCAGTAAGACAACAGCCCTGAAAGTTCAGGTTGTGTTCAGACCGAAAAGGGTTTCACAAATTCTGGAAGGTGTACCTTACATACATGATCCAAGTTTGTAGACTTGACCTTTGATTTTCTTATAAACCATGGAAGAAAGGTACTCAGAAGATAAAGAGATTTTCTGCTAAATGAGATTCAGAAAGCACACCTCTTCTGCCCTGATGAAGCATAGAGAGGAAGACCTAGATAGAAAGTGTTTTATGCAAATGGTTTGACTTCTAGTTTTTAAGCTGGAAATCCCTGGGTGGTGAGTGTGTTTGCTTGAAAGTGAAAGTTTGAAAGCAAAGGATTTTTCTAGTGATTCAATGAGTTAACTACAACAGAATAATAATGGGGTTGCAATGTGGCCAATTCTATGCCTTCCTCAGTACTTATGAAGGCTAGAGGGCTCAGGAAGTACTGCTTGCCTTGTGGGGAATTCGAAAGTTAGCAAGGATAGGTCCACCGCATCTTTCATGAGCTTACCATGTGCCATGTATGGAGTCAGGGGATTCTTTATGGACCTAAAGGGCTAACAACTTCAACAGAGTCCAGCTGAAGGATGTATATGAGAAGTAGAAGGCCCTACAACATTAGTAAAGGTTGATATTGGGATCAATAAGAAGGGGATGAGTTCTAGAATGAATCAACTGAATAAATTAGCCACAGATTTCAGCACATTTATTATCGCAGGAAGCCAGGTGACCAAAGTACATTGTTATAGAAATGAAAGAACATAAAGGAGAAAAAAGATTTGCAGATTTGTGTTTGAAGCCATCTCTTTCCTGCTATTACAAAATCATTGAAGGCCATCTCTCTATAAACTCAAATGCCTCCTTGTAGAAAAACGGTGGGTTGGAGGAAATATGAAAGAATGATCATTTATCAGATATGACTGTTTTTTAGAAAAAAATAGACAAGAAGATGATGAGAGATCATTAAGCTGTACTTTGTTCATGTGTTCATTTATTCCGTATATTATCTAGTTTCTTTCATGTTTATGTAGAGACTAAAACACACTAATTCCTGCCCTCCTGAATTTATATTCTAGTGAGAATCATTCCAAGTTGAAGCTATAGAAAAAGAAAATAGTTTTATTAGAACAAAGTAAAAATGCAACCTTTTATTTTCACTTTCAAATTGTAGTTTTGTATTTTCAATCCCACAACAATGAGCATGAAATGTATGCTGGTGGTATGCATGACTTTGTTGTGATTAACAAAAGTTGAAAATGACTGCAGAGTTTATTCTAGGTTAGACATTAAGTTTAAATAACTTGACATATTGTCTTAGAGTCATTGAAAGTGTCACCAAAATTTAGAGCTGGAAGGGATCTTAGAGATTACCCAACCTGACATCTTTGACTGGTAAGGAAACAGATAAGTACAGAGTTGAAGAATACATGTTACTAACTATATTTTTCCTGATACTACTCTAGGATTCTTTTTAAGAGAACAGAGCATCCTTTCCGATTTTAGCAGAACTGGTCCATTGATCATTTCACCCTGATGTTAATGAGCTCTTTAAACGGCCGACTTTCATAAGTATTGGGAAAATAATGGGCAATGTAATGATATTTAACTAGGGTAGATAATCAGAAAAAGACATTTATTAGAGTGATTAATTGCTTCTTTTCTTCATATAATGTGAAATATAGGCCAGAAAGAGTCAGAGTGCCCTCAAAGTGACACTTCAGTAGGGGTTAAAGCTCAGACTTAAGAATGAGACATCTAGGTTCAAATGCCATCTCCACCACCTCTCAGCTAGCTTCGTTATCAGTTGTGAAACTTGTTGCAGGAAATTTGTTATACAAATATGGGTAAGATTGAGAAGGTGAATAACTTACCTTGAAAGTATAGAGCAGATTTAAGTTATTTCTGAAATGATGTCACTTGTACCCAAGAGTCATTTTCCCCAGTGGTAAAAGGGCAGAGTTATGGTTAGTCCAGCAGGAATAGTTCACACCCTGCCATTATCTCATGTAGAGCTGACTGGTGTTTCACTTTACTGAAACAATGGTTATAGCTATGTCCAATGAAAACTATGACTGTGTCTACTTTTGACTTTCCTTTGTCTTATAAAGTTCTAGGTGCCCTTCTGGGAGCATGCCACATCCAAAAATACTATGGATTTCTTATAATTAAATGTATAAATTTTATTAATTAATTTAACAACACATGTTGCAGTTGATTATCAAGTCTTTGAGCCTGCAGTTAGATTGTATAATTGCTTGTCATTTGAACTAGTTCTTGATTATATGTTTATTAGTATGTGTGTTAAGTTCCTTCCATCATGGTAATGAAGAAATCATCTCACATTTTATATTCATAAGTAATCAAATGAAACTTTAAAATGTTGATTGGCTTATTATTCTTTTGGATTATCCCTCAGGAGTATTTACGTTAAATTTATGGCATATAGGTAAACTGTAAGTATAGAAATTGCATGCCACTCATAAACATTAACAAAAGTTTCAAAAGAACTTTGAAAATGTTATTATTTATTTACCTCCTGTACAAAGGAAGCTAAAGCATATGGTTTTAATAAAGCATCTACCCCAAAGTTCTTTATCCATTTATATAGAAGTGGTCTCCAAGTTTAACTTATGTATCATACAGGTAAATCTATGATTGGATGTTTATTGACAGTTGAAGGAACATTTATTTAGATATTGTATAGATATATAACCTTTATATAAGTATATATGTGATATAAAATTATAGTATTTTTATACTTTTTCTGTCTATAACTTTACATAACAAAATGTGCACTCTTTGGAGTATCAGGCATTAGTACTTCTATGCTAGTTCCCTTGCAAGAAGCAAACTAATCATATTTAGAAACAGCATGATGATACCATGATAGCTAGAAGGGAAAGTATAATTCAATTAATATTATAATTTAATTTTATAGAAAAGGAAATGGATACTTAAATAGGTCAAGAAATTTTCCCATAATATTCCAGCATGTTCCTGATAGAACTAGCACTAGAACCCATTAAGTTTTAGTCCAATACTCTCTCAGATTGATTCCTTTTTCTAGTGTGGGTTAGAACAACTTGATAAAATCAGAGTTCTTTGTAACTCTCTTCTTCTTTGTCTCCCTCTGGTAGGAAAATATAAAGGTGTTCTTGCTCCTGTGGTAGTGATAGGCAAGTTCGAAGGGCTACAGATTGCAACCATATAAGTCATATCCCCTTTGTGACTTTTGATTCTCTTTTTAAGCATTATTCTATTAAAGGCCTGCATTTTTCTCAGTTTCCCCTCTTTGTTTTTATTACATATGTATTTTTAAAGCATTTGAATCATGCTTGGAAATGACACATCAAATCTCTGGCCTGGAATCTTATGACATTATTGATCGAGTTGGAATATTTTTAGTGATTCAGGAAAGAAATGTTTCAAAATATGTTATACGAGGATATACCTTATCTGTAACTAGAATAAGAAGTTCTGCAGTGTGGGCATATCTTCCAAAGAAAACACTTTTTTGCTATTTATTTTCAATTATTCACAACTTTCTGTTTATCCGCACTTTTGTTTTATATTTTTATTAATTCAAATTTGATAATACACTATGAAAACTTTAGATTCCCAAGGAGTTTGGGGTACTTTTATTTAAAAAGTATGAGTGCTTTCATATATATGCATTTTTTTTTTTTTTTTTTGCAGTGTCCCTTCTTAGTGAGAAAGCCACATTTAGGTCCAGACATCTGGGTACACTGTTACAGATAGAACTGAGCAATTTTTGTTCTTTTAACTTCTGTAGCTCTGACTAGCCTCACATGGACTTCTATCAGTTGAAATGTCATCTTCAGCTTCAGCCAAGTGTAGGTTATTAGGTTATGTGTGCCAAAAATGATGTCGTCCCCTCACTTGATTCAGCGTGAATAAAAGCAAGATTGTAAAAAATTACAATCTCTTGAAGCAGAGCCAGCCATACAGCCTGAGCCCATCTTTTTTCATTAACTTGTATACAGTTCTTTTAACAGAGCAAACTTTTGGAGGGTACTCACATGGGACTGCTGAGCCAGCTGTGCAACTTTTATTTTGAAGAAAAAAAATTGAGCCTCAGAAAGGCTGTTTTAAAGACAGGGAGGGACTTAGCTTTTCCGAGTTTGACCAGCATGTGGAAGGAGTGTTCTCATGGCTGCAATAACTTAAGGAGCAACTACCTAGGTGACATTGGAGTAGGAAGTTTTCTGCTTGCTTTATTCTGTTTCCGAGGGTCCTGTGCAGTTCTTTTACTTGTATCAACGTGACTCTGGTGGTTTTTGCACACCCTGCTCTGTGGGGGAGTGCCCCAACGTGCCTGTCTTATGTGGCCTCTATGGACACACTGTTCAGCTGGCAGAGAGCAGGGAAGTTTTCTCCCAGCACCCAAAAAGAGAAAGAGGAAACTTCTTTTTCCTTCTGGACAACGTGCAGCACAATAGTTCAGGATAAGCTCCCACATTCTTTCCCTGGATTTTCTGGAGTAGTTTCCAAGGAAGAAGTTAAACTTTCACCTTTAAATGGATGACTATGTCACAATCAGGAAGAAACATCTCCAAAGACCCATCTTTAGGTAAGTAATGCTACATCCCGAAGACTCCTGGGCTATCAGGAAAAAAGCAATTTCCTCCTTCATCCTTTCCTTGGCAATTATGGCACTGAGATACATATAGCAAGCAACAAAGAGTGTACCTAAAGTTTAACGTCATGCATACTGAAGGAGTTCTTTCAGTTTTTATTTTCTGAAGCTCCGTGTACAAATTCTTATCAAGTCCTCAAAATATATTTAAAAAACATTAACTATTCAAGCATATCAATGACATAGTGCTGGAAAAACTTTTGAAATGTTGTGCAATCCCTTGCTGTTTCCAATATTTGCACAGTCCTCTATATGGGAAATCTTGTGCTGAGTTTTTTCAACTAATTACACTCAGAAGTAGTTTTTAGTGTTGTAAATGTTACACCTTTTTACAGTAAAGTGTGGAGAGACCAATTTGAACTTGAAAATTATTGTATTAGAGTGTGCATTTTATAGCTAGCTCAGGAGTATTTTAATAGCAGTGTGGTAAACAATAGAAGATTTTTTTTTCCTGTGGTAGAATCTTTGGCCAGGCAAAATATAGATGCAGTATAGTAGATTAAGCTGAAGTTTTGTTTGTGTGGGGGGGATACTCTAAGAGATCACACTTTCTTCATTGACTCTTAATTCTTTAGTTACCTATTGTGTGCTTCATAATTCAGAATTGGGTATTAAGAATTTTAAAGTAGTTAGAAAATTAACACAATGTTATCTCTCAAAACAGATTAAAATATGTCAATTTTTTGCTTCTTCCAAAAAATCCTAAATATAGCTGAAATACTACATGTTAGCAATACTGAATATTGAAGTCAAGTTGCAGGCACTGGTTGCTGATTTTAGAATTAGTTCTAGGATAAAAGACATTTATGGATGGAATTCTTGGCACCATGTGGTTGTTATATAATGAATGAGAGGATTTCAGGCAGTCTAATTATAAAAAATGTGGTTCATTTTATGTATTAGTTAATCATTATTACAGTATTAGTAATAATATACTTTTATAATGTTTGTAACAAAACAGCTCAAAGCTGTTTTCAAACCTGATTTTGGAGATAAGTTTTATTTAAATCTAAACAGTACATGTGGATTTAATATCATAATCTGTATCTGCTTAAAAATGCACTTGAAAATGTATTCAACAAGGACAGTAAATAACCAAAACTCCAAATGACTTTCTCAAATGTGTATTCACTTGCTATGTATCCTAAAAATCTCTCCCAGGCCTAGGCAATTAATTTCTATTTTCTCCCAAAAGCATGCATGACTACAAAAAGTCAGGGCAATTGCACAAATGATTTTAAACTCAACCCCAGTGAAGCACCACTCAAAGAGCACGTGCAGAACTTCAGGAAGGCCAAGTTGTGTTGAATAAAATCAGATCATCTTAGCTAGCATCTTAAGTATATTACCCCATTGGGGAGCTGTTGCTATTGAGACAGGTTGTTCTTCACCATTATTTTATGCCAAATCTTCATCCCCTACTGATGAAATATATCTTTAGGTGACATTTCCAGGGGAATTGCAACCCACCTGTGCTGCTGCTGTTCTTCTTTTTTTACATATATAGATATTTTGCAGAAGCTGAGATTCTTTACTCAATTAGAATAAAATTTGGTAAATTCGAATGATTTCTTCATAATCCTGAAGCTCCAGAAGAGAAAACAAGGCTTTCAAAGAAGTTGTGCTTTCACTCAAGCAATTATTTCAAGCAGATGTAGAAATGGTCCTTGACTGAAAACAGTTTAAGGCCAGATGTGGAGGGTAGGCTTGACTGGTTAATTGGGACATTGACAGCTGACTTTGCTTTTATCATGATATGCTTGTGATGAGAGAAAAAGCAGTTGAAGAGTGTCTCGAAGTCAGATGACTAGGCATAATTTCTCAAAGCAAGTGTGGAGCTAATTTTTGGTAAAATGTACCATGGACTTTCCCATAACTGGTTGTACTTTTGGACAAGATGGCAAGTGGCTTAAGCTTGCTTTTGTCTTCGTTGGTCTTTTCTCATGCCCACTTCTTCTTCTTTGTCAATCTCCTTTCCTAGGTCCCTAATCTGCTTGAACTAATCCTGGTCTATCCAGCCTCTTTACACTGAGACATCTTTCTCAGCCTTATTCTTTCTGGTTAGAGACCCATGTGCCAGATCTTTCCTCTCAATACATACTTGTTTGCACCTCACGTCCTAAGGACTTTGCACACTGTTTCTCAATTCACTTGGTAATCATCTCTGTGCTAGGCAGTTTTATCTATGTTAGTTACATATTTAACAGAATTTTTGTGACAATAATATCTTGACTACAAATTATTCATGCAGTCTTTAAGAGAGATTACTTCAGGATTTATTTTAAAATATCAGACATAGTTATAATATTCAAATATTTATATAAAAACTATATTTGAATTGAATTAATTGAATTGAATTAGTAACTTTAATGCAATTCACTTGACTTTCTTCAATAAACTCTAAGTGTCCAGAATATGGACTATGACATTGGGCAGGACAGACCTGAAAAAGAAAAGCCTGTTTTGCATGACATATCGTCTAGTGTATTCTTAAATAACTATGTGGAACAGGCAGATGATGGATGCCAAAAAGGAGATAGCATCCTCTGAAATTATAATGGAAGAGACAAATTTCAGAAGTGACTACTTTGGATTTCTAAGTGAATTGTGAGAGATAAGAGCAAAATTTTTCTTAATTAAATCAATTTCATCATCATAATCTCCCTAAACTTAGACAGAAGTCTTCCATTAAGTGTAAAAATTTATTTGAAAGGTTTGATAGAGGATGGTGGATATTAAAATTCCATGGTTGGTATGATACTGGGAAGACTGGGAGTTAGTTTACATATTTTTTAGACTGACTCTAAAAATGCCTGTATTTTCTACAATGGTGTTTGGCAAATTATATTAATAATTAGATTATATAATTTGTGTTTTAAAAGTTTTTTGTCAAAATTTTAGATATGTATTTTTACACTAGTTTTGTAGATAAAAAACAAAGATAAATTTATTTTATGGCCAAAATGGGAGTTTACATGATCTCTTTCATGTATGTCATGGGGACCTTGACATCAAAGAGACCAACCACCCCTAGGCATATATAGATAATGGAGCCTCAAATACTCTTTAGGGTCTGTCTGCAGAAGTTCTCCAAGTTCAGACTTGTAAAGAGAAAAGATGATTCCCCCTTTTACTCAAAAGAAGCTATTTCGGGTTTCTTCCAAGGAAGAAAGCACTATAAAAAACATGTAGTATTGTTTCAATAAAATAACAGAGTTTGTTCATCAGTAATCACAAAATAAAATTACATAGATCCTTAAAATCAAGACCTAATTCAATACTTGATATTTAGAGATCCCTGACAGATGTGTTCATTTAGACTTTTGAAAACCTCCTTTTCTGCATTAGTATAGTTTAATTTCTGCTAAACAGAATGTTCTCTATATAAAACAATTAACTTATAATTCACTGCAAATGAAGTACTTTTATGTAATTTCAATCAAACAATTGAAGATAATTCTACCTTATTGCATACTCATATTGCCTAGTAAACTTTCTGTATTCCCATGGGTTAAATCAACTTTAGAATGAGACCCAGAAAAATGTGTTTCTCTTAATAAAATTGCATCTGTGAAAATGTTTATCTGAATTTCACTGCCAAAAGAGTTTAAGTCTGGATTTTTGTTATAATTGTCACCTCAAACTTGATTTGATATTTTATTTTATCAAATTCTATTGCTATATGTGCATTTTTTAACGTTTGTTGTTTCAAATTATTTCTAGAACTAGGTAGGGAAAATGAACTTAAAACATTAATTGAAACTTTTGTTATATGTTAAGCCCTTATCTAGTGTTCTTTGGAACCAACAACCTTTTGAACACCTTTCTAGGTTCATATCGGGTACGTCATTTTGGTGGTCATTTTCCAGCAAAAACAGCACAAAAAAGTCACAAATGAAATGGTGTGAGCAGTTCTTTATTATTCCTAGAACTGAGAACTGAGAACTGATATATGCATCTAGAGTCTGATACATAAAAATACTAGTGAAGTGGATGCCAGGGAGAGCCCTAAGACTAATGAAAATCATGTTGGGAACTTCACAGCATTTAGAACATGCTTTCTTCTCTTTATGCATTTTCAAAAATTTTATTTTTACAATTACCTGTGAGAGGAATTCTGAGTGCATTTTTGACAGACGTATTCTCTTTACATGGAGTTGTAGAAAGCAGTAAGATGAAATAAAGAAAGCCTAGGAAAAAGGAAAGGTAGATCCTAAATTTTTTTCACTGAATTCTAATTTTAATGTTGTGATATATGCTTTTAGAGGAATATGATGAAAAAATCATGTATCTTTTGTCATGTTAGCATTTTTATTTATTTCTACTTTTAAGCTGATTGTTTTAACATCAGTGTCAAAGCTAAACCAGAAGTTGCTAATATGTAGGGCAACAATGCTTTTTAGATTTATACACATTAATAAGATGGGAATGCCTGAGTGCTTGGCTGAGTTTGCTAATTTACAGTAGATTTCCAGGTGAGGTATCCAGAAAGTATTCAATTATGCAGATGTTTCTGGTCTATTTCCTTCATTGTTTGAGGAACAATACAAATCATGAACAAATGATATTAAAGCAAAAGCCACTTCAGAATTTAAAGAAATTGTAATACATTACTGGACATTGGTGTTTGTTCTCTGTTTAAATATTTATTATATTATTTGATATATACCTCTTTTTAATGCTCTCCTCCCACCAGGAATACCCATATTATACAGAAATATATTTAGTACAAAATTATAAGAGTGAAAAATAATGACAAAGAAAAAATTTAAGTATATACTGATAAAGTAGTATAATATATTAAATAGCCTTGCTGATTTTTGTAATGCATTTTCACAGAGGAAAATGCTCTAAATAAATAAAATCTGAAATATAATGCAGTTCTGTATTTATGAAATTATTTACTCTAAAAAAATCTGGTTCTAAGACAAAAGTAATTGTGATTTCATTTATTAAAGAACAGAGTGAGAAATATAAAAGTAAGCAATGAACAAAGCAATTATACTTAGATTATTCCCCCTTTCTATACAGTGAAAAATACTTGCAGAAAGTCAGCATAGAAAAATGAAATTAAAGTTTATAACATTTTTGACACAAAGCTAGTTAAATAGAAAACTACATATTTTATAACAAAGATATTTATTAATTATTAATCTTTTTAAGAGGCGGATACTATTGCTACTTATCAAAATTCATTGTATGATATTTAGAGCAAGGAACAAATTCAAGCTAATCTTTAACATATATTTTAAAGATCACAGCAAAACAAACACAGTTGAATGTAAAGCAGGAAATGTGCAAATATATTAAACATTACTTTATCTTTTTTCATTTGTGATGAAAGTAGCTGTAAGTTTGAAGTGGTCATCATAAATACGTAGGTTAATATGTGTTGTTTTAAATGAGATGATACCTTTTCTCTTGTATTTCATGACTCTCCCATCATTTTAATATAAATGTCAATTTTGCCCCATTTTTAATAAACCAGGGATGTCTTGAACATGGTAGAAAATGGGCATTTGAGCTACCCAGGGCCCAGTTTGGTGAGGGGCCTAAAAAGTAGCTGTTCCTTTTGCTGCATATTAAATACTGCCCTTGCTAGTGCTGATTGTAGTGGCCACTGCAGTGGACCACAGCCTACTGCTGTTCCCACCCCTGGTGAGGAAATAGGTCACAGAAAGAGGATACCTCCCCCAATCCATGCATGACTGTTTTTCCAAAGGGAGCAGAATGCTGCAGAGTGGTTGGGCTGCAGATAAGTACTGCCGGGGTTACTCTGGTACAATGGGGGTTATTGAGCATTTCCCGCACTGGGCTTGTTATTGGTCATTTCTAGCACTGGGATAATTACCACAGCATGTGTTTAAGGCAGGGCTCATAGGGGTAGCAAATTTGGTTTTTGCCTAAGGTGCCAAAATTCCTTGAACCTGCCCTGGTTGTTTGTATGAAGTCCTGCCAGATTACCCATCATGATCATATGGTTACCAATCGGCATCACAGAGTACTTACTTGTTGCTGGCCTGGCTATTCTCTCCTGCTGGAATTGCTCCACCTCCTCCCTTTCCCTTAGTCGCCAGAGCAGAACCCTTTCCCATTTTC
This sequence comes from Solenodon paradoxus, assembly GCA_004363575.1. Taxonomy (NCBI): domain Eukaryota; kingdom Metazoa; phylum Chordata; class Mammalia; order Eulipotyphla; family Solenodontidae; genus Solenodon; species Solenodon paradoxus. Next base: position 1,902,664 of record RJWH01000008.1, on the reverse strand, counting down.
ATCATTCCAATGTGCTGTTTTTGCCTTATAAACAGATAAACTGTAATTTGCTATATATTTGAAGTCAGGCAGTAAGTAATTTACTTACTTTGGTATTATTTCACCAGCAAATTTAAATGATTTCCCCAAAATTTATCAACAGGAACAGCAACCATAAGTTATTAACGTTCATACTAACAGTAACCATGCATCAAAATCTTAGCATATTTTAAGACATATTATATGTAAATAGTCTTCAGAATTACTCCACAAGGAAATAGTAAGTCCACAATTAATAATTTTGGGTATGAATGCAGGAATAGGGAATAGGTTAACACATGGGGAAAATATCTCTCACTGAGAAACTGCACAAATCTTGTTTTCGAAACTAGAGAAGCTTGGTGATATTTGCATTTATTTTGAACACTGGTGTGATTTAGAAATGACTTTTTGAAGGTCTGGAATAATCAACCTGTTACATATTATGTTGGAATAAAAGGCAACTAAATAAAAACAGTCATGCGGGTGTATATTTGTTTAAAAGATGATCTGTAGGTTTATAGAAATGGGATAATGATAAAGAAGTTTGCATTATTTATAAACCAAGTCTCTTTAGTTCTGTGACTGGACATGACATAATTTTGATAGTTCTCATGGGAAAGCTTCAGTTTATTTATGTATTTGATTAAGGCCACTTGGATATGAGCTCTAATTGAGGAAAATCCAACATTTCCTGAATTGGAGCTACTGAAGTATATAGGGCAACAATGTGTTTGAAAGAACAGAAGTTAAGAGCTTCCAGATTGTTATCTTTGTAACATCCAAGCTACCCCATTAAAGTCATTTTTGTTGTTGTTGTTATGGAACAGTGTTAATTCTGAGTCAAACTGGTGTCCATTTTTAGTATTTTGGTGACAGTAACTTTTAGGTTCTCAGGATGTTATTTTTAGAAGAGTGTTTGTTAAAACAAGTATTTATATATTAACTAGACATCATTAACTGATTTGTTTATAGGTATTGAAAGTCATGGACTTTTACTATAAAATTCATCACTTCAGTTTTAAAAATGTTAATATTTAATTTGACATTTTTCAGAATTCAAAAGCTTGTAACAAATAGGGGACCAGTGGTAATGCAAAACAGTTGGAATGTTTCTTTAACATACAAATGTAGCACATTTTTTAAGTCCCAATTAAGAAAGAATAGGACAATCCTACAAAGTAAAATTACTTTTAGTTTATCATTAAATTAAAATTTGATGAAAGTAGGACATGTGATAATCTGGGATCACCTGCTTGTTAACAGATTTCCTCTAAAGAAGATTCCAAATGCTTACTGCTATTCCGAGATGTCTTTGTAAAATAGCATAAAACAAAAAAGGAAACTTGTTAATTTCCCTGCCTACTAATTAGACATTTGCTGCAGTCCAGCTGCATTCAATTGTTCCTAACTCAGATTCCATGGCATTTTATCTGCATCTTGTATGCACATGTCATGGCATTCTATTACTGTTGATTTGTAAGGGATAAATTCTGTCAAACTGTGATTCTTGAGGTTAGAATCAACATTGAAAATTTTATCTTTGTAGTTTCCATAACTTTTGGTAGAATATGTATCATAAGTAAGCACTTACTCAGTCTTACTGGATAAATACCTAGTTAAAACTAAATACCATAGCAAGCAAACTTAAATACCAGATCTGTATTGTAAGTGTGTGAAATGGGTGGTGTTGGGAACTGTGGTAGGTGGCAAACAGAAAGCATTTGGTTTCACATTTTTAAAAACGTGGAAAGACTAAACAAAATCTAGCTGCAAACTGCTAGCTGGTGACCCTTGAAATGAATGAATGATAAAATGAATAATTCGTTTCTTTAGGTCCACACAGTACTTGTCTCTTCATTTTCAGGGTGAATCATGGCCAGTAAATCTTGGCAGAAATTCTGGTATCTATAATCAGGAGGATTACTAGCGGGGTGGGTACTTGGTTATTTTTCTAAAACTAGTTAAAAGAATGAGAAAACCAACATGTCCTACTGTGTATTTGAACTGATAACCTATATATAATTTTGTAACATAAAAGAAATAGATTAAGAAATATGTAATTGCTAAATGAATAAATGCGTTCATGTTAGACCCCACTTAAATCAATGCCGATAGCCTTTCCCACCATTTAATAACTATGACTTGTTAAAAATTACAAGAGACAGCAAGGAAGGAAGGAAGAAGGAAGAAAGAAAGGAAGGAAGGGAGGAAGGGAGGGAGGAAATATTTTACTTATTTGTTTACTTATTTTGGTTGTTCCCCGCCCTGGGTCTCAAATCCAGGTCATTGGACTTTCCATAGTCTATGCCTCAACTACTGACAGCACCTGACCCACAGGGCACAAAAGTAAGTGCTTTCCTAAATGGAACTCTGTCTTCCTGTCAGTACCACCTTCTTCTCTCTAGTAGATCTGGAATAAAAAGGATCGTCTTTCACAGGACAGTCTTATAAATGCTGAAGATGATTTTGTCAGCTATTGCTCTTTATAAGTCTCTTCATTGTAGCTTATAAAAACATGAATCTACAGATCATCTGAGTATTTCTGTGATCTTTTTAAATTTGGTTGATTTCAGTGAGGTTTTCTAATGTATCTGTGGCCAGATGGTGGGTTTGCTGTCAGTTGGCTGTTCTATGAGGACCTTGCTAGCATGACTTGCTTTCCTCCATATTTCTCTCATTTTCCTCCAGCAGGCTGGTCTGGACATGTTCTCATGGTGATAGCCAGAATCCAGGAGAGAAAGCAGAAACATACACGTTTTCAAATTTCTAAGTCGTATTGAGTCAATTTACTAATATTCTTCTAGAAAAATAAGAGTAACGAGGCCGTGCCCTGAAATGGTGTTAAGAGGGCACTATCAAAGGAATTATGTTCAATTGAGTCAATTAATGCTCTCTGAAAACTAATACTTTTTTCTGATTCTACTTTCGTTTAGTCCATTTCATCACTGAAAAAACAGTACATAATTTCATTTTTTATTTTATGTTGTTAAAATTTGTCTAAATGACCACTAAGGAGAGAAAAAAAATGTATGTTAATACAACAGTGAAGCTCATTTGATTCTCATGTGACCAGTGAATCTAATGTGCCTCACCTGACTCTAGGGTTATAACATACCTGAGATTCCTAGTTTTAGAAGTTAAAAAAAAAAAAGTTAAAGATTTAATGACTTTCACCACCTTGCCTACAACCTACCCAATTATACTCGTAATGACTGCTGACAATTTCCCAGTAACTCTGGGAAAATTAATTTTTTACCAAGGACCTGCTATCAGGTTTGAGGAAATCAATTATTTTAATGGAAGTTGACTCTAATTAATAACATAATTTTCAACAATTCAACTCCAATTTCACTACAATTATAACATGAAAAGAAGGACTTGTAAATAGTAAAATAGGTCATGTTTCCTTATATACTTCGATCATATTTGAATTTCGTATGTACTGTGTCTTCTCTAGGTAATAATGATTATATTTCAAATTTATTTTTTCAATATGGGATAGATTTATGATATTGTTTCCTATTTCTGAAATCTCACTGTAGTGAGTAAATGTGTTCAAAATATCACAACTTACATGATTTTTAATAACTCTGCTAATTACATTAGAATTGCAGCTTACAAAGCAAAAATGAAACAAAAAAAACTTCTGAAACCCTAACCTCACAATTTCTGCTCTTGCAGTCTTGGAGTAGAAAGTTTTGATATATTTCTACATGCCTTCTAGTTTGTGCTGATTCATTGCTAGATTTGGAAGTTGCTTTTCTTAATGGCAGAATTTATGTACAATCAGAACGGAAGACTTAAGTTGAAAATCTTTTAATAATATTAGTATCATCAACAAAAATATAAACCAAAATTTTTCCTATTTTTTTAACTCAAAAAATGTCTGTTGGGTACAGGAAAACAGTGACTATGGAGATATAAATATATATTATTATATAAATTTAAATGTAATATAAATTTCTAAAATATTTTAAACTTTTTTAGAATGTAGGTCTATAAAGTTCAGAGGAAAACTACTATGAACTCCACAGGCATGTTAAAAACATTGGATTTCTTTTATAATCACTGGGAAATTTAAAAACAATTCCTGTACAAGGTTATATCTCAGACCTTTAAACTCCCTATATATTTTTAATGTACAGTCAAGTACCCCCTAAAGAGAAGAACACGTGAAGTATGCTTGTGACAGAAGAGGGAGAAACATTTAAGCATGAACATTAAAAGGTGTATAGGATTTTGACTGGCAAGTAGAAGAAGAATAAAAGGAGATTAAGAGGATGTAGCATGGGAATAGGAAAGTGCATGAAGTGTTGGGAAAATTGGGGTTAGGGAAAAATCCTGATTGGCTAACATGGAGATGGCTTCTGCACATGGAGGGATGTATGGCTGAAAGACAGATTTGGTACTAGCAAGTCAAGCACCATGACTGCATTTATTTTGTGAATATGTGATGTCACTCATTTGGTCTGTTGATAAAACTCAAATATCTGATGAAACAAATTCCTAAGTAGTGTTTACAAAATATTGCTTCATTATAGCACAACATTCCTCAGAGATACTCTGAACAGAATCTTCCAATGTGTTTAGAAAATACTGTTTGGTATATTCATTCTCGTCTTAGAGATTTACAAGGCATATTAGAATATTTGCAGAAAGATTTAAGTTTTTTACACCATTATTTCCCAAAACATACTCTATTTCTACATAATACTCATTAATAGCTCCAGAATTCATGTACCAAGGTGCACATTTTGTATTCTTCTAAATTTTCTCAAAATATGCTTCTTTTATTTTTTCTGAAATTCTCAGCTAGTTTTTTAAGCTTCCTTTAGTATTTTTTGTATTAGCTAATATGTAGTTTGACCCTAAGAAATTCTCCATGACTAGAATTTTTCCATTGACTCTTAGAGAAGCTAGGCAAACAATGTTGTCACATTGAGAGAATAGCTAATGTTCTATTACATAACAGAGAATGGTGTGACTTTAAAAAAAAAAGGAATAAGAAATATTTGGAAAAGATTGAGAAACGATGAACAATGTCACATTACTGAAACAGCTGAGGGTAAATTAAGAAATAACAAATGGGAGTTATGTGTGAATTATCACACCCAGGTATCACTGTACACACAGATTTGGCAGTGTTTTACCTAGCTCTGGTGCCTTTTTCCTCATTTCATCTTAAAGAGATTTTTTAAAGCACTACCCTTAAATTCACACTTAGTGAAAAGTAGACCACTCAATATCTGCAAATAATACCATTTTGAATAGCGATGGCTTATTCTTGTGTAGAATCCCATATCAAGAGTTAATTTTTTTTTTAATATTATACTACTTGTTCAAACTATATTCTTGTGAAGTAGAAAGGAAACTATATAGAGTCCCAAAAGTAAAGAAATGGAATCTTGACGGGTCACAACAAGTCAGAGGAAGCAACATTAGAAAGTACTGACAGTAAGAATGCATGGGTGGCTGGGGATAGGTCATGTAAAGTCAATGGACCTGTATTTTAGATTGAGGGAGTGGTGGGGGAGGGAGGGACCATGGGGACCACCAGAAATAAAACAACAAATGAAAGTGCTTCCTCCTCCTCTTCCTTTTTTTCAAAATGCTTCTTTAGAAAAACAAAACAAGCAGATTAAGTGGAGTTTGCATTATAGACGCATCTTCTTAACAGATAATCAAGAGACAATACATATGCCAAACCAGTTATGGTTATGGTCCTATGATCCTCCCTGGAGATATCACTAGCCAAGAAAGTGATTTGAATCACCTTAAATGTATTTTTTTTAAGCTACTCAGAGTTATTTAATACTGATGAAAATTTTCTCTTCTAAAGGTATAAGAGAAAAGACCAGAAAAGTAAATTATTTGTTCTCTGGGTCATATTATTTACTGCAATAGCTGAAGAAATATAGATTTGATGTCACATAGGAAGCATTAATAGGAATTTTAAGACAAAGGTCTTTCTCAAATGAAGTTAAGCAAGAGATGAGAAAAGAAAGAAAGTTTAGGCAGTTGCTTTGAAAGTGTTTCTAAACAGAAGAGATTTGTTGCCTCTGCAGTATAAACAGCATTTTTTCAAAGCAACAGAAAGACCATGTAGATACTGAAGAATATAGCTTCTAGATTGTGCAAGACTAGAACCAGATTTCATTATGATTTTGTTTTTAGAAGTGATGAAAAGATATCTTGGCAGTAGGAATCCTATTAATTTTTTATAGTTTTTTTCTTTCTGTAAATGTCTTAGTACCCCAAATGCTTAAAAATTCAGTTTCCATTGTGTTTTATTTTAACGTAGTTTAGATAACTTGTGTGAGTACTGTAAAACCTACATGTTTTTTTTTTTTCAAATTGCTTACTTTATTGTATTTTTCTTCCCACATTCTATGAGGCAAACTATATTGCCCTTACATGGCTTTATTCTCTCTTTAGAATCAAATATTATATCTTATCTCTAATATATGACATATATCTTTGATGGTAAGATAGTAAAGACAGTATATTTAAATACATTCCATTTCTAGACATTATTTCAAGATATTTGTGTATTTAAAAACACCATGGTTTGAGGCACTATTCAGCTGTATCATATGACCATCTACCAAAACGTTATATGAAATCTCATTATTTCTGTTTACCTACTTTTAGACAAATTCATGTTACAGTTGAGATGCTAAAGTTGAATAATTTTTTGTCAGTATATATAACATGGATAATTTGTTCTGATTTATCCTTTTTTCTACCTACAAATCCATTGTTTCCCCCTCTCTGGTTAGCCCATTTGACAATTTAGTCTCACTCATCTAATTAATGTAGGTTATGTCAACATCGCACTGGCGAAGGATCCTAACTTACATCTAATTTTTAAATTTTTACCTTATTTAAATGTCTAAATTAAAATATGATTATTAGTCCCTCCCATTCCTTGCTCCTTTCTTCTCTTTTACCCATCCAGACACCAGAAGGTCTAGCATTTACTATGTGAGAACAATCTACTATAAATTTAGAAAACTAATGGCAATTCTAATTAGTGTATTATCATGAGAAGTTCTATCTACAGTTATAAATATTAGGACATTTAAGGTCACCACAGATGGATGAGCAAACAATGGTCTCAGGACTTCCAAGTTGAGTATTGGTCCCTGATACTGCCTTAAAGATTGGGACTCCAGGGGAAGGATCTGGAATTTGACTTTTAAGATGTCTTAGAGTAGAATGCTTAGGTGAATCTCCATAACTTATTTGAGTAGACAATACTCATTGTAAAATAATTTTCCCTTAGATTTTCTACTTCATCGACTTATAACTCTCTCTCTGCTTTTCTATTAGTAGTCTTTAAAATATAGACTGTTAGCTGCTTCCCACCATCTCATTAACTCCTCTAGCTTCTTTTAGAAACCCTTCTATGATTCTCAACCATCTTTTCTGTGATTCTGAAATTCACATTTGCAGATCTCAATTTTATCCTATAAATCTCAGTTCTTCCCATTTTGTAGGTATGTCCACTGGATGACTTCCTGATACCTGATGCTAATTTATTCCCAAAAGATTTATTGTAGCACATATTTCCTCCATAAGAGTAAATTTAAGAGCATAATAAGCAGTCTCTTCGAACTTTGTCCCTTGCAACACTAGTGTCCCATGAGATTTAGTAGTTGCACACACACACACGAGCACGCACACACACACACACACACACACACACACACACTACTATACAGATTCCCAGAATTTTGTTTATATTAGATGTACATGCTTTCTGAGAAAGATGTGATATGTAGTGTTTCCAAAACTGATAATGGAATACTTTATGCTAAATATCTATAAACTTATCAAAGTCTCCAGTAAACTGTTGAGAAATATTTCTTAGATGGGCACCCTTGGTCTTAACAGAATTGACATTTTGTATGAAATAATTCTTTATTGCAAGGAACTGTCTTGTACATTGAAGGATTTTGAACAGCATCCCTGATCTCTACCCAAAAGGTGACAGTAACATCCCTCCTGTTGTGATGAGCAAAAATATCTCCAGGTATTACTAAATACTCCCTTGCCAGATATGCCAATTGAGAATCTACTGATAAAGCAATCAAAACTGGTGGGACTGAAAATCTTTTACATTAGCTACTATAAAGGTCAACATATCATGTACCCAAAAATTTTACTCCTAGGTATAAAATCTGACTTCTGGTTATATAGCTGTATTTCATTTTTGAAAATTTATCAAGCTGGAAGCTGTGATTTGTGCAATATTCATTCTTAATGCTTTGCTTCAGTAAAAAGATGGAACAACAACAACAAAAACCTAGAGCAGCTTCTGTTTGGAGAAAGACACTCAAACATTCAAAATTAATTGACTGCAGATGAAGTGTCCAGGAAAACCCAGTGGTGGTGCTAGAGGGATTTGAAGGGAATCTTCTCTATAAATGTTTCTAGCATAGTAGGGATAAACATGAAATGAATGAACAAAAATAGTTCTTTTCTGTGCCTTATCAGTGCAAACCTGTCAAGAAGCAATAGACAATAGAGGACAATTAGTTGCTGATAGGAGTATATTTAAATCTTTAATCCTCTAGTATACACGCTTATTTTCCAAATTTTGTTCTTGCGTTGTTAATGAAAGTATTTATACTATCCTCATGTAGTAGAGTTTGAGAAATGGACGTGTTTTGCACAAAATGACACAGACCATGTAAGCCCAATTATATTATTCTATTGCTTATTTCATAGCAATTTTTATATGTTTATTATGGATTGACTCCCGCATTTATATTTAGACTGTTAATCATTACTGTTATAAGTGAGAGAATTCAAATCAAGATATAGGCTTTCATTAAAATAAATTATACTCTAAGAAATGTTTCTCATAGTCTCTGTGGGTGCATTTATAAATGGTAAATTAGTTAACCATTATAAAATTTTGAATTTTTAACAAGCTCATTCTTATAAAGCATATATTTAGAAACCATTCATTGGGAGATATGAAATGTCTACTCTGAAGACAGAAGAAGGCAGAAAACCATTTATTATTTGGAATTCTTTATAGTGAAAATTTTTCTTACTATTGATTGTGACTTGGCTATTTCATGATCTAATTTGAAAGTCTCCATCATTAAAGAAGATACCTCATATTTAATTTATATTATTATTTTTACTGATAACCATTTGTCACGTAAAACTTTAAGCATTCTGGCTATTGCAGAGGCATGAGATCAAGAAGAGTGAACATTTAACAATACAAAGAGATTTTGGTTTCTCTTTTACCTGTCTTACACCCAGTGATCCCCCAATTAACCTATTATTAGGAATGGAAATGTAGGTGAAGAGAAATCCACAGACCTATCAGCAAATGAGAACATGCTTATTTTATAGCAACTTGTAATCATTTGAAGTATTTATCACAGTTTGGAGTTATGCGTTTTGTTTATGATTTGCTTAGTTTCTGTCTCTTCCACTGTGTGTATGTTCTACATCCACAGGATTAGGACTGCATTTGCTCATCTTGTGTTTCTAGTGCCTTGCACAGTGAGGCAGCATAATATAAGTATTTGCACAATGAATTTGCACGAAAAAAGTCAATGACTTTTTTTAGTGGTCTGGGTCTTATTTTACTGATTATCTACTTTTGAATATTTGAGATTAACCCTTGAAGCCATTACTCCATTCAGATGGAAATTTCTAGCTGATTGTTTACAATCTAGGAGTGGAGCTGAATTCAGATTTAGGAAAAACTTAAATACTAATTGAAGGAAGGGAAAAAGAAATTTCAAGAGGGTTATAAAGAGGGTTACAGAAAAAAATACCCACTATTAGATGGAGAGAAAAGAATTAGAGAAGATTGGAGGAAGGCAATAGTGTTTCAGAGCAGGAACTGACCAATACTCAGAATAGAGCAGAAGGGCTTGCTTATGATGGAGATCTGAGGCAGATTGCTTCGTCATTCTAAACTTCAGTTTTCTCTTTGAGTAGCAAATGAATAGATCTCTAATGGGTTCCACAACCCCTGAACTCTGTAAAGTTTCTCCCTGAATGAACAAATGCCTTAGAGTTGATCTTTGTTGATAACATTTAAGTGAGACCTTTAGAAAAATGAAGGTGTGTATAATAAAGAGGGTGCAGTGAGTGTTCATTTTTCATTAAACAGCACATAAGAAACTAGGTTGGTAGCAAGAAAGATAATTGCATGTTAATTTTAAACCTTTTTTATGGGAAAATTCTCTATTTAGTTCACCCCTTATCACTGCCCAACAAATTTGAAATATTTAGAGTTCTGTAGCAGAGCAATGTCTAAGGATAATTATAATAGTTACTTACACTTAATGATCATCTAATACTTGAAAGTGACTTTTCATTTTTTGTGTAAGGTATGTCACTCTAGCGAGTAATTTTCAGAGTTAAGAATTAAAAGCAAACCTCGGAGTGCTTTGACTCGCCTGTTTAAGATCACATAGCTAGTGAATAGCAAAAGCAGGATTCAAGTTATTATCTCCAAACCACAAAATCCATGTAAAGTTCAAGTATATGGTATAGCCTAAAATATCTGGGAGTAATATGGGGGAGAATAAACGATGAGTGGAGGAGTTGCATAACCACAGCTTTTTTTTTTTTCACTGATGTGTATTTTAAAAATATTTATTTTTACATAAATTAGTTGACCAAATCCTATTGGCTCAAACCAGTGCCAAGTGCGAAACAGTGAGACTGTTCTCCCTGGATGCAGGTTCTATGAGCTGACATTTTCAAGAGAATTTAAAAGCAGTCATAATTAACTAAAAGTCAGTTTTCTTTCTATCATCATCATGCACCAACAATTCTTAATATCAACAATAAAACACACCTCAATAGTCCTATAATTCCTAAATAAATAAGGTGGTACTATTGAGTTTTAATTTTCTGCATATCTCTATATATACGTCTTATGCATATACATATATATCATATGTAGTATGTATCTTGTGTATATACACATGCATATGTTTATATGTACATATATGTGTATGTATACATTTTACTTATTCTTTAATAAACATTGTGTTTTACCTGGGAGATACTCTGCAGTAATTTTCAGTTATCCAGTGGTCTCTATCACATGCAGACTCAGATACATATATCTGTTTCAAGAGGAAGTAGTTGGCCAAGTTCTGTGTTTTGGTCACTGTGCTATCATTTATTTCAAATAAGCTTTTTAAAAGGTGTTGGAGAAATCTAAAACTATACTCACATCACACACAAATGATTCTGAACAAGTATAAATAATGGAAAAGTTTATCAAATATAATACAAATTTATACTGCCTTTTCTAATGGGACTATTTTAAAATAAACTTTTAAACTGAAGAGACACATAAAATCTTCTAGAATCAGTCTTGAAGAAACAAAGATATGAACAGCATTTTATTGTGAAATGTGATTTCATAAATCTTTCTTTGCCAAACTTATTTTTAATACCTTCCTATATATATATATATTTGTACCTGATGCTTTACAGTGAAGCAAATATTTTGAAGGTAAAATGCATAAAAAGTGCCCCTTGAACTGCTCTTAGGGAATACAGATTGAGAAATCTGTCTGAATAATGAATATGTGAAGATTAAATTTTATAACATTGTTGAAAAATATGTAAAATACTCAAAAAACAGACTTTAATATTATTAATTTCACAGAATATCATATAGATGTATATTTTGTTTTCTTTTTATAGACAAAATAACTGAAAGATCAATACATTGCTTTCGAATTTTTTGGTAATATAGAATATTTATTTTATGGTTTATATTTTTATATTACTATACCAGTAGAAGTCTAGCTAGATAAAATGTCTGCTGTCTACATTCTTTTCTGGACATTATCATTATTTGTCTTATTTTATGATTATTTCTGAGAATATTTTCTTCATAGATATAAAAGGAGTGTTTAAATGAAATGATTAATTCTTGATGTCCAATGTGCTAGATAAGCCAATAGCTAAATAAGGGTTATTTTAAACAATCTTTTTGGATGATTGTGGGAAATAGTTTTTTATTTCTTTGTTGCCACCAGAGTTCTGGGCATAGCAGTTGATAATACATACTGAATGAAAAGACAAATGATGAATGAATAATAAACAAATGCTTAAAATAAGCCATGTTTCATCTGCTAGCATTACTGGAAATTCACATTTTTTGTTGTGAGCTTAAAGACCTAAAAATAATTTGACTGCTAATAAAAACTGCTCCTTTAATTTCATACTGAAGATGAAAACTTTTAAATAAGTGTAATTTCAGAATGTTTAAATCTCGATCCCAACATACTTCAGTGGCTCACTGGGTCAGGTGCAGACCATGTAAAGCCTAACATCCTGGGTTTGAGACCTAAGGATAGGGGAAGGGAAAAATAATCCCGGAACCTTAAAAATACTCTAAAGTTTTAGAATCTTATATATGATTTGACCTTCTCTAATTATTATTTGTAAAGTGGAGATTATGTAGTAGTGTCCTATAGGGTAAAAGTGAGAATATAATGAGATAGAGTACTTAGCATACTATTCAAAATATTTAAACATCATTAAATGATAGTTATAAAAATTACATAGAAACTTTTTTTTCAAATTACTTCACCCTAAAATGTCCCTAAAACTTTTCATTTGAGGAGAAACTATTTATAGATCAATGATTTATTCTTTAAAAAATAATTAGGTCATTAAGATTTGGTGACTGTAGCTTTTTATAGAAATAAGTGGAAGTCATAAAATTATGAAAATGCCTAGATGATTCAAAAAACAGGTTCCATTGATTATGCCTTTAACAAACTCATCATATCCAAAGACAAATGCAAGTTGAAGTGAAAGGCTGTGGAAAAATAGATCAAAGTTAAGTGGGCACAAAAGTAAATCTGAAACTATAATACATAAAATTATACCTAAGAAGGATAACATGAGACAAGAATGTGTAAAGGTAAAGGGGTAATCCATCAGGAAGAAGTAATTGTTCTTAACATATATGCACCCAAGGGCAGACCACTTAAGTATATAAAACAAATACTGGCATAGCTAAGGGGAGATATTGACAGTAACATGATAGTGGTAGCAGTTTTGATGCTCCACTTATATCACTAGATAAATTCTGACAGAAAAGCAACACGGAAATAAAGGAATAAACTTAGGAATGAGGCAATCGACTATATGAATTTAAAAGGCATATACAGAATGTTCTATCCTAAAAAGAAAGAATATACATACTTCTCCAGTATATATGGAAACTACTCAAAGATAGACCATATCCTGGATCACAAAATAAGTCTCAGCAAATTTAGCAAGACTGAAATTACAGAAAGCATCTTCTCTGAGCGCAAGGGGGTAAAACTAGAAAGGAAGCAAAAGAACAAAACTGGAAGAACCACAAAGATGTGGAGATTAAACAACAGATTTCTGAAAAACCTCTGGGTGATTAGTGAAATTAAAAATTCTATGGAAACAAATGAAAATGAAGAGACGAGATACCAGGACATATGGGATACAACAAAAGCTGTTCTGAGGGGAAATACAGGCATAGGATCACACATCCAAAACCAAGAGAGAGCCTAAATTAAATATCTAACCACAAAACTGAAGGAACTAGAAAGGGAAGAACAATCAAAACCAAAAATCAGTAGAAGGAAGGAAATAATAAAACATAGAGTAGAAGTCAATGAAATTGAAAGCAAAACTACCATCCGAAAGATTACTGAAACCAAGAGCGAGTTCTTTTAAAAATAAACTGAATTGATAGACTCCTAGCTATACTCGAAGAAAAAAAGAAAAGCCTAAAAAGAATCAGAAATGAAAGAAGTGATATTTCAGCTAACATTGCAGAAATATAAATGGTCATGAGAGATTTTTACAAGCACCCTTATGCCAAGAAAGGTGTTAATCATGAAGAAATGAAGATATTCCTAGAACTTCTAGGACCCTACAACTTCCCAAAACTAAGCCAGGAAGTCATAGATAGCTTTAATGGGTCAATTACAAGCACAATAATTGAAGTAATCAAAAGTCTCCCAGAAAATGAGAGCCCAGGACCAGATGACTTCATTAGCAAATTCTAGCAAATATTCAGAAAATGTCCATCCTCCTTAAACAATTCCACAAAATGAAATGGGAAGGAAAGCTTCCAAATACATTTCATGAAATAACATTACCCTGATCCCCAAAATAAACAAAGACAATACCAAAAAAAAAGATAAATTACAGACCTATACCCCTGATAAATACAGATGCAAAAACCATCAAGAAAATCCTTCAAATGGAATTCAGCACATATTAAGAAGTTTTGAACCATGAATACATAATATTTATTCTCACTATGCAATGCTGTTTCAACATATGTAAATTAATCAATGTAATATACCATATTAGCAAAGGGAAAATCAAAAAGGATGTGCTCATATAAACAGATGAATAAAAAGTATTTGACAAGGTTCAATATCATACATGATAAAAAAATCCTTTGTCAAAACATAAATAGAAGGCACATACGTCAATATAAAAGCAATATATGAGAAATCCACAGCCAACATTTTATCCAGTAGTGAAAAATCGAAAGCCTTTCCCTAAGATCTAGAACAAGACAAGGATGCCCACTCTTACCACTGTTATAACTCATATCTAATATAATGCTGAGTAGAGGTATTTTAGTTATTACTGGACAAAAGAAAAAAATAACTATGTTGACAGGGTGTTTAACAAAAATTTGTAGTCATTTGAATTCTCTTTCCTTAGAGTATAATTTATATTAAAACATTTTTTTAGTTTTTCAATAAAGAATGACAAATTACTCTACTGCACTAATTCTAAAGCATAACCTTTGTAAGACACTGTTACTTTTGTATCATAGAAAGAATAAAAATTGGCATTTAACTGTAACAGAAATGAACAAAAAAAGGAAATATCAAGAAAGATTGTGTTGGATGAAATTAGTGAGTAACTACTTATTCTACTCTTACAATATAGTTTATATTTAAAGTGTACTGTCTTGAATTATGATCACTTAAAAGGAAGACATTTGTCATTCATTATTATTATTGCTACCAAAGGATATATCCATGAATTACAATGCAAGCTGTCAACCTTAGCTTTGAAACTCTACTCTCTTATGCCACTTAACTCCTATTGACATGGAAAAAAAAAAGAGTTCACCATTTTCATAAGTTGTGAATGTAGAACTACCAGATTTAAAATTTATTGTACTATTTTTTGCTACAAAGATCTCATGTTAAATCATCTACATTGACTCAACTCCTTATTACCAAGTGTGTAGGTCAATTTATTTTGCCTCTATTTTTAGTTTCTTGAACTATACACTTAAATAATTATGACAGTGATGGGACTAAAACATGATACTCCAACTTTCTTAGAATCATTCTCCTGTGTATACCCCACTCTAACATGAAAAGTCATGGACAGTAAAGGACAGCCCCAGAGGCAAAGGAGAAGCTCTGATTCTTCTAATCCTGCAGCCCTTCCCTTAATTTAAGAAGCCATCTGCTAACCCTAGGCCTCCAGTCTTCTCCTAATCCAGAAATGATCTCTTGTCCCTATTCTAGAAGAATGTAGAAAGGTGAGTTATTTATCTAGACTTTTAGAATAAGAGTAGGGATGAGTCATTCCTCCTTGTCATATGGAAACCCCCTCTTCTCTCCTCTGAGACCCCAGATCCCCTTTCCATGCCTCAGCACAGGACATAAATCATTGGTCGACTCCAGTAACCTCAGAATTTACTATCATGTAAATTCTCCATATGTATATTATTATTATTAAATCTCTTACTAATCATGCAGAATGTTAATTTGTTATTTTCTCAGACTATGAAGAACCTCAGAGAATGCAGGAACTTTTCCTTTGAGCCCCACAATAATAGCATATTATCAATATATCCTCTGAATCTCAAAGAGTCCCTGATTAGATGTAGACTACAAGTAACTACTTATGTTTTAAGTTTCGTTTTCTTATTCAGTAAAAAGAACAATGTTATCTCAAATTAATGCCTCTGTATAGTTAATTCACATAAAGGATTTATATATATATGTGTGTGTATATATATACACCCATATTTATTACATTTAGAATCTTGACCTCTTTCAGAGTTTAAATTTCAACTTGAAATCCTATTGACTATATATTTCTTGATAAATGACTGAACTATTCTAGGCTTTAGTTTAGCTATTTATAAACAGGGTGAATAATACCTGTTTACCTATCCCATTGACTTACTGACTTATTCCACTGACCATCATTTATTAAGTGGTCTCAAATTGGAAAATAACCATAAAGTTTTCTACATTATGAAATAATTTTCTCATAGATAAAAAATTGTCTTTCAGTTTAGTCTATAATTAGTTGAAAACTTTGGAGGACTATTTTTTATTACCCATTTCTCATCATTTAAAAAGAATAGTTTTCTTCACTAATTATATAAACTTACATACAATAAAATGTGCTTTGCAAAGTTCATTGAATTCTGTCACAAACATACATTCATGTATCTTCACTCACCAACAGACTCAGAATTCAAAACAGTTCCATCAATCAAAATATTCCCTTATATGGCCCCATTAAATTACTTCTAACTCCGAAAAACTACTGATATGTATTCAATTTTATATACTTGAAAAATAATTAACACATTCTTATTCTAAAAAGTTAAATGTAAGTATATAAATCCAAAATCTAACATGTTACCATTCCCCTTAACAATCTCATCCCTCTAAGATAATTCACATCCAACTGTGTAGGAGGAATTCTTCTATAATTTTCTCAATTCTCAAATTATGAAATTATTTATAAATATATATAAATGTAAAAATTTAAAACCCATTCTTTTTTTTTTAGTGTAACCATTTTTGAAGATTTAATGAAGTTTATTAATTAATTTGAAAATTTAAAACCAAGATCAGACACAATGTTCTGTATAGATTGCCTACCATTATGTTTTTAATAATAATTATATTTTTTCTTTTGTTTGCATGGCTGTATGCATTTTAGCATGTAGAAATGCCACCTCGGTCTGTGTGAATTTTATACCACACCAACTACCAGAGTTCTAGTGCCCTTTGCCACCTTCCTATTCCCTCCTGCCTTCCTTCCATAGTCCTACACCCTTGGTAGCAACAGTCTTGTGTCCTGTTAATTTTGTTGGGATTTGCTTATGTTTGTTTTGCTTCTTTATATTACTTATCATCCATTTTAGCTCAGAGGATACCCCCAAAGTTCCAATGTCCCTTACAATCGCCTTTTCCCCTCATTTTGGTTTTTATTGCCCTGTGATTTTGTTGTCTAGCTCGGCAATTATTGCCAAGATTAATGTCAGGAAGCTTTTGTCCTGTGTTTTCTTCTAAGAGTTTTATGGTTTCATGTCTTACATTTAAAACATTTCAAGTTTAATGACAGGACCTACTGTTTTTATTATTATATCTTTGTAATATAGTTTTAAATCTGGATATTTGATGCCTTTAATTTTGTTCTTCATTCTAAAGATTGTTTTGAATATTTGAAGACTTTTGTAGTTCTGTGTAAATGGTCATTAGGCATATGAAAAAGTACTCAACATCATTAATCATCACGGCAATACAAAGCAAACCACAATGAAATATCATGTATGTTATGTTATTCTGTTTTGAAGACTAGTATAAAAAAAGCAACAAAGACAAAACAAATGTCAAAGATGTGGTAAACAGCATATTCTTATACACTCTTGGTGAAAAGTGTAAATTGGTAATGTCATTATGCAAAATACTATGGCATTTCTGCAAAAAATTAAAAATAGAATTGCCATATGATCTACCAACCTCACTTCTGGGCATTTATCCAAAAGAAAAGAGACCAGTATTTCTGAGCTAGTTGCACCCCCACCTCCATGTTGATTACAACATTACTTCCGATAGCCAAGATACGGAAATGAGCCATATGTGCTCTGATGGATGAAAGGATACTTAAAATTGATATATATCTTGAGCCGTGAAATAAAGAAAACCCTGCTGTTTGTACCAATATGGGTAAACATAGCATTATGTAAAGTGAAATAAGCCAGACAGAGGAAAATACTCTTGCAAAAATGGTATCATTATGTAGAATCTATAAGATGTCAATTTAATGGAAACAGTAAAATAGTGGTTGTCAGATGGAGAAGGAGAGGGGGAAATGAGGAGATATAGGTTGAAGTATTAAGCTTACCATACATACTTCTTTAAGCGGAGCACTACCTTTGTTTTCATATTTCCCGACCATCCCATTTTTTAAATATGTCAATTTTGTCCCATTTTTAGTTAACCAGAATTATCTTTAAAGTGGGTCAAAAGGGTTAATTGTCCCGGGCCCAGTCTGTTGAGGGGACCCAAAAGCATCTGCCCCTTTTGGCCCAAGTTAAAGATGGCCCTTGCTGAGCTGCAGCCACTACTGCTGTTCTCACCCCATGTGAGGAAACGAGCTGTGCAGGAAGAGGATTCCCCCTCACCCTGAACACAGCTTTTGGCTCCTGAGCTACTTTTACTGCAACAGAAATTAATTATAATAGCAACATTTTAAATCCATCCGGTCTCCTCTGAGCAAGGAAAACTTACATTTTCTATTTACTGCTTCAAAAACTAGTTCATAATTCATAAAGATTTTACTTCTAAATGTATTCTTAAAGTTGGCAGAATTTAATCTCTGCAGCTGTGAAACTGAAGTTCCTGTTTGCTCACTGACTGTTAGCGAGGGGCCACACTTCATGTTGTAGGTACTGTTCTCGGACCTAGCACAGAGGCCCTCTACCTTCGAATTATGCGTTGAATCTTTCTCTTCTAATTCCTCTTTCTCTTTTGCCTTCCACTTATGCCATCATGCAAAGAAAGCTCTCTGCTTTTAAAGAGCTCCTGTTATTAGATTTGTATAGTCTCCCTACTTTAAAGTTAACTTTACCACTTACAAATTAATCCTAGTGGTGATATTTCATCATACTCACAGATTCTACTCAAAACTCAAAGGAAAGTTACAGAAGGATAGGAACATTGGGGGTTATTTTTAGAAGTTTTCTTCAGATGTTAATTTGATTCTTTTAAAAACTTGCATTTAATATTATACATTGTGAATGTTATGAAAATTATTGTTGTGGATAAGAATAATGCTAATGAATAGAAAGAAACACATGGACCCCATTATTTTTAAGCAATGATTGAAAAAAATGTACAAAAGTTTTTCTTTTGCAGCAAAATTGAACTTTGTAAATACAGGGCTTACAAGTAATTCCTGTACTTTATGCACAATTTTTGCTCTTATGCTAGTACAGTCAATGAAATCCCTTTCAGAGGGCTGTTTGCCACCATCTCAGAAACTATATAAAGGTACATTTTATTGAATTCTCTGGCAACTATTCTAAATCAAATTTTGACCTTACTATAGGCTTTAACAAATTTAGAAGTTTTGTGTCTCAGCTGGAAAGGGCAGGACAGTGGGGTGGGGGGTAATGGAGAAAGTTCCCCTTGCTCTAAACATCCTAGATAAAAAAAAGAAGAGAAAAGAAAAGAAAAACATTTTGTATCAAAAACTTACCAGAATTTCAGGAGTGCTATTTCTTCTGAAAAATTTAAACAAATTAAAAGACAAAACCACGCAATTCATGAAGAAAAAGGAAATCTATCACAAAGACTTAAAATAATTATATCCTTTGTTTACTTGTACTTCTGTCATGACCGCCTCTAGATCTTTTAATGCTCTGAGCTCATTACTACTTCTCCGTATCAGTGTTATCGTTCCAATACAACTGTGACTCTTGCCTGGTTACTGGTCTTTACTGTGAAGTCCATACGTATTTTCTTCCAATCTCAAGGCAGAATGCCTTGTATATGACTTTTTACTTCTAAGATTTTGGTGCATCTAAAGATTAGTTGCATCTTCTAAGATTCTGGTACTTTAATGTAGTACCTGGTCCTGTCCCTGCTGAGGTTTATTCAGTGGTATCAGCATTGCTTTATTCAATAATCATAATTCCGATTAACTTCTGCGTTGAATTTTATAAGATCCCGTCAATGATTTATAAGAATTCCAAATATGAAGAAGTAATTATCCCAATTCACAAATCTATAAATGGTTATTTAGAACTGAAAGGATAGGGTTAATGGAAATGAACATTTTAGAGTTTTCCAAAATCATTTTTTAAATACTCTGTTTAAGATAACTTTTAAATAACTATTTCTTATTGTTATAAATTTAGCACATGTCATTGTGCTCAGAATGGAAAAGGAGATATCAAATTGACACAAATGGGGGGAGGGAATGACTTATTCCACCTGAACAGGAGAGAAAGAAAACTTGAAATGTTTAAAGAGGAGCTGAGTCTTCTAAGATGAATTGATATCAGCAAGAGGTTCAAGGAAAACATGAATAAATGCAGACAGGCATGATAGAGCAAGGGGCAATAATGGGGAACATAAAAGGAAGGAGTGCAGGGAAAAAAAGAAAATGATGAAAAAGAGAGTAAAATTTTGGTGGATTTCATCTGCAATGTTTACAAGTGTGTCATAAAGGCGGTTTAGTATCTCCAGTTTTGCCTGAGTTGTGACAAAGTAAGGTATTCATTCAAGTCCCTGGCCCATCATGATAAAAAAAATATTGGAAACGACCTTCATGTAGACAGAACCACTCCTACTGCTTCAGATCAAGATGATCCAATACTAAACCACTTTTGTTAAGAAAATATATTTTATAACTAATACATAGCAATATTTGTCTCAAAGAATAGCATACCTATTACTTTAGGCTTGAACACTTGTTTTATTTTATGTTATATGCATTTCTTTCTACTTAACATTTATGGAATGATGCCTTTTTATTTCCTCCATTTGCTCTATTTAGTCAGGCATGATTCTTGCCTGTGAGCATTGCTTTATTCCTGTTTGTGCTGTTAAAGTTCAGCCAGATGGAACCTTTCCAAGCCCTTATTTCTGTCAGACATTTGAACAGCTGGGATTGTGTAGTTTCTGAGTTTGAAGGAAAGTGTCTGTAGAGCTCATGTCAGTAAGGGCCATGAGCTCTCAGGATCTTTCTCAGTAGCTTTATATTTATACAGTTTCACTTGGAAAAGGCTAACATCTATAATCTGTGCCAGGATGGGAGAGAGTGAGAAGGAATTGCACCTACTATCTGACTTGCTGTTAATATTTCAGGACATATGTGATGGCTTTCTTAAACTCACTTTAGAAAATTGTAATTATGTCATTATTCTATCTTGTGAAGTTATTTGGCAGGAAACATGTATTTAAGTAGTTTTAGGTTACAACTTTTTTCTTAGAGTGGGTTGAGAGTCCCTATGTTCCACTTAGATCACTAAGCAGAAAATAATTAAGACAAATTGATGCTGATGTGGCATGTGAGATTTATCTTAAAGATTACGTAAGCTTCAAAGTGTTTTTCATGCTATTAAAGAAGATCTTGTTATTCTACATACTAAAAGTAGTTATTCGTGTGATTTAAACAAAACTTTTTTTTGTTATTTCAATGACCAAATATTCATTAAAAAACCTCATTTTAAAGTTTATAAAGAAATTCAGCTGTTGCATGTTGCCTATATGGGGCATGTTGAAAATCTGAGCAAAGGTTATGTTCAGATTAGAGACTCCCCAATTTTGGTGTCAATAAAGTTATGCTATAATAGTAAAGACCTTTTAATATTTGAAAGTAATGGAAGTTAAAAGATATTTCTTAGTAAAGAGTTATATCACAAAACAGAATTTTCATATTTATATACTTCTTATTAGAGATGAAGTGAAAAGTTTTAAAGAGGGATAGCCTTTAAACACAATGCATGAAATATAATAGCATTTTATTTGGATAGCTCATTAGTTATAAATTTAAAATCATTAAAGAACTATATACTGTTAAAATTTTTAAATAGTAACATGCAAATGGCTCTAAGTATGATAGATTACTTTTAAAAATTATTTTGATTGAAGCCAATACTTAAAAATTATTAATGGCTTGACAAAAATATTAGATTAGCAAGGGACTTCTAGAAATAATTTGGTTCAATTTAAGTTACTTTTTATTAATTTTTATTAATTGAGACATAATTTGTATACAGTAAAACACACATTATAAAGTATTTAGTTCAATGAAATTTGGCAGTTTTTGATACAACATGTAGAAAAAACTTCCTTTAAAATATTGAACATTTTCATCTTTCTAAAAAGTTCCTTTTGGCCCAGTCAATACTGAATTCTGATTTCTTTTACTTTACCTTGGTTTTGCCTGCTTTAGAACTTCAAATAAATGGTGTAATTCATTATACACTCTTTTCTAGAAGGCTACTTTAATTCAACATAATATATTTTTTAGTGAACTAACAATATTTTTGAGATAACATTGATTTATTGCACAACATAGCTTTTAGATGTTTAGATTCACTACTCATTAAATATGTGATAGCACATACCCACCATCAAATTTCTCGTAGTCTTCCACTACTGTCCATTGGACTCCAGTACATTTTGCTCTCACTCCCCTACCCCTTCTCATCTGGTAAGTTCATTTCTGTGGTTAGTTTTTATTTTGTTTTGTGTTTGCTTTGTTTCATTGTATTTCATGAGTGAGATTATCCCATATATGTCTTTTTCCTGATTTACTTTTCACTTAGCATAATTCCCCTCTAAGTTCCATTCATGTTGCAAATGGAAAGATTTCATCTTTTAAAAAAAAATATAGCTGAGTAACATATCATTGTATATATATTCAACATTTTCTTTATTCAGTCACATGTCAGTGGGCACTTAGGTTGATTCAATTTCTTGGCTATTATTAATAGTGCTTCAATGAATATTGGGATAAATATAACTTTTGAATTTGTATTTTCATATTCTTCAGATAAATATCTAGAAGTGAAATTTTTGGATGATAAGGCAATTCTATTTTTAATTTTTTGAGGACACACCATATAGTTTTCCAACCTTATCATGTTTCTTTTATGGTTGATAATTTTTGTGTCCCAAGGAATTTTTACCTACACTGTGGTCACAAAAATATTTGACTATTTTCCTCTACAAGGATTATAATTTTATACTTTTATAAAGTTCTTTGATACATTCTGAACTAATTTTTGTATGAGGTAGATGATAATGTTTATTTTTTTCCACATGAATATGAATGTTTCTGATAATATTCTTCAGTCTATTATATCTTTGAGAATTGTCTATTTTAATTTGATGTACATACAAATTTTTAAATATCACATAGAAAAAAATAAGGTTATACTGTAATGAATTATTCACTAATCTGCTATGTGAATTTTTCTGTCTACCTAATTGTGTTTTAAATATTTGAACATGTTTGTACTCTATTATTTCTCCTGAACCATTCCCCAAGTACTTAATAAATATTTATTGACTTAATGATTATATGATTAAAGAGGATGATCTATTAGTATTTAATAGTTTTTGTCCTTTTCTATTTACCACAGATTTTGTCATCGTTTTAAGCAGGTACACATATTTTTAACTCATTGCAATCATCAAATAAAAGTCTAATTTCTTTTCCTCTGCTACTAATATTTCTTTTTACTTTTTTATATTTCTTTCCAAACTATTCCCTCCTAAATATATTTTTAAACTCTTTACTTCTTTAATCCTATCTTAATGCCCTTCAAATTCAAGTTTATATAAATAAAATATAATATAAAAACCCCAAGCTAACCAATTTTTAACACTACTTTATCCTGCAAGTGACCTGCATATCCTTCATTCCTTTACTTCTGTGCTTCCCAAATAGGATGCTTTTATGTATTACTAGGATTCTGTTACTCTTCGAGAAATTTGGGTTCCCACTTTTAAAAAAATCTGTGAAATAGCCTTCTTATTATGCTTCATCTGGGTGACCACCTTAAAACCAGTTTCAGAAATTCTGTTGCAATTTGTTTTTATAATACCTCCATGATCGAATAACCTATGATAAAACTTCTCAGTGTGACTTTGCAAATAGATTGTAAAAGAAGAGTTTACATTGTTGATTTTTTTGCCATATTTTTCCTTCCTTCTTTCATCAATTCTTATCATTTAACTTTGCCATCCACCATCTTATTAAAATTTTTGGAAATAGCTCTCTTGATAATACCCACACACAGACTAGGCCACCCTGAGGCCTGTTCCCTCAAAAGCAGGTAGGGTAGCAACTGGTCCCCTTCTGTTAATGCTATAATTAATGCTAGTGTTTTATGCTATAAATTCAGGGTGTATGATCCAAGTATATCAGCCAGGCTCTGAGATGTCTTTTTCCTTCTAGTCTTCTTTATTATAACCATAGGTGAGAACTAACATTTGTGAGGTCACAAAACTACCAATGATTCCTCCTTATCACTCACTACATGGTGTCTGAATTCCCAGAATTTGGACTTTTGTTTTAGTCTTCCTTCATTAGCAGTGCGTGGTCCTTGGTATGTATACTATGCCTTCCTCGATTCTTGTCCTATGAACATCCCTCCTCTGGGTGTTCTTGTCCATTTCTCTTCTGCTTGGAAGAGGGAGACTTGTTTTATGATTATGTTTGTTTCAGTATGATGTCTTGAGTGTTTTTTCCTTATGGGAATGGTCCCCCAGTGATAGCCACTGGTCTGCCTTACTGTTGAGCATTCAACATGATCTGTCTTAACACTCAGATTGGTTCTTCAATATGAATAGCTTCTGGATTTGGATCTGAGATTCTGGCATTATTCCTCTTAAACACTGTCCCTTCTCTCTCTTTAGAACTAGATGGTGAGGTGAAGTATGTTTATTCAGACCCCATCTTGCCTGACCCTGGATTCCTAACTAGTTCAGAAAATTGTGTCTCCTATGTACTTAAGAAACTGCTAGAATATAGGCATATGACAGTATTACCTGTTTATTTCTTTGTCACTGTTTTGGCCTTATTACTATTCCATACACTTGAGTGTCTGCTAATACATTGTGAGTAGAATTTGCTCATGCTTTTATTTGCAGCTATTGGCATCCTTTCTCTGAACTTTTTTTTTCCCTTTCCTCGACTTCTTCAATCCTAGTAATAAACTTTTGTTGGTAATAAACTTTTGATCAGAGTAAGTTTTCATCTCAGGAGACCTGATTGTCATATTTAAAAATAATGTTTCAAATAAAATACTGCTTGAAGAAGTTTCTTCTGGTTTTATTCTTTTAACAAAACAAAATCTGACGGGATCTTGATCATAAATAGGAACCGATGGCTGTAGGTATTAAAAGAATAATTTAATATGGAAGAATCTATATTTAAGAGATGTTTACAATGCATATTTTATAACTACTTTTTCCATAATCTTTTTTTGGAACTGTAGCTCTAATGTTTTTCAATGGTTTTAGAATCTAGTGACATTAAGTTGTGATTCCACACAGCTGCTACTTGGATAGGCAAAGACTTTCTGTTTAGCCTGTACCTCTGGGAAAATTTTTTCTCTTATTTCTCAGCCATACTAATTCATCCTATTTAGGCATTCTCTCTTCCTTATTGCCCTGTTAGTAAACGTATTAGAGCTTCTTTGCATTTTTTTCTTTTAAGTTAAAGAAAGGAAGGAAGGAAGGAAGGGAGGGAGGGAGAGAGGGAGGGAAGGAAGTAGCATTTTATTAATTCTTTTTTTCTTTCTTTCATTCATTTATTTTTGGTTCCTCTGTCACCTCACCAGCCCTGTGTCCTTGGACTTTGCACAGTTCATACCCCAGCCATCTCAGCTGCCTGCCCGCAAAGGAGTGACCACTCTGAAATTATTTTTCATTTCTTTTCTTGGTCTTTGTTGAAAGGTCCTGAAAAATCTATGATAATTTATTTAACAAACACTGAAATTCTCTAATTCAATGACTTCTTCACTATTTCAGCAGCACACTACTATGGTCCTGTCTTTGAGATCCTGAAAGTCTTTTTCTGATCACCACCTTCTTCTCCTTCTACAATGCTCCCTAGCTGATCATAGTCCTTCTCCTCCTCCCAGTTTGTCAACTACTGTTGACTTCCTTTCTCTTCCCACTTTTGATTGGAGCTGGTTAAAATCTTTTTAACAGCAATCTCAGTTGTATGAAATCTTTTTAAATTCTTTGGGTCTTGCCTTATCTACACACTTCTCAATCATATGGTTTCTCTATGCTTGCTCAGGGACCTGCATGAAGCTCAAGAATGATTGTCTGATATTGATGCCATTCTTAAAGAAAATTTACACTCATAGTCAGCCCTCCTTGATGACTAATCAGTCTCTTCCACATGCATTCACCAACTCCAGGAAATCTTTACAACCTTCTTCAAAAATGAAACCTGGCACTGAAGAATCTGTTCATTATCATATTTTCAAGAAACTAGAGTTTATGGGGCATGGACCTTGTTAATTTCATTCATCTTCCACTCAACTTTTCTCTGGTCACCCACTCTTTTCTCCTCTTATTGCAAATAAAAAGCTTAATTTTATTTCTGAGGCTATTTTCATATTTGCCTTTATTTCAAATAATCAATTTATCTCTGGTTTTTCATTTGCTACCACACTTAATTTAAATTCATTGTTTCTTATTCATTGTTTATGCAAATGATAATTTAGCTTTGGTTCTTACCATATCAATGGAACGGTTCCAAGATCTTGAGTCCTTACTGTAGTCTAAAGTTTGTTTTTTCAGTCATCTTTTCTTCTCATCTTCCTAGACCATGTTACAAAATTTAGCACTGCTAGCCACTTATCCATCAAATGTTCCATTTCCTTCATTTTTATATGGCTCCAGAAACATGAATTCCATTTTAGTTAATACTGGTAGAGATGCAAGCACCTTAAGGCAATCCTCCCTCATTTCTAATAAATGTTTTATTAAATTAAGAAAAGACACACTTATAAATTTAGCTGCATTTTAATGAATTTAACATTTCTATTTTAAATAGGATAAACTTAATTTTATGTTCTACAAAATTTAAATAACTTTTAACAAAATGTGATAATTATTAAACATGTGATTGAAAGCTATTGTATCAAAACAATGTATCAAGTTTAGCTTAATAATAATGTATATTGTTCTGTGTTATGAAAGGAGAAAATAGAGTCACTGAGCTAGGCACATCTATCAGATGATTTGGGGGTATGTTATTTAGAGTAGAAACGGAGTGCAGAGTTAGGAATACTGAACACCTACCAAATCAGGTTTGTTGAAACGGATCAAATCTCAGATGAAAAGATAAGGAAAGAACCAAGGTTGATAGATAATGGCTTCTGATAAATTTTACATTCAAAAAGATTTAGTAGCAAAGAAATTCCATACCCAACTCTCCCTATCATTTAGACTCATAGAGGAGCCAAAATATGCTATTGTTTTATATAAAAATCAACATGGTCTTTTTTCAGGATATAAGTAAAATAGTTTGAAATAGTAATGCAAATGAAGTTACAATTTCATGAGTATTTTATGGGCAAGAAGAGAATTATTATACTCCTTTCTTGGATGTAGAAAATGAAGTTCAGAGAGTTTAGCTAACAGACCTGAGTTCACCTAGCTGATAACTAGAACTAGACTCCTAGTCCATGTTGCCAATCTCCAAACTTACTGTTCTTACTCTTGATCATACTGTATAAGGCTCCAGATTCAAAAGGAGAGAATTCTAGTTCCAGTACTACACTTTCACTATTTAATTTTGCAAACACAGATCAGTCTTCCAGTCTTTCTTAACCCCAGTTCTAGCTTCTGAGAAAAGGGGATGCTAAGAGGAATAAAAAAAAAAATTAGCCAGATCTGCAATGTGGGAATTTTACAAGATAAATGGTATGATTTCTTCAACAAATTAATGACATGGATAAAAAAAATAAGGAGGCATTATTGTAGATTATAAGAGATTTAGTAGACATGTCTACCCAATGCAGTGACTGACTTTTTTTGAGGAATGCTATCTGGGGTATTTCTTAATTAAACAACAAACTGAAAAAATATGTATGAGGAAGCCATAAATTTGAGCATAAACTTGATATTTGATTATTTTAATGAAATATAAAAACATTGTAAAGTATGATAATATTTGGAAATGTTATAGAAAAAAGCATTACCTGTTCTTGATACATACTGAGGTATAAACAGATGTAGTGATATTGGATTAGGTGTGATATTTGCTTTAAAATACTCTTTTGTAAATATAAATGATATGGAGATTAATGAGAAAAGAGTAACTGTTGATAATTTTTAAAGATAGATGGTGAGTACATGGGTGTCATTATAGTATATAGTATAGTTTTTTTAATTTTCTATAATAAAAGAAAAAAAAGGAGAAGAAATGAAAGTGCTGAGACAGATATAACCAGATTTCCTTTCAGAAATAACTTTTTATTTTTGGTGTACTGTAGCATACAACATATAATTACACATGGCAAAGTATAATTTTATTTTAAATTAATTTTTAATGTATTGAAGAATAGTTTGATTTTTAAAACTCACTCTGACTACCCATGAAAAACACTATTTCTACCATGTATAATTTTACACCTCAATTGGCTGTGCTAATTTAATCAGGATTCTTCTATTAAGAAGCTAAGTACCCAGAATATAGGAAAATTCTTTAGTTCCACTTCACCAATATTGCTGGGGGAATGTTTTCTAGAATTTAAAATTCATTAGAATATTTTTCCAGTGTTTGATACAGTTTCTAAAATTTTGACTAGAAATAGAATTAGAGAGTTACAAAACCACAGTGAGCACATTTGCTGATTGTGTTGTATAATATGATATGTCCTTCTGAACAAAGGAGCCAATTATTTTACATATGACTCTAGTGATACAAGAAAAATAAATAAAAGGTTTAATAATAAACAAATACAAGATGACTTTTACTTTTAAGAGCCTGGTGTATACATTTTATGATTTTTGTCTATGTGATTTCCAGATGAAAGGAATAAAAAAAGTTTATTTATTTCTTTAAATATGTACATTTTATATGTGCATCATTAAATACTTTTGACCAAGGAAGCAGGTTTTTGTTTTTGTTTCTGTCTTGGCGAGCAATGATAATTTGATGAATGATGGTTAACAACTACTTTCATTGTGTGTGGTGTTTTGTAAGGTTTATGCTTATCTTGTAAAAGTAATGAAGTCCAAACTGATTTAATATGAGCTAGTGACAAGGTTTATGCTTATCTTATAAAAGTAATAAAGTCCAAACTGATTTAATATGAGCTAGTGACAACGATGCCTTACTCCATTTATTTCTGTAGCATTTTGATTGCTCAAGGATTGCTCTCTTTATCCCACATTAGCCACTGCTGCCAAGTCTACTAGTCAAAACAATTTCACAATTGAACATTAATGGACTCAAGAACATTAGCAGAGACAAATATAAGCAGGAAACCATAGTAACCCAGAGAGTCTGAGGAAATGATGTTCTATTAAAGGGAAAGATATTGTCTGAAAATAAAGCTTTACATAAACAGATTGGGTTATCATACTTAAAATGTCTCTTATTATGAAATGAGCTTCCAGTTTCATATTGTCCATATTCTTTAGTATATCAGTGCTTTTAAAGTTTAGTTAATAATTATTTTTGAAAATTTAAAAACAGTTGATTAAATTAATGAGGGAGGGAGACAAGACTATTTCGTATAGAGGCAGTAGTTTAAAGGTTTTAAGGTTATATAATACATTTTAAGAGAAGCAGAAAATCATAGTCACTAGGTCAATATGATTTTAGCTTTAGTGATAACAGAAATGTCATGTAATTATAAATGCAGATAGAACATATAACTCTCGCTCTTTAAAAAAAATTATATCTTAGTTACTACCCTGCAAATAAATACTTCTTACAGTGAATTTCAAACTTTTCCTCTTTGATGCAAGCTCTTTAACACTTTAGGACTTTGAGTTATCCTTGAAAGAATCAAAAGGAGTCAAAATAACAATAATAAGGAATAATTAATTTAAAATAATTTTAACTCTCACATTGTCTCCTCTTATAGGGGTAATCACAATTTCACAGAATTCACATCATCACTTTCCAACGGTATATCACTGAATGTAACTGTTTATTGCCAGATTAGCATCTCTTACTACTTAAGAGGCAAATTCCTGCACATTGCAGCCACTTTAGCTCTTTGAACATTTGCCTGCATACCCAAGGCACATATAGTGAACAAAGAGAGATGAGAACCACCGATTTTTACTATCAACTGGGTACAAGACCCTGCAACAAGTTTCATGTACTCTTTCCATCTCCTAGTTTGATTCAATTATATAAAGGACAGTACAAATTGAGGAATAAATTTCTAGGAAGGATAGTTGTATCTTTATTCACTTGAAAGTGTTCTAGTACAGGTCAGCATATTTTGATGTTGAGAAACAAAGGTGAATCTATGTAATATATCTGTCACTGCAGGCCCAAGATCCTAGTAAGATAAAGAGGGGAATAAGGAGAAGAAAGCAGGGTGAAGAATAAAAAGGAAAGACAAAACACATGAAAAGTTAGTGATTTATAACCAAAAATTAAATTAAGGACTTACATTGCTTTATAATCTGTCCATTTTTGTGACTGAGAAGCTGATTTAGTTCTCCTTGCTTTGTAATACATATTTAAAGTCTTTCTAGGAAGTTAAGTTAAATGTCTGGAGTTCGAAGTCATGCCAGTTGGCCATGATCTAAAGAAAGAGAGTCATGTTTAATTTTATGAAAACAGGAGGAAATAGCTTTAGTAGAGATCGCAGATATTTTAAAAGATGGCTTGTAAAAAGGTATCATATAAATCCATAGGATAATTGTCCTGCTCGTTTGCATGGTTTCAATTAACATCTTCTGCCCCTCAGTAATTACTAAGAAGGGCCTATTCCACTCTCAGAGGTGTGCTGGCTTGGATGATTAAAAAAAAAATCTTAGAACATACCATCCATAAGCTAAAGTTTTGTGATTTTTATTCAAAATTAGGAAAAACTTTATATAAGTAAAAATTGTTCAATTATGGGAGTAATTGTTTTAAGAGCCAAGAGAAACATTAAAAGTCCTCAATCAGATGCTGAAAAAATATTGAGTGTTCTAGGAGTCTAAACCTGTTAATAGTTAGAGTACCATATCTATTCTTTTGAATTATATAAATGTGCCAATATCTCACTGTTTTAGACTTAAAAATATAAATTTCATGTGACTCAAATGAAGGCAATAGATTGATTAAACATATGGGCATAAAAACAGCTCAAATAGGAAGGGAGTTGGTATAGATATAGAGAAGATTCTCAAATTGTTTAGAGAGATAGTAGCTAATATATGACTTCTAAGTAGCCCAAATAGTATTTATAGGTTCTTTACACTACCATGTTTCAGACCAAATACTGGCTGCCATGCATATGTGTAAAATATCTTTTAGCATACATGTCAGTTCTGGAAGACACTTGGGGATACTTCAATCATTCCACTTGTGTCAAAAAAGTTTCCCCCAAGTTTAGCTTCCTGTTATGAAATTTAAGACATGTAAAATTCATCTGTTTTTCAAATACAATTGCTGTAGAAAATTATTAGCCAATGTAAAATGTTATACATGTTATAAGGATTATAATTCTTTTTTTAAAAAACATCTTTATCTTGACTTTTCACCCTGACCCTGGATCATGAACCTGCATCCCTGAGCTTTACATAGTCTGCATGCCAGTGTCTCAGCTGCCTGAGCCATGTGATGTATCCCAGAATTTGATTTTTTAAAGCAATTTATCTGTTAATTTTCAAACAAAGTAGGTATTGCCTCTCACTATTTCCTATCTGCAAAATCATTAGATGTATGTATCATATGATTACTGCACATACTCACCAGAGCTCTAAGCTTCTGAAATCTTATCTAGCTATAGTTGTGGTCAACATCTTAGTGAGAACTTTGCCTTGTTAGTCTCTAGAGACACAAATTTCTAATCCTTCCTGATAAAACTACTCCATGGTTAATGTTGATTTTTTTTCTAAATGTTTTCGCAGCCCTGCTGCTGGGGTTGCCAGGATCTGGCAGTGACACACTACAAGAAAGAATTCTTGAGGCCTTAAGAAGTGCAGTTTATAGGTTTATTAGGCAAAATGGATGAAAAAGAAAAAGCACAGGAAGGGAGTTCTCCTGGGCAGAGAGCGCTGCATTCATGATTGGCGGGGCAACTAGACATGCACCCTTTCTGGTCATGAGGAAGGGGGTTTTGGTAGGCTATTAATACATTATAGACTAAGAAAGAGATGCTTTATGCATCAAAGACCAAGCCATTATGTGGACAGTTTCAGAGGGATAATAGAAAATCCTGTGACTACTTTACAGGAGTTTGTGAAAAATTGACCCTGGTACAAGTGTGATCTTAAAGGAATTCTGTGTTTCTTTATTCTCTCACTGGGGTTGAATTTGCTCCATTTCTGTCTACTCCATGCTGATTTTGGAAGTTTGCAGAAATGCAAGGAGATTACAGATAAGCAGTCTCCCATTCCACGCTTTTCCTGTTTCAGCCTAACTCTGTCAATTCTACATTGAATGTTGCAGCTAAATAGACTTGGGAAATTAGGATTTCCTTTCTTGACTTCATCTTTTCATTCTTTGTCCCCATCCCACACTGCACTTCACTCTTTCTTAGACACCTAAAGCTAGGCATCTTGTTCATGTTCACCTGAGACTTTCTCAGTGTTAGCACTGAAAATCTTAAGTCCTAAGGACCTGCTCAGGTCCTGAGCAAATTGGGACAGTTGGTTACCTTATAATGTTCTTATTACCTTTTCTTGTCTTGGCATCAGAGGGCTGTGCGATTGCTGACACCACCATTTCCAATAATTCTGAAAAAGTTGTGTATTTTGTCCCACACAGAGGCCTGAGGGACTTCCTCCTTTAGTAAGTCTCTAAATTGTGTCATTTATTCAATCTTCTGTCTGGATTTTCAGAATGAATGAATGCATGTCCCTCTTACTAAAATTTCTCATGTTATTGTGAAGGAACTCCCATATCAACAACAGATTTTGCCATTAATCTGCTCAAATCTCATCCATCTGGTTGCAGTTTTGTCTTCCATAAAATTAAGTGATAATAGATGTTATACTGCTCCCTTTCCACCATTAACATTCTAGGATTGTGTCCTATGGTTTTCTTTGACCTGCAGCTATTCCTTTCTACTGGGAGGTCACTTCATCACTACTACCCCTTCAGTGGAGAATTTAGCACTTGGGGAAAGTCTGAGACCATGAAAAGCTAAAAGAATTTGAGTTCCCTTATTTTCTCTGTGTTGTGCCCTTACTTGTCCTTTCCAGACTGAGATTTCATATGAAAAAAATGTAATGTGGCTCTTAAACATTTTTGCCTCTTAAGCGGCTAGGTTTCCTGCTGAGTTAATGTGTAAGGTGACCAACTGTCTTTTGAATAATTTAAAAGCTAATTTGATTTTAATAGTTTAACAGTAATTTTCACTGTGTGTATACATATATATGTAAAAAGTAAAACTGATAGTTAATATATTTTTTAATCTCCAAATAATTAGGTTTATGCTACTCTCATCAATTTGAATAGAACCCAGGAGATGAACTAGTAATTTCATATACATATAGCTCTCATATTTGGATAAAAAGTACTGTGGAGGGAAAATGTTAGCAAAAGCAAATGTCATCATTTACAATTAAATTCTTCACATTTAAGTGATACTTAGGTATTTAGAAATCACTTCCTTTGTTTGCTGGTCCTCACTGTGACTCTGGATAGTGAGCAGGTGTTCAAATTAGATTGGATTTATATTTTTGCTCTGCCTTTTACTAATTGTGGGTCCTTGGGGGAATCAGGTCAGCCCTCTGATCTTCAGTTTAGCTGGGTGTATAATGGTAATTACAGTGTCTTCCAAATTCAGCTCAATCCTTTTCCAAGTTATTCTAAGACCAAATGAGAAAATGCTTGTAAGGCCAAAGAAAAGTCCCCCCGCTTCTCTGAGGTTCTTCACATGCTGGACAACCCAACAAATTATCATTAGACATAATTAATAAAAGTCAAAATTTAATAAAATACCTAGGGAAAGTTTATATGGCAGTAACTCTTGAGGTTTCTGCGGCAGACCAAAGACTTACATCCTGTCTGGAACATGAGAAAGAGGCCTGGATGTCTGGAAGAGAGGAGGGGATTTTTAATATGTCAAGGATGGATGACTCATCTTTAACCTGAAAGTAAAGGTAGATTTTTAGCTAGAAAGGACTTGTTTACAGATATGCTAATTTATGATTTAAGACCTTCCTAATCTACATTCTTCTATGGGATAAAGGAGCTAAATCAAGTCTTAGCAATTGGTGATGGGTTCTTTGATTAACAAAGGGGTTAACTGATTAGGAGAAAGGCAAGAGCTTCTCCTTTGCATCTAGGTCCTCCATTATCCTTGACTCAAGATCAATTCTGAGAAACTTGCGGTGATCTTTTTTAGCCCATTCAGTACCTAGAAAAATACAAAATACACGATAATTGTTACTATCACTTCTGTTTATGGAAATTGCTAATAACGAAACTGAGGGTAGAAGAGATTAAGGGAAACATCCAACTGACAAAATTCATAACTTGTGGACCCAGGACTTATTTTCTAATTTAGAGCTCTTTGTTTAGAACTAGAGCAATATTTTGAAGCTTGTCAAGAATCCGCTTAGCGAAATATTGATGAGATTCAGGGTCATGTTATAACTTTTTGAGTCACAGACACTTTTGCCTTCATGGGCCCCTTTCACTGTAGGAAAAAAAAATAAGTCCAGATGGAATTCATTATAATATAAATATGTATGCATTATTATTATACATATATTATAATGGTACATATACTACATATATGCATTATTATTAACTTTTTCTTCATATTTTAAAAGAAATTAAAATAACATTTTCACAGGTCTCTAAATGTATCACTGGTCCTGGGCACTGTGCCCACTGTGCCTAATGGTTAAGTCTACCATAAGTTAAAAATAAAAAATAGCTGCTTCAAACTGAGACAAACAATAAAAATAATGAATCTTTCTATCCCTGCTCTGTGTTTGGTCTTGCAATTCAGAGAGTTTTCTAGTGAAATCTTCTAGCTGCCCTCAACAGTGCCTCACAAAGTGTACTATAGTTAGCTTGTAAACTATGTTAGATAAATCTGGGACACCTGCCAAATCCTATTGCCTCACTTTCAATGTGATGGATGGGATTACACAAATTTAAAAGTTCATGAAAAATAAGTTAGTATTTTAAAGCATGTAAAATATAATTCTTCCGTGTCAGATAATGAAATCTAAGATTAATCACAAACAAATATGTACTAGGAAAAGTAGTAATTTATCTTGTCTTCTCCAGAAGTGGCATCTATGTTAAGTGTTCCCAAACAGTGTCAAAGTCAGTATCTGGAATCTATGTAATCAGGAAGGAAAAGGAGTCCAAGTTATGCATTTTCAACTGTAGACTTCATAAGATAATCCCCGTGAGAAAGAGGAATGCTCCATTGAAATGTCTCTAGCATTTCCTTCAGAGTATTTGGGTTCCATTTTATAAATTCCAAATTCTGTAGAATTTAGGAATTCAGGGCTTGAACTGTATAAAATCATGGATCACCTTTAAGAAATAAAACTAAATAAACATGTTATTACTTGGCAACCTTAGAATAAGCCAGTCCTTTTTTGATGGGTAATATTTGGTCTGACATCACCATCTAAGTTTCCTCAGACAGGAAGGTTATGAATGCAGGAAATAAAAACTCATGGGAAAATGCCTTCTGTAACCTTTTCACTATTCCTTTTCTTGACTGTAGAAAGATTTATTCTTAGCAGTATAAAGTGTGTCTATGACGTAAAATCCCCTATAGATTTTAATAACTCAATTACCACATAGACAATCAAACAAAAACTTGTTAAAATGGCATCCGTTATCTTTCTGATGCACAAAATCATGTTTCACACTAAGGCAAATGTATTAGTAGCACATACATAAACTTAGACAATGGAATCCTTGGTCCTGGAAACCAACTTCAAACTGAGTCATATACATTAATCATTGACATGTCAGAGTGAAAACTTATAAATTTGTCATCTCTAAAAGTGACTTTACATTATAAAGTAGTTCAATAAAACCCTTTGAGTATAGGATAGTGAGATTTACTACCATTATTTATTATAAGTATTAACATGTTCATTTTTGGTTTGCCTTTTAAAAAATTAATTTAATGAGTTAGCATATCTGAAATAGTATACTTAAATTTTGCTTCAAATGGATTCTGGTTATTGTCAGTTTCAGACAAAGGAAATAGAACTGTTTCTGTATAATTTAACTTAGATTTATTACACTTTTATTTAAGAGTTTGGTTAAACACTAGACCTACCTTTCCCTAAGACCTACACATACCTGGAAGGCAGTTACTCAACGTAACTGGGTTTCTTCCCTGTATATGGAAGATGTACATGCTATTGTTAAACATCTTTCTGATTTTTTTATCTTATCAATCTTTCTATAGGTTTATTTGATTATTTTCCTGCCTAGAAGAACCCAGAAGGTCATAGAAAGATTTTCCCTTGTGCCCCAACACAAGCCAAGTATATAAACTCACTAGGAAACCATTATGATATTTACATGAAAAGGTGACATCATTTGATCTGTCCTTGAAAAGATAACTCTGAATGTGAAAGAGTGGAGTAATATTCAACAATGGATGGGAAAATTTAAGCAACTGGGAAGAAGAGGGAAGGGAAATAGTGGAGAGTAACAGCAAATGTCTGCCCACTACAGGCGAGAACTGCAGCACTGCTCCTCAGAGTGAACAGGGTGCCTGCTGCCTCTCCCACTCCCATCCCTCTTGATCTGGATTCCTAGCACTCAGACATCAGTTGGGGTAAATACAGACAGGACAAACTGGGAAATCTAGTGTATGTATTTCAGTATCTGCTGATACTTTATTTCTTGAGGCATATGCTTAATTCAGTGGAACTGTCTTTGAAATGCATAACAGAGCAGTTTAATCAAGTCTGGAACATAATAATAATAGATAAAGCTGAGTTAGTTATCATGATGGTTTCTTCCAGACTCCAGAAAAGTAATTTAGCAGCTAAATGCAAAATGTACATCATAATATTTTTATGCCCAGGAATTATCTTAATATTTAGAGTTCGACTAAACATGATTATGAATCTCTATGGAAAAGCATAATCTTTGTGATATGTTTAAATATTTTTCATCTATTCAAATTTCAAGTGTATTGAAAAACTCATAGATAGTGCAGAAACATGTTAGACTCCTACATAATTTCTTTGGAGAAATGGCTTGAGTGGTTTTGGGGTATTTAATATTAATTTAAAAGTAGTAAAGGATGGAATTAGACTTTTAGTGTTGAACATATTATATTATATACATATATTGACTTATAATGATTCATACTTAATATATACATATGTTATGATTCAATGTTACTTCAGTAAAAAATTCTAAAAAAATTAATATTATTTTTTGACTTTTGTATTTTTAATTAGAAGTATTTTAATTTCAAAAAAGCACTAGAGTTATTTTGTGCAAGCATTCAAATTTGTCACCATGGGAATCAATAATTTTAATTAATCCTGCTGTGATTTGATATATATGTGAAGTAGTGATATTATTTCGATGGTAATGATTCTAATAATTAAAGAAATAAACAGATTTTCTATAATTCTCTAAAACTAGCTGGCAGTATGATTTAGTACAGCTTCAATATTTAAGCTGAGTTCTTGTTATAAAGAAGGGTCAGTGAATTTGTGATAATTCATATATCTTTAAGTTTTCCTTTATATATGTTAGGATAATTTAAAGCAATGAACTGAGTTCAGAGATGATGGAAAGTATTGATGTCATCTAAACTTACACTGCTAGTTTTCAACTCTCTTCTCTTTGATCTTCTTTTTCTCGTTTCTTTTTTAAAAATTAAATTTTCCTCTTCTCTCTCTCCTGCAGTGTTCATTTGATCACCATTTTAGGAGCACCACTTACCACAGAATCATAAGAATCAAAGAGACATTTCTATTCTAGTATTATTAAATTAATAATTATTATTTATATTAAGAATCCTTAAGATTTTTTATTTTATTTTTGAAGTTAAATGCAAAAAGGTGGTGGGGTTGTTGTTTTGTTTTTGTATAGTGTAGATCCCCACAGACATACAATAGTTCGATTTTTTTTTCACTCTGTATCATATTGTGTCACTCAAATAAGCCCTAGTTACTACTAAAGTCTTCTGTCTCTGGATTTTCCACAATTTTGTCAAATGTATTTGCATTTTCATATGGTTCAATTGTTTCTTAATATCAACAATTAGACAGTTGTATATAAGTTGTTTCAGTTAAACTGACCATTAGATGTTTTCAGATTGTGCAACTCTTACATGCAAGATATTATCCAACTCTCCTATACTGAAATACGAAGATAGTATAAAATTACCGGCAAACTTAATTTTTTCTTCAAATTCTTGTAACTCAATGCAACTTGTATTGCAAACTAATCTTTTTAAGGAAGACAGTCGAAATAATTAAACTGGTGATTAATTTTTTAAAAATAGGTCAAATAGAAGTATAAATAGTCTTACTATTCCTGTCTATAATGGCTCTTAACAAGTGTGTTTGATTTTTAGCTGAAAGATATTGGTGACTTTTCACCATAGCATCATGATAGCAATTATTAAGACACATTTTTGCCTATCTGGATGTTCATATTAATTACTTCTACTTTATAATTCTCTCATCTCTACACGTAGGCCCAGTACAAATGAAATGTGCTTTCAAGAACTGAATTTTGATTCATTCATGTCTCACATTTAATGTAATATGTTAAATTAATAATATAAAAATGATTTAAAAATTCTTATTAGTAGAATTGGCTAATGGTTTCCTTGACTCAGAATGAAATGTATTCCCTGCTTAACTGAATGAAGCCGCTGTGCTTTCTTTACAACATCTTATCTTAAGGAAAGGCTTTTTGCCAATATCAAGCCAACACTTGTAGGAAACTGTTTTAGTCCAGATGGCAAATGGACAGAATACACATCCAATTAAAAGGATAAGTGACCTTTTTATTTTTATTTAGAAAATTGAATGTCCTTGTCTTGATTTTAATAAAAGTCCTTTTTCTTTCCTTTCTTCCTTACTTTATTTCCTTTTTTTTTTTCTGGAAATGAAATGTAGACAATTTTGATATCTTATTTTATGTTGTTCTAGTATTTTATATTTGAGTTGCCTTGTCTTAGAATAAGATTAACCCTACTTATAGGTTAGTAAATTAGTCTATTACTGCTTCATAGATGTTGGGGGAAGACTCGAGATGCCTGGGTCAGAAGAAAAAGCTTTGTTACAAAAGCAGAAGCTTTGTTACTCAGAGCACTGCATGTGGCATGAGTTAAAGCATGTACACTTGCTGTTCCTGCTGCAAATCCAACAGGAGAAACACAATATGGACTCAGGTGAACATAGCCCATGCAGTGACTTGCATCACACTTGGGAAACCAATTTTTTTTTTTTTTTAATAAAAAACAGTATGCAAACCTTCTCTTTGTCTCAAAGAGAGACATTACTTCATCTCTCAAGATTTCTTGTTGCAAACACAACCTAGAATGGCACACTCAGTGGAACATGTAGAGATGCTAGAAACACATACAGGATTCCATCACATGAGACCTTATGTTTAAAAATTGTAAATGTTTAGTATGCATAATCCTATTTTAGGTAGATATGTGTGAATATTTCTTGTATTTATTAGCATGTGACTTATTGCATATATGACAAACTATTTACCAGTTCACTGTCTTAGTTCAGATTGTTTCCTAGAACATTAGTATCAAGTGAAGTATCAGCATTAACTATAATGTTTCAGACATATTGCTGAAAATAAATAAACTTGTTACGTACAAGAAAGTTTCTCTTCATATAATTCAGATTATAGGATGGTAGAATCTGGACTGTGATTTTGTATTTAGAAGCTAGAATAGACTGCTATGACTGATAATAATATACTTTTCAAATAAAATCATTTGTGACATGCATGGAAAAGTATTTCACATTTTTGGGAAAAAAGACATTCTCTAATATCACTGTCTCAGATTTGTTTTTATCTCTTATTCACTGTTTAATTTTTGTACTCTAAATAGACAGTGCTTTTCCTATAATTGATGATCAGGCCCTAAAAGTTATCTTCCAAGTGTTACCATTCAACAGCTTTCAAAGATACTCTCTAAAAATATGGATTTCATAAGTTTGGGACATTTAGATAAAAACATCTAGCGATTACCTCTAACTGTGGCCATTTTTAATGTATTAGAAGATTAAAGCACTTATTCACATTTACAGCTGTTGAAACATGAAAATTATAATGACTACTTTAAGCAATAGCAGGTTAACTACACTGAGAAGCAATGAATTAAGAGTACAAAATTTTCTGAGTACTCAAGTGGTGCTAGATCATGTCTGGATTTCCTTTTCTCTTCTTGCTCTGCCCCATGACAGGCTGCCTTTTGTGGGAGGCAACCTATTTTGTCCACTGAGTGGTGGTAGGAGGAAAAGGAAGCCTGAGTTCAGGTGATTGCCTTCAACACTGGCAGAGATCTGGACAGGGGCTTCAGGGTGAGGAGGATTGGTGTCTGGCACTGGGGAAGTCTCAGAAGAGGATATGTTAGTGGCTTGTCTTTTGGAGGACCATTAACCCATTTTTGTAGACTCTTGGGAGTCACCTGATCTCTATAGTTGGGACAGAGGTTTCGTGGAAAAGACTATTTCCCCAGAGCCCGCCCCTTTCTCAGTCCAGATATGATGCTCAGGGGGCAGGTTAAAAGAGGAATCTGACATCCATCAGACCTGAACACTCTTGTGGGCCCCTGGTTGCTTGTGAGGGTTTGCACACAACTGTGCAACCCATGTCCTAGGACCTATTTCCCTGGACAGCTCTGTTGCCTGAGGTATTCTCCTCTTCCTGCTTTTAACCTTCCAGAGACTAGTTTTTGGTCCTGAGTAGTTCAAGACCACCCTACTAAAAAATTGTGCAATTTTGATGGCTCCACATGTGAATCGAATGCTCTTATATATGTATTTAAAATTGTACATGGCACAACATAGATATAAAGAAGGATAAAGTTCATGCCAATAATTTCAACTTTCAACTTTTTTTTTACTTGGAATCTAATTATATACCAAGTCAAGAGAAAGAGCATGGGAAAAAGGCAGAAGTTTTATACCTCAAACTGCTTTTTTAAAAAAGGGGCCCTGTATTTCACATTTTCTCTGTGTCCTGCAAATTATGTAGCTGGTTCTATAGAAACCATTCTTTGTGAGAAATAATTTCTAATTATCCTCAAATAAAGATATAGCACACTTAACGCTGAACATAAGTCCCTTTACAATCAAGCAGTTCAACTTCTAGGGAAATACCTAATCAAAATATATTCATCTAAGACATGCACAGGAATGTTCATGGAAACACTCTCAGGATCTTAAGATGAAAATTATGAAGTGCTCCATAATGATGGAAATCGATACCTACATGTAACACATAAATTCATCTCGTAAAGATCATGCTACATGAAAAAAGCCAAGCATAGGAGAGTAGATACAGAATCATTTAATTTATATAATTTCAAAAACAGACAAGACTGTAATATTAAATGTCAGGATAATGGTTACTCATGGAGGAGAGAGTGTGTTGGATAAATGCTGGAAAAGCCCTAAGGGAACCTTTGAGGCCTTGATATACTCTATTTCTTGATCTTGGTGTTCATTTATGAAAATTCACCAAGTTGTAACTTAACATTTATGTGCTTTTTCTGTGTGTGCTATATTTCAATAAGAAGTTAAGAAAAAAACCCTAGCATGAAAAAAATCCTCCGTTCTATTGATTGCTATTAAAAGACTTGTTTTGTTCTGTGAAGTTAAGTGGAAGAAATGATGTAACAAAATAAATTTATTGTCTTTTTATGTTAAAGTTATAGGCTATATAAAGAAGAAACATTGTTTTTGACAGAAACTTGGTAAAAGTAGAAAGAGTTACAAGAGACAAAATATTTTATTATTATAGAAGTTCCCCTACACAGTGATTAGCAATGATTTGGTTGGGGTAGTATTTTCAGAGATTGTGTATGGAGTTTAGTTCAAGAATTAGAACCATCTTTGTTAAAGCTAAAGCAATGTGGTTTGTAATTAAACTTCAACCAGGTATAGAAGAGTATACTGTGGATTTGGTTTAGTTTGTTTTGTTTTCATGTCCTGGGCATTAGCTGTCTACGTCACAGAGTGTGTGTGGGGTGGAGCGGAGCAGGGGGAGGCTGGCTTCTTTTTTTTCTTATTTGTAAATTGTGGCTTATAAGGTAGTTTCCAAATATTTTGTTTCCTCATAGGAGCAGTGAGACTTTGTATAAACTTGGGTAAATTGGAGAGAGCCAGCAAAATGCAATTTTCTATAAAATATAGTAACTATAGACTAATTAAAATAACTGATATTTTCTATTTTCCCATCATTTATTAAATAATTTTAAATCCACAGGGGATGAAAAATAATAAATAAATGTTCAATTATGGAATATTTAGCTAATTTATTATTATCTGTCCTTACTAGAATAGCATATTCCTATATGGTATATCTGTTAACAGTCTCTTTAAATTAATTCAGCTTCCTTTCTATCACAAAGCTTAATTGCCTCAAGACCAAATCTGGCAATATTAATTCTCCATGTCAAAGCTTCTATTCATTCCCTTTTATCTGTTGAAATCTATGATGCACTTTACTTAATTTTGTCTTCTATACCCTTCAGAATTTGCTCCTAACTCGGCCTCAGGCTTTCCTCTCAACCTTGCCATTTGCCATCTCTCTCCTTTCTTACGCTGAACCTAATGTGTTTTCAGGATTGTCACGACATCAAGAGACTTGCTTTTGTGCTGTGCTTTCATGGTCTTTCCTTCCCTTTTTTTATGCTTCAAAGTTAATTATCCCTTTTTGGTCATTTAGTGAACTTTTTCATAACTGTAATAGATCTTAGCTCAAAATATTATTGTATTTCTGACTGCATGTCACTAAATTATGAGGAAGCAACATGAGTTCATTCCGGTATCTTGAGGACTTAGGCTAGTGACTGACTCATATGTTGCTTAAATGAACGACTATTACTATAAATCTGAAGCCATCTGTAACCTGATGAACTCAAGCTATTTAAAGGAATTTCTATTATACTTTGTTTTCAGGAAAAATATTTTTATCCTCATACAAAATTTCAGTTATGCATGATAAACAAATGCTGTAACTCCACCATAAGTAGTAAATAGTGCTTATATTGAGCACTTAAAATTTTGCTAAGAGGATAAATCTTATGTTAAGTGATCTTATTACAAAAAGTAAAATAAAATAAAAAATACCAAGAAAATTATTGGAGGTTAAGAATATTTAGGGCATAAATGGTAATAACAACTTCACAAATGTATACTTATCTTCAGACTCATCAATGAAGAGCTCTAAGTTAATATGTACAACTTATTATATGTCGATTATGTCTCCACAAAGTAGTTAAGACAATTTGTGTTAACCTTGAATATTAATTTGAGCATTATATCAGCATTTTGGATAGTTGACCCAATACTGGAATGAGGCAATTAACTAAAATTCCAATCTGCTTTCATTACATAACCACAACATGATAAAATATTCCCCTCTTCCTGCCCTCCAGAGACTTCAAATGTCTTCCTTCCAAGTTTATGTGTGTGTGTGTGTTCATTTTCAGATTAAGTAACACATCTAGAAGTCTATGGTTTTGTAAAGGAATGTAGTTTGATGAATCTTAATCTTCCTAATCAGAAGATTGATGGTTCACAGAATTTTAAATGCTATAATCTCATAAACACTACTAAAAATTCCACCAAACTGGTTTCTGACCAAGAATAATAAATAACATGACAGAAAATCTAGACATAAATGCTTGTCACTCAAAAGCTTTTCCATTCAGTTTGTTGTTGTAGTTAAGATCCCAAGGACACAATGGCCATACCACTCTACTGACATGCACTGGCTCCTTTGGAGGTCAGTACATGATTTTGGCAAAAAGAAATGGAAAGTGTGTCTTATTCAGACAGATTCTATGTTTATCCTGCTTACTTATAATATTAAAAAAAATATATTGTTCACCCACAGAGGCTTCCCTTTTCCTCACTGAGCTTCATTTTGTAATCTACTTTAGCCAGTATATTGAAATGTGCCTCCCGGCATTCAGAGCAAGGAGCTTTCTGACTAAATAAACTTAGCAGTCAAAGGTCTGGTCTGTACACTCACTTGGGTTATTTTCAGTTCTCCTGGGACTGAAATCACCATAGTAATGA
Organism: Solenodon paradoxus; assembly: GCA_004363575.1. Taxonomy (NCBI): domain Eukaryota; kingdom Metazoa; phylum Chordata; class Mammalia; order Eulipotyphla; family Solenodontidae; genus Solenodon; species Solenodon paradoxus. The sequence goes on along the minus strand of RJWH01000008.1, from coordinate 1,858,394 downwards.
CATTTTATTCTACCTAGTTCTTTATTGGCTATATCTATTAATATACCATTTATCAGAACAGATTAGTTTATTTTGGTGTTACAATAACACTTTCTTTTACAGAAATTCAAACTATCCCACCTCATATGCACAACCTTTTTTGTTTTAAATTTCTCCCTCTAACCACAGTTAAAATCATTTTGCTCAATCTGTTTTAGTTTAGAAAAGTATAGAATAATTTGAACTCAGAATTTAGATTAAAGTTCAGTATCTTCCCAGGCATATGGCAGCCAAAAGATCTAATACAAGACTTTCAGATCCAGGACTACAACAATTAGTGTAGCTAGGTACAGAGCTAAAATAAAATCAGCAATACTTTGTGGATTAAAGAAATAGAATGATAGAACAGCATGGCATCCAAAAGAGTCAGTTAAATAGATGTAAACTATATTTCTTAGTAAAATTTGCCAGAGAAGAAAAATAGCTGGGACATGTGGAAAGAACCAGAAGAAATTCTTAAGTCATGAGAGAAAACAGGAGGAAACTTTTCCTAAGGAATCTGTAGTCTTACTATTAGATGGTTTTAGCTAATTATAAAGGTAATTTATAACCCCCTCCAAAAGCAGAGACCACAGAATATGGAAGTGTTTTACACATGTTCGTTGGTCTTATTTACTGTTTATGTCTATCTCTTTCCTCTTGACTCTCATAATTTTCACTTTTTACTAGAATGTTCTAACAATCTGTCTGAGTTCCTGAAGATTCCTATTAATATTGCAGAATGGTGAAATGATATCTTCCTACATTTTGTATGCTTACTATTGCCCATACTGACTTCTTCAAAGCTATTAGTATAAAGCCAATCTATAATTTAGCAAGTGTATTATTTTTCTTAAAGATTTGGTTTTACAGCTAAGTGGTAGTTCCCAAATAAATAACAAACATACTGCTTGGTTTACATCAGCACAGGATGAGGTAGTTTGAGTTTAATAATGTCTTCCAATCTCTAGAATTGGTAATCAGTTTAAATGTTTCACTTAATTTTTGGCTGATATTAACATTTTTTTTTTATAAAAGAACTTTTTGCTTCCTTTAAAGATAACCATGTACTACCACAACTATTTTTGAATACTTTTTCTCACATCCAGCATAAACATCTTTTAATTTTCACTTTTCACATCCTTCCTTCTGGAAGTAGTTTCTGATCCTTTCTGTTAAAATCAATATTCCCTCCATTGTGTTCTCTTTTCACTTTTTTAATATCTCTTTTGTGGACTTGCATTATAATTATTTGTGTACATCTCTTTCTTTCCCCCATTAGTATTGTCTTTGAAAATGGATAACATTCCCTAGTCATTCTTACTACACAGTATCTACCATGACACATGTTTTAAATTAGGAACTTGATATGTGTTGGAGAGTTTTAGTACATTATGGTGGGTAAAAGTCAATTTTCCAAGGACTAAATTCACGTTAATAGAATTTTCAGCCAAAGATTGTATCAGAGGGAAAGGAAGTAATAAGTTATTAATGGAGATCATCAGGGAAACATAATTTTAACAAAATGAAGTTGATATCTACGTACATTAACATTGAAGTTGAATATATGTGTTATACAGAAGCATAGCAAAGATAAGCTATTAAATGACAGACTCCTGAGGTTTTAGTATTAATTTCTGAGTTTACAATGTTAAATTAATGATTGAAGTTCAGTAAATTGCTTTCTTTATAGAGGCTGTGTATGTTCCCATTCCCCTGGGTTATTAACATGAGATTGGGCCAATTATTTATCAAAGAGTTTACCTGGAGCTTCAAATAAAATTGAAATTTAAAAATTCCCTAAAAGGAGTTAAATCAAGCATTTTCTTAATAGGTGGTTTTTGCATTTAGCCCAGAGAGAAAAGTAAAGCTCAAGCTTCTTGCTATCATTTTCACCTTGACATGAGTGAGGACTTAACCATTAACAATCAGATCTACCTTTATAAACTTTTATCTCAGATTTTGTTTCAAAATAATCTCTTAGACTAAAGCAGAGGCTTTTATAACTTACTTCTGAACTGGCTGTGAAATGAAGGAAAAGTGTTTCGGTTTTCAGAGGTATTGGGTGAAATATATGAGATTTTTCTTATGCATGGGAATTATAGTCAGATAGTTGAAGTTCAAAAGCTGGTTCTACCATTTATTCTCATATATATACATATATATACATATGCATTAACACACATATGTGTATATATACACATATGTTAATAGATCACTACAAAAAGGTTATAGAGGAAAGGACTAAGATTTTCCCCTCTAGGTAGAAAAACTGTGTGTCTTTCAGATTTCAGGGATGGGAGAGAAGCATACTTTTTATGGTTCAAACCTTTTATACATTTAGACTATAATACCATTATATTATACTTTCAAAATTGAATTTCTTGATTAAAAGACACACAATGACATATGAAATAAAATTACAAACACAATTCCTGACATGGTAATCCATAAATACCATTATCTCCACCTTCTCTTACTTCATCTTCTGACTAACCCTCTCATTTTGCTATCCACAAAAAAAGTGCCAGTCTTTTATGGAAAGTGTAGTTCTATATTTTATCTCAATCCAACCTACTGTTTCATTAGAGAAAAGCCTGGGTTTTGAGTTTCCAATTTTTTATGACCATGCAGTAAGTTAAAATTTAAGATTAATGTGAAAAGTTCAAGGTTGCCTGTTGCGTAAGAACCAGTGTTAATGGCAATGAGTTTTTGGGAAAGAAAAGGATTTATTGCACATCAATAGTGGGAGAGAGAAGAGTCAAAATCTCCTATCTGCCTCCTTCAGTTGGGAGTCAGAGTAAGAATTTAACAAGCTAGGGTCTAGAAGAGAGCAAAAATCTTCTGTTTAGCTGATTTAATTGATCTGTCCACAAAGTAAAGAGGCATCAGGACTGCATCTTCAAGTTTGAGAGAAACCTTGCTTCTGAATATGCATCAGGTCATTTTCTCCTTAAAACTTTGGTTTCTAGGCAGTGATTTTTGCTTCAGCGATCTCAAGTTTTTTGGAGAGGTCTGTGGTAACATATCCCTAGGTCTGGATGCCTGTAATTACTATGTCTAAAACAAAGCTTCACATTCTTTTAAAAATAACTTTCTTATCAGGTAGGCAAAGTTTTTAATAAAAAAGGGTAATAGTAAAACAGTGTGACTCTTTTTGCTATATTCAAGGCTAAAATAAAAAATATAATTCTATGCTTAGTTAATGATTGCATTATTCAGAGCCAATCAGATGACTGTATTGATTAGAGCTACCTGAGCTAGCCATAATTAATGATTGTATTAATTGCACTGTTTTGAGCTAAGTGCTAGTTTTAGTACTTACATTTTCTGCTATGGTTGTGTTGATTCAGGATTTGGAGGTGAATGAGCAAGAAAAAATTCTTAGGTGTTACAAAACAGTGCAGCTCAGTAGGTTAGAAAGATAAAGCATGGGCACAGAGACCTGTGGATAAGAGAACTACTGCACCATCAGGCTGAGAGGTGGCCAGATACATACCCTGGCTGGCATGGGAGAGGGACTTTTGGGCAGGCTAAGTTCCTGGAAAAGAATGCTTGAATTATTAAAGGAGTAAATGAATCGTGGTCATAAGAATTTTAAGTGAGATAAGCAGGTAGAGAGGGCATACTATGAAACTTTTCAGGGGTCCACGAAAGGCCTAATCTATTAAGCTCTGTCAGTTCTCATGTGGGTTTGAAAGCTTACAGAAATGCTACATTCCTTTCAATTTTCCTCATCAGTGTCAGATGCTATTCTAGACCCATGAACAGGTAGACAGATATCTATCTCCTTGTAGTTTGTTTTACAGGAGGCAGACAATAAATAGTAAAACATAATGAATAAGTAAATCATTTTATATTTTAGAAGGTGGACTATGCAATAAATACAAAATAAAGAAGATGGAGATAAAGAGAAATGAGAATACCAGGATTGGTGGTAGCTTTAACTGTGAGGATCAGAGTGAGCTTCTTGATAGACTTGAAATATATGAGGAAAGAGAGCCACACTGGTGTCTGTAGGAAGGACATTCCAGGCAGAGGAAATAGCTATGTCAAAAACTGTAAACAGAAGTCTGCTTGTTTATTCAGGGAAGAGCAGCAGCACATCTGCAGAGATGTAAGTCAGAGGGGGTGTGTGCCAGGAAAGGGAGGTAGGTGAGGAGCTCTGAAGGCAAATAGGTAAAAATCAGGTAGGATCTTTTAAGCCATACTGAAGAGGTCAGTGTTTACTCTGAGTAAGATAGTGTGTCATGGAAGGTTTTAGAAAACGTATAGGATTGTGCTGGTTGCTCTGTTCTGAATAGACTATAGCAAGGCAAGAAAGGAAGCAAGAAATAGTATCTATTAGTGCTATACAGGAAAGAGATTGTATTCAGTATGGTAGCATTGGCTTTGACATGGGTGTGAATGAAAGGCAGAGCCAAGAATAACTTGAAGTCATGCCACTGAGCACCTAGAAAAATGACATTTTTATAAATTGAAATGGGGACAACTGTGAGGATCAGAAACAGAGGGGAAGTATTGGCAGCTTAACTTTGAACATATTAAGTATGAGATGTCCATCCGCTATCTAAGTGAGGATGCTCAAGTGGCAGAGAGGTCTAGACTGAGTCTGTCAGTGTGGTCATCATTCATCGAAATGAAGACTCTTCCAAAGTAGTCACCTCCCAGACCAAATGTTGAGCTCAGCAGTCTCTCCACATGTAAAGATTAACCTCATAGATCCCAAGAGCAGGGAGTATAGACCTGATACAAAGCCAAAAATCCCTGAGTTGGGACAAAGAGCATGTCGTTTTCTTTGTGGTCACTTTAGAATGAGGTGCCCATTTCTGTCTCAGATGTTTGGGACAAGTTTTTTGTTTGTTTTTCGTTTTGTTTTTTTAATCTGCAGAGATTTCTGTCAATGAAGATGAGTAACTGGCACTTTGAACCTGAGCTCTGGATAAAATGTCCTCCTAAGATCTTTAAAATGTGTGTGTGTGTGTGTGTGTGTGTGTGTGTGTGTGTGTGTGTGTCTAAAGAGAGAGAGAGAGAGATAAGAAATAAGGAAAAGGAGCATCCATTTAAATGTGCAAGCAGTTTTGTCTTGCCAAGATGAAGAAACAAATATACCTTTGGTGCCAAAATTTGGAAACTTAGGTGGTTAAGAAGCAGAAGAGCAATAAGCTGAATGTTCTGAGTGATTATGTACAGAATGATGTGGATGAAGGGATACTTACATTCCTTCAGACCGTGTTTCCTTGATGAAGAAGCTAGTTATACATTATTTAAGCTAATTTTTGATCTTTCACAGAGATTGGTTAAATGTTAAAGCCTGAATTCAGTTGTTTTGTGGGGTTTATAAGAGAACCCATTTGCTGTCTACATTTTGGCTATTGAGACCAATATATGAGAACAGGTATCCAGGTGCCAGGGAATTGGAACAAGACACTGTGAGCTGCAGTAGGTAGCCTGAGGGAAGCAATAAAGCAGAACTTCCAGGTACACTTAGGCATGGAGAAAATGCCTAACAGATGCTCAAGGTACTTAACCTCCTTAGGCAGAGGCCCAAACTAATAGAATCTTGGCCTACCTAGCAATGTGAGGTCATTCATACGCTCAGGGTAGTGAAGTCTAGAGACAATTAAGTTGTGTGTAATTAAGTTAAGAAGATTGAAGTCAATTTGTAGTCATTAGTAAGACTAGTAAATGTGTGTTGTATTTGTTTACCTGATCCTCCTGGGTGTGTTTTTAAAACTTTGTCCCCTGTTTTGTTGTAAATATTTCATTTCTTATTTCAAAACTTCCTCATATTCATATTTTTGTAGCATGATATAAGATAGAAAAAAATTTTTCCATTAAATTTCAGTGATGTCATCAAAACATTCATTAATTTACCGCTGTATCTTACATGTTATAATTTAAGGGAAGCATAAAATATAACCTTTAGAAATTTTTGCTAAAGATGACATTTAAGAGTACTTATAATTGCATCAGTATGTTTTATATATATTCAGGCTATGCTATTAGCACAGACATTTAAAAAATCCACCTAACCTGAAACTTACATATTATGTAGTGATTTTCCATGTTTCTAATAACTAATTTTTGCTTTGAAATTTATGTTGTCTGATGTTAATATAGTGATATTTTCTCTTGGTGAATGTTTTCATGGTATTTCTCTTTTGATTGTTTTAACTATTTTTTCTGTATGCTTATATTTTATATGTACCTCTTTTAAAGAGCACTTACATTTAGTCTCTGTAGTCTGTTTACATTTAATGTAATTATTAATATATTTTGGGTTAAATCATCACCCTACAATTTGTCTTCTTTTATCTATAGTGTTTCTTGTCTTTATTTTCATTTTAACTGGCTTTTTTTATCATTTTATTTTTAAATTCCTGTATTAGCTTGAAAGATATGTACTTCTTTTCTAGTCTTCTTAGTGAGTCCACAGAAATTATGACTTTCATGCTTGACTTACCAAATCTAATACTGATTCATACTTTTAACCTTCTGTAAAGTATAAAGCATTAGACTTCTGATTTATTCTCCTCTTGTTTTTTAAATGTATTTTAATTCTGTAGATATTCTAAATCATATGTGATGTTATCGCTGCTTTAGTCACTGTTCACTTAGGTTTATCCATGTATTTCTACTATGATGCTTTTCATTCTTATGTCCATAAGCTTCTTCAAATCTCTAATCACAGCCATAATTCCTCAAATATTGCCCTCACCCCCATGAGATTCTCCCTTTTTCTCCTTCTGGATTTCAGAATATAATGTGTTAGGTATTCACAATTCACAATGTATCCTCTGAGTCACTTCTCTTTTGTCTCTACTTCATTCTGGGAAATCTCTTGATTTAACTTCAAATTGCTCATTCTATCTTTGAGAGTATCCAATTGATTGTTAAGTCAATCTATTGTGCTCTTTATTACAGATTTTTATTTATAGTTACTGAGTTTCCATTTCATAAATAAAAAAGAACTTCCGTGTCACATATTTAGGCTTCCAGTGTAATTCTTAATTTGGCAGTTATTTCCTTGGTAGTTTTGTAGCTTGCTAGTTCAGTTATCTGGAGTCTCAGTCATTCTATATATGTTGTTTATAGTGCTAGTTTTACCTATGCAGTCTTGTGTCCTTGTTTATTGGTTTGTGTGTTGTACATAGACTTTAAGCATTTTTTTAAAAACTGTTTGGGACTTAAGATTTAGTTAATTTCTTCCTGTTTTGGAAAGCTATCTATTATCCTTTACTCTCTATTTTAATGGTATTTAGCATAACCATACAACATTCCAGGTAAATTCTTCCTTAATTTAACTCTTACTGTTTGGAAATATGGAGATAATAGCTCAGTTATGGGGGTAGCATTTTTGGTATTCTGCTCTAAATTCAGACTTTCCATCTTTGGCTACTTTGCAAGAGGTATTTTATGAGGTGAGTTTTATCAGTCAAGATGACTTTTGCTTAGATAGATGATCAAAAGAAAACATTGGGGTGGGGAACAAAATAAGTCCTAGAAATTTTGTTCTTCAGAAGTCTTTCACTTGTAGGCTCTCTGAAAAGTTTTGATAATAATTTAATATTCAGTAGCGAGAACAGATATTAGCCATGTGGGATTATAGTGGTGTATTTTATTAAACTAGCTTTCTGAAGACTGGTGTTTAGACTTAATGCAATTTTTCTGAAAGCAAATGAAAACAGAACTTGCATATTTTGTAAAGGTCTTAAAAGCATCCGTTTAATTATTTTGAAACTCTATGAAATCCTGTAGACTACATCTATTTCATTTTACTCTTTACTTGGTCAAAATTAATAATTCAATAAAACATGCATATTTTTTAGTATTAACTCAGTGATCTATGCCCAAACTCTAAAATAAGAGCTTGATTTAGCAGGGCCATTTGGAGGTAAATTTATGTCTCTGTAATAGATAGGACACTGAATATATGATTTTCACCCACTCTACCCTAATTAGACTCCAGGAATTCAGAAAATGATTGTTCTATACACATTTGTTTGTGACGTCTTCCATTCTTTCACCAGTGATTTTCAGTGTACTATATTTTTATATTCATGGCTAAATTTATTTCTAAGTACTTTGTTTTTAATGCTATTGTGAATGGATTTTTTTCTGTTTCTTTTAGTACTTAATTCATAATATATAGAAACACACTGAGATTTCCCTAGACGGGCCAGAACTTGTAGAACTTGGGGCATTTTTGAGTGAACTTTTTGACCTAGAGAATTGGATAGTCACTTTTCAGTGCAATTATAGTTTCATGATTGTTCAAGATTACATATTGCTAATAAAAATCATTCATATCAAATAAAGTTAATTTTTATTGATCTAAATTGTGTTTGAATTTTATAGCTCTTTTAAAAGTACTTTACAATAATGAGAGTTTTATTGCTGTATTTTTATTTATAAAATGGAAATCTAAATATTTCATGGATGAAATCATCTAACTTATATTAAATATCTCCTTTGGCAACCTGATAAATACAAATGCAATATAAAGGGAAGCAAGGTAAAATAAATGAGCCTTAGAGAAATATGAAGTATATGACATGATCTCACAGGCTATTAAGCAAGTGGAAAAGGTTGTATTTATTGTCTCTTTCTAGTTTGACCAAAGACCTTATTTCTACATCTTATAAAAATTTCATTTGCACAATGATCAAAAAGAAAAGAAAACATGACTCTGAGGTTAAAACAACAGTATCCTTTCATGGAAATATAGAAAAAAAATCTTCAGCACAAATCTATGGGAAATTTTTAAATTAAAATACAAGTTATTCTTTTTATTATTAGATTATATGAATCTGTTTTGCAGTATTGTAAACCAATGACACATCAATTAAAAAATACATGAGGTAAGGCACTAATATCAAACAAAAACAGGGTCTTCAAATAGCTCACTACATGTAACCTAATTGCCACTAAAATATTGGTTACTGACATTCGTACTGTCACACAAGAGAAAACAGATGACCTATCTCTCTTTCATCTCAAAGTCTTATTCGATGATTACAAATGAAACTCTGCACTTAGCCAGAAGTGTGGGCGGACTGATGACAGGGGCTACTATGATAATAAGATGATTTTGGTTGCATAGATTAACATATGCCAGTTAATGTTCTAAGTGCTAAATCACCACAAAAGGAATCTCATTTTAGTTCAAGTAAGTGAACCAACAATGAAAGCATTTTACATGCACATTTCATTGACTCCCGGTGAGGTGTTCTAATTACCATTTTAAAGATGTGAAATGAAAACTAAAGCTAGAGAGAGCCAAGTAACTCCACATCCAATAGTTAGTGAGTGATAAAGTCTGCTTTCCAGTTTAGATGTTGCTGACTCCAGCTCGTTCACTTCTCCCTTTGCCCCATTTGAGACAGAAAGATAATGAACTCAATGGATCTAGAATGTCATACCTCTTTGAATGACTGCATGTTGTTTACAGTCTTCCTTCTGAAGTAGTGCTATTAGAATACTTCAATCAGTCTAAACTGTGTTGTCAGTGTGTAGGTACTTCTAGGGATATAAAAAAAGGAGTCCAGTAGTTATATCAACTAAAAATAAAGTATGATATGGACCTAAAGACTCTAGAACTTTCAATGACATTAGGACTAAAGTTGATAAGAAAGATTTTCACTTGTGTCTGATGTTATACCATTGATATCATCAATAACAATGGGATATGTATACTGAAATGGGTCATCTTGTGTTTTTGTTTAAAAAACAATAGTATACATTCAGTTCAGTTTGATAAAGCTCTTTCCTGTTATAATTATTAAAATAGGTGCTTTTATTTATTTGTTTTTTAAAGGAAATGTGTAAGCAGGAATGAAGGCTAGTAGGCAGGCAAGCAGGAGGAGAAAGGTGGAAGAAGCATCTTTATTTTTTTTTAATTTTTGTTTAGTTTTTCACACTGGTTGCTTCCCTGTGGTCCCGGGACTCAAATCCAGGGTTATGTGGCTTGCTCCTTTGGAGGCAATTGACCTAACTGCTGCTCCACATGGCATGCCAATAGGTGAATTTTTTTAGATTAGGAATTAAAGCCTATTATAAAGAATACCAGGAGCTCTTTTTCAAGCATGTTTACTTGCTCCCAAGTCTATGGGCACCAGAAAGTACACCGCAAGGCTGGAGACACATATACATATTTTACTTATATGATTTAAAGCTAATTTCTGAACTCCAGGGACTTAGTTGTACAGTGAAGGAAATAAAGCGACACGTTATTTATCAAAAACTTCAGATAATTAATAAATTTCTGAACTTAAAAATGACAGAATTATTCATTGTTCTATCAAAGTTCCTATGCGCACTCCCCCATTTAGATAGTAAATTTATTAACTGTATTTGATACAGTAAGTGAAATATATTCCAAATACTGTTTAAGTAAAACTTACCATGAAACTCTTAACATGTAGATCTTTCTTTCCACTTAGTACATTGCTTAGTATAGTATATTTTTTCTTTTGAATTTCTTTCATGTAAAAGTTCACAATCTATCTTTAGCTGCTCAAATACTTACCTTGTGTTTGAGATCTTGCACTTTATATTTTAACATATAATGAAAGAGTGTAGATCTACTTACCACTTACTCTGTAGCAGGAATTAAGTACTTGATACTTTTATTTCACTTTAATTCTTAAAATCGGTTTATGACATAGGGACTATTATTTTAAACCCCACCCCCTATTTTACACAGAGGAACTAAGGCACAGAAAAGGTAAGTAACTTAACCTGTGACAAGATTCAAATCCTGAACCATGATACTTCTGATCAGCAATTCTGTTACAATGTGTGATATCTGCTAAATTACTAAACCTCTTTTTCCATCCATTTGCTAATCTATAAAAGAGGGTAATAGAACTGTAGAATACATATTTCACAGATTTCACAGTCTGTTATTTGAGATGTTCAGAGAGCAGGTAAAAATGTGTCTTGAATCCAAGAGGCAATATAGAACTCAAATTTAGGAAATTAGCCATGTGTAGCTCCCAGGGAACCCCTGAAAATAAATGAAATCTGTAGGAAGAATGCATGTAAGTGAGAAGATTACTAGGTCCAGGAGGCTGGAAGCAGGGCAGTCTGATTGGATATGGAAGGGTGAAAAAGAAAGTGTGTGAAAGAAGTCAGAGAGGCTGGAGCATTGAGAGAGTGATGCTGGAGAAACCAACAAACTAACCAATAAAACCAAATATCATTTTTTATACTTTGAGGACTAAGGTAAGGTCATTATATTGACCTTTTGAGAGATGCTTCCTAGAATATGGACGTTTGGTAGCCATAGATTCTAATATGGTAGAGCAAGAGATGGAAGCATGGTAGAGAGTGATTGTCCTAATAGCTTGGCATGAAGAAATGACTGTAGTCAGAGAAAAATCTTTTCTGAGAGAGATTATGGATAGGAGGCATCTAAGTCTGTTTCTATATAAAATTTAAGGATCAGAGGAAGAACAGGGAGAGATTAATGGGGGAGGGTGCTAAATTTAGATAAAGAAGAAATAAAAGGCTTATAGATAGCTCTTCTGACAGTATTTGATTTTAATTATTTGTTCAGTTCAGTTTAATTATTTGCTCAAGATAACTGATGATAATTTGAGATGAACTCACCAACTAATACTTATTAAATAGTCACTATCTATCAGACATCATTTTTGAGTTCTGGGAATAAAGCAATAGTAAAGTCAAAACTAAAATTCCTGCTCTTATGGTACTTTTATTGGAGATTCTATCTAAAGTAATAAACATGCAAATGAATGCATAGAAAACATTTTCAATGGAGATAAGTGGTTTTAAGAAAACCAAATTGGAGTAAGAAAGTAGGGATGGCCCCAGGTGAGGTGGTAGTGCTCTTGGAGATGGAAGGTAGAGAGCTCTATTTGATATGAAGAAATTTTAGTAGAACTCTGAACAAGTAAAGTGTTGGATTGTATGAATATATAGTGAGAAAACATTTTAGACAGATAAACAGTCAGTGTAACTGTCTATAAGCACAGATTCTAAATGACTAGATTAGAGGACACTATGTTTAGAGTAGAATAAGCAAGGATGGGATATGGGAGCCAGGCAACTTAAATTGTACAGCAAATGTCTACAACTGTACACAGTAGTTTGCTATGCCAACGGGTAAAGATAATCCTAGTTTTGGATTACATTTTAATCTGTTTCTTTTTTATTGTGTATTTTTTTATGTGTTAGAGAAATTATGTGTGGGGATATTCGACCATTCTGAAAGTTGTGGATTCTCTTTTTAGAAAAAAAGGACATATATACTACAAAAAAAAATGTTGCCTACAGTTTCAGAGGCTTCTGGACACTCTGTAATCCCTTCCATAGACCCTAGGTTAAAAGTGCTTGCTAAGGAGGATGGGATGCTTTCCAACAACATTCTTTAATGATACTTTGATTCTAAAGAAGGCAGAAATCCTCACTTCCTTCCCTTTGAAGGGTTTATCATCAAATTCACCGTTATTAGCTCCAGCTGTATTTCACAGTCGTTTTACATGAACCCTGATACCACAATTCCTTGCTCTTGCTATAGTTGTGTTCCCCAACACCTCAAAAACCTGCTCTGATGGCCATACACTAGCCTAATAATGGTACTTCTTACAGAATCCCAGTTCCTAGGGTCTTCATTTTGAACCGCTGCCTCCTGTTTTACCAGTTTATTTCCTCTAGTTTCCAACTCCAAAAAATTTTTGACCCATTTGGAATATACTACCCATTAATACCAACTTTTTGCTATGCCTCCTGTCCCTGAAGTGTGTCCTTATTTTTCTCCCACATAGTTCATAGTCAGTGATTCATTATTGCATTAATGACCTTCCTTACATCCTCAGTGCTCTTGTTTGATTATGTTCTGTTTTATTCTTCTGCAAAATCCCAGTATTTTTAAATCGAACCTTCCAATTATGTTCACCAATAGTTGGGCAACGTGGCTAATAAAAACAGAGTCATACTTCATATTTTGTGTTTAAATTCATGATGACAAATTTCAAATAACCCCTTAATATTGTCTGGCTATCATACTGTTCCCCCACTGCTTTGGGCTCAAAAATACCCCCAGAAACTATTTTATTCCTTATTGGTCTTTCCTATAATATAACTTACCCCCTCTTCTCAGATTAATTCCTTGTGACTCTGTTTCCTATTTCACAGAGAAAAAGAAAGAAATCAGAAAAAACTGCAACATTCCTAGCATATCTACATAGCTGAATACACCACTATTTACATATGCTGCCTGTAGTCAGGTAAATGTAGGTAAGCTGGTCTTTTAAAGCCATCACTTCTATTTACACATTAAGCCATATTTCTTCGCACCTTCTCAAAGACCTTGTAAGAGCCATTGCCCCCTCTCTCCACTACATCAGTTTGTCTAATTGGATCAGTGTCTTCGATATAAAAACATGCTTTTTATTGTTTGCTACTTAGAAAAAAAAACTGTCTCAGTCCACATTTATCTCTAGCTTTCTCCTCATTCTTGTATTTATCATTTGTAGCATTTAAACAATTGAATTGTTATTTCAGTGACAATTACATTCACAATGTTGTGCAACCATTACTACAGAGCTCCTCCAGAACTTCTTAATCATCTCAAACTGAAACCCTGCACCCATTTAACAATTCTTCTACCTACTATTTCTATGAATTTGACCATTCTACCTGTTTCATGTAAGTAAAATCACATAGTATTTGTGTTTTTTCATCTGGTTTATAACATGGCATAATATTTTCATGTCGTATTATGTACCATAATTTCTTTCCTTTTAAGGTTTAATAATATTCTATTGTATGCCTGTGCCACATTTGTTTATTTATTCATTTATGGACATTTAGATTTTCTTGTTGTTCAGTTATTGATGTTCTTTATCTATTCTGCGTATTAATCCCTTATCAGATACATGATTGTAAATATTCTCCTCCCATTCTGTGAGCTGCCTTTTTCTCTGTTAACAGTGTGCTTTGATGCATAGTTTTTAATTTTGAGAAAGTAATTTTATTTTCTAAATTTTCTACTGTTCCTGTGCTTTTGGTGTCATATCCAAATAATTACCAAATCCAATGTTATAAAATTGGCCCCTGAGGTTTTCTTGTTATAGTTTTATAGTTTAGCTCTTACATTCAATCTCTGATCTATATTGATCCTCATATCTACATACACTTTTTTTGTTGTTGTTGTTTAAAGAGGAATGAAGCAGGCAGGAATGAAGGCAAATGGACCAACAGTGAGAAAGGAAGAGAGAGGACGAGGAAATATTTCTTTACTTGTTCATTCATTTTGGCTGCTTTCCTGACCCAGGGTGGAGAACTCAGGTTCTTGGGCTTTATAAGGACTATACCAGAGCCACGGACGACACCTGAGCCACCAGGGCATGCCCACATTTATATCTGTCGTATTCAGTGTCAAAGATTGGCAAACTATTGCCTTACCACTAAATTAATTACTAACCACAGAGTCTAAATTTGTCAATTACTATAATATCTGAGACTTAGATGATTCTTTCTTCTAATTGTTCAGCATGACTATCCTTTGTCATGGTTTTTGCTCCTGTGGACTTATGAAATATTCATGTACACCCTGAAACTTTAGCCAGTATGTTGTGTTGGCAATGAATCCAAAGTCCAAAGTTTGAACTGACTCTAAAAATGCCTAGTTTCATGACCCTAAGCAAATCATTAAAGCTTTCTGAGATGCAGGAGTAATAATACCAGCTTCAGAGTTTGTTGTGATAACCTCTGTGAAAGCTACAGGTACATAATAAGCACTCTAATGTTTGCTGAATCTGTTGCCCAACACTGAACTACTGACTTTTTCAGAGTGACTAATCTCAGCTGACTGCCGAGGGCTGTCAACCAACCAACCATTATTCTAGGATGAAGAGGGCAAACCGTCCATGCTGGAAATAAAAGGACAGGTGCCAGGAAATATCACAGAGGAATGAAGTTACAGAATGAGGATGCTTGCTCCAATGGGTACTCACAGAGCAGTGGTTTTGCTTTTTTGTAGATTGGAGGCAAAATATTAAACTTCTAACAAAAAGCAATGGCAGTAATAAATTTGAACTCTATAATAAATGTGCTTTGGTAGAAAGAATAAAATGTTTGGCATTGGGTAGAAGGTCTAAAATTTCAAGATCACATAGACACACTGATTTTAATTTGTTTAAAATTTTCTCACATATAAGTAATTTTGAAAAGTAAATTGCTCTACTTTTAAATCCCTTAAAATAGGCATTAAATTATTTTGTACATATTATTTGTCTGTTTAGCTAAATTATAATTTTAAAACATATTTAAAATATGATGTATTGCCTTGTACACAACCCCAAAATGGTAATTTTAGTGGACTGATATGAGGGAGTCAAGATTATGGTAAGAGAATTATAGTTGGATAAATTCTGCTCCTTGCTTCCTAACCTCTGACACATCAAACTTTTAGTGTTATTTCAGTCTCAATAAAATGGAAATTATATTTTGTATCTTATCTCTCTCAAAATAATTTAGAGAGGTTCACATAAAATGGGGCATATGAACTTGTAATGAATATATTTTCCAGACATTCACCTAGAAAATGAACAGTAAAAATTAATAGGACCATCATTCGTATGGCTCCGTCTTCCATTCACTTTAGAATCTCAAAAGCAGGGGTGTCATCTCCCCTGGTTGTGGTGAGTCTCTGACTTTCTGGTTCACTAAGAAAATCTCTAGTGAAACTGCAAAAAAATTTTGCTGCTCAGAAAATATGTAAAGCACCATTGTAAAGGTGGGCCATGTAGCTATTACATCCAGTGGTGGGGTTACTCACTGGCCTGTCAGGCCAGAATGTAAGACTCTTACAGAAGTCTCTGGAAGCTGATGTAGCCTTACTTCTAGAAGAGGTAGGATGCATTAGAGGGACACTCTCAAAGCTCTTGAGTTGCTGCACTTGACAGTGTGGTCCTCCTTCTGGGCCACTGGGACTTCCTGTTCCTGTTCACTGAGGACATTTGGATGTATTTCCCCAAAGTCCCTAAAAGCAGTGTTCTCACTGGAGTTACGCTTTCCAGTGTTCCTCTAACAGGCACATAAGTCTCTCAAATAATTTCTCCTTCTCTCCATGAAGTCAAATAAAATTTCAGCTCTAACTGCTCCACATTAGAACAGTGATAGAGATGTTTTCAAAAAATATTTTTATTTTGTTTACTTGATTTGTTGGTTTTTGTCTGTATCTAGCCTGCATTAACTTTATAATTATCTCTATCACCATTCTTAGAAAGATGCTCATTATTTTAGTTATTATTTTCCCAACAGAGAATGTCTCATTATTTTGGAGACTGAATCTATATGAAAGAAAGAGTTAACTTATTACTTGGGGTGGGAGAATGGTAGTTGTTCTTTTCTCCCCAAGAAGTCATAATATATATTAACCACTATTGACAATAAATGAATAGTTTAATTTAGTTACAAAAAAAAGAAACTGAGTGTTTTGCTATTCTTGCCATATACATATATGTGTGTGTATATATATATACACATATATATACACATATACATATATACACACACATATACATACATTTTTAGAATGCATTTATTTTTCACTGCTTTAACTTTTTAGAAATCTAAAGCCTTTTATAAAGCCATTTTAGATTTATTTGCTGAAACTCACACATTAAAATATTTGCCTTATTTTATAATAAATTTAAAAAATTAACTTTTTGTAGGTCTTTAAAAAGATAACAATAGCTATATTACACATAACAGAATATTGAGCAATCTGGACATTCAACTAAAATTCACTTTGCAAAGCTAAATATAGTTTTCAAATTTACTAGGTTTTGTAATTATATTATTTCCATGGAATGTAGTCTCTAATTTCTAGGCCTAAAACTTATTTATTGATTTATGAAAACTGTTTAATCTATTTTTTTTCTAAAAATGTTAAAGAGTAGTTTCAACTATCTCCTTCATTAGAGTGGTTTACACACATTTTCACTAAATTATAAATTATTCTGAGTGTCTAAAATGAAAATTCCATCAAGATAAAAGTGAAAAGTATTTTTAAATCACATAAATTTTTATTGTGTCATAGAGATTCTTCATCATGGTAAAGGGATTTAGCTTCTGATATCCTGGAAACTGAAATCTGGGATTGACTCTGTGCTTTACTGGGTGTTCAACACTGTATTAAGAAATTTCCGTATAATATTGTACTGAATCCTGGTGCTGTAGATTCTACTCTCATCTCCTTTTATAAAAGAGAAAACTGAAATTTAGGAAGAAAATCTAACTTGCCCAAGATTACATGATTCATAAGTGGCACAGAGGGATTCAAATACTTTTGACTTGGGAGTTCTAATTTCTGACCATTAGTGACAAACCACAAATTTTGTTTCTAAAGAGTTACTTTGAAAATATAAGACCAGAGTGAAATATTTCCTAGAATACTTGAATGTTGAAACTGGAAGAGAACTTAAAACGTTATCTAGCCTAGTGGATTATAAACTGGTTCTTAGCCTTAAACTAAACTTTCTTTAATGAAAATTTTAACTTGCCACTCAAATATGTAAACCACACAAATTCAGAAAGCTCTATGGAGAAGAATAGGGGCAGAGGGTAGACTTGCATAATTCTCAGTTTGAGGTACTTTCTGAGGGTGTCCCAAATAATCTTCCCAGAATCAAGTCTTAGGGGAGTAATTTGAAAAAACCATTGTAAAGTTCAATATGTTCATTCCATAAATGAGAAAACAGATTTTCAGTAATGTAGTTAAAGTGAAAGAAACACTATTAAAGTATCAAAGTATGCATCTTATCTCTCATAGGTGATTCATACAGTAAGACATAGACCACATTTTTTTCTTCTTATATTCATTAATTACTGAAATTCATTATTAGCACTGTGTTAGTACCTAATAGGAAATCAATATTTTGTGAATGAATGAAAACATAAAGTGACTTTCTTAAAAATGTTTGTGTCTATGTTGAATCTATACTAAGATTTGAGAAAGAAAACTAAATTTTTTAGTCACATGTTCATTCGTAACTAAAATCTTCAGGTTTGCTCCAACATGTTGCCGCAGGGAGAACTTGTAAACTATTAAATATGGGACATCATGTCTCTTTAGAGAGAAATAAGGAAGTAAAGAAGTGTGCCAGTTGGAACTACAGGAGAATGCCAAAATTCTGGCTGTGCTCTTATGAGTTGGAATTCAGTCAAGGGCCTTCAGTAAATGCTCTCATTAGAAAATGACATTACTGCTGTTTTTAATGACCATCTTGGTTTTATATATAATTCAACACACAAAACATCTGTCTAGTTTAAATTAATAGTAACACAGAGGTCATTAGCAGTCATTACTGTATCTGTCTACCTATATGTATATATGTATCTTGCTTCTCATGGAAACCAGATTAATTTTCTTCAAAGCATTTTATTAGAACCTATTATAAGGTTTTAGATATGTAAATATTAACATAAATTGATATTTAATGATTATAGATTGTATAACTGCTAGTGAAATAGAATAAAATACTTTGCATATATGAATAATTTACACGTAGTATATTTTTGGTTTATGGTAGTACTTTGGAGATTAGATCCCAGGGGGACAAAAGAATCCCCAAATCAAAATTAGCAAGTCTGCTATTATAAAACATCAAAAAAGTGTCAAATGATATATACACATATCTTTATATTTATACTTGTTATAAGTGTTTCATTTGTCAATTGTTCAATTAAAGTTAGCTAAGAACACATGGAAGTTGACTTGATAATAATATAACAGTTAAATTTTTTGAAGTAAGTTTTCTTGATTCCCATAAGAGTGAATTCAAAGCAAATTCTGGTGTAACCTGGTGGAGCAGGGGTTAATTCAATCACCTCTGAAGGGATCAGCCACATATCCCTGGGTTAGATTCCCAAGCTCTGGAAGAAGTAACCAGTGTGAAAACTAAATAAAAATGAAATAAGGATGCTTCTTACTCCTCTGTCTTCCTTCCTGCCTACCTTCTGTCCTTCATTCTTGCCTCTATCTTTCCTTTTAAAAAAAAAAAAGCAAATTACTACTTATGGTACATAGAACCCAAGGAAGGAGTTGTGAGACTCATGATTTGTAGCCACGTTGGACATAAATTGTAGGTAAATTGAGGACCTACTATTTGCAATTGGCATTTGCAGTAGGGCAGGAATAATCTTGTGGGACTGAGCCCTTCTGACACTATCTACAGGTAAAAAGTAAAGGAAACACACAGGATAAAGACACATAGGTGAAAAACTGACTCAGTTTTTCCTTACACAGCTTACATTGTTGTTAATCTCAACATCAATACCAAACCTTATTCTGACTTCAAATATAAATAAATTAATTTACAATATTTACCCAGTCTTTACTCTGAACCATGGACAGGCTTTTATATTTCACATTGGCCCCTCTTACACAGATCTTAGTGAATGAAAGTGCAGGCAGTGCACTGAGTGCAGGCAGTTTAGAGTTTAACAGTTGTTAAGTCCACCAAGAGAATGCAGACCATGAAAATAGTATATATACATCTAAAGAAAGAAATATGAAAGTAGAAAGCTATTTTTTGATTTGACATAGCCTCAGACCAGTAGAGACTGAATAAATATTCAGAATCTTATGGTCTGACACAGAAGAAAAGAAACTCACTACATGTTAATTAAACACTGTCCATCACATTTATTCATTTGTTGTGCCAACTTTCAGAAGAACCAAGGTTTTTCCTTGTGTGTTCCTTGGTGGGTTGCTCTGCTTGTTGGCGGGAGCTGAAGTCATTCTGGCAGATTCTAAAGAACAGCTGTACAGGTATGAATGACTCAGCTAAGAGAAGAAGAAAGAGGCTTTAAGCATACTTCTCACTTCCCATATTGGCCCTTTGAGCTGTTAGAAAATCTGCTTGGAGAAAATTATCCTTAGGTTGATTGCTGCCAAAGTAAAATCTATATGATTATATCTCCTGTTTGATAAATTTTGTACTAATTGTTAAAGCAAAGTACTTTGATATTGAAGCATAGGACTCTTATGCTTCCTATTCCTAACTATTCCTACATACGAAAAGATATAAAAGGTAAAATTAAGGGCAGGGCCATGGTGATCATTTTAAGATGAATTAGTTAACTTAAACCCAGAAAAGATTAAATGAGGATTTAATATTAATTATTGTGGAAACTTTTTTTATGAAACATGTCGTTTGATAGCTAAGACTTTTGTCATCAATGTCATAGATAACAATGTTTGCTTAATAATATAATAAAGACCAAGTAGAATATGTTTAAATAATACAAAGATAGGATTTTTTTTTCCCTCCTAACTCTAGAATTCTGTTGAGATTTTGAATCAGCAGATCTAACAGAAATCAAAAAGAGTATTTTTTTCCTGAATTGAGACATATGCATAATTTTCTTTCTTTTTTAGCAAAAACAAAAATTACTTAAGTTGTAAAATCAGTACATGATGAGAAATAATCTTGCACTTTCAGGATCTAAAGACATGAAAGGTACAATGAGAGAGGGGGCGATGGAGTGAAAAGAAACTATTCATTCTCAAAGGCAGTTCGCAACACTTTACTTATGCACAGGAAGAGTGACTAAAAAATAGGACAATGAGCAATTCATGCTGAGAATGCTAAGACATATTGAAATAAATGTGGGCTGAACAAAATCTTATTGAAGATTATAAAAATAAAGGGAATACAGAAGTGTCCATAGCATCATAGTATGGAGTTGGGGGTGGCTCCAGAGAAAATTAAGACTACTAGTGCTCTACAAAATTTTAGAAGTCGCAGAGAGTCATCATGTTGATACTTATTTCCCCTGATGTCTCCAGGACATTGAAGTAAGAATTGGCAGCAGCCTTAGTTCTGTGGGTGAAGATTTTTTCATTCACATGATTGTCAAATTAACACTAGGTGAGAACTCTAGGGGTAGCGTGAAACCAGCATGCAATTACAGCAGCAGTTGATTTTCTGTAAGATAAGCTTCTTATCTTGCTTTCTATGAAAATATTTTTCCTGATTTTATGAATTTATGTATATAATATTGTTAATCTTTCAAAATGAAGATACTGAAAATGGCGAACAGTAGGGATCATTTCTCCACATGCAGCCACATTAAGCTAGGTTAGGGCAAGTGTGGTGTCTCGATATTCAGTAAGGGATAGTCAAGGTATAGGAGTGTAAGTTTAAAAAAATAAAGAGGTAGAATTACAATTTTACTGAAAATGAAAATATATCATGTGAATTATGTTACAAACTATAAAGAGTTAAATTCTTGGCTAGTGAGACTAGACAGGGCACATAGCTGGGAATGTTGGGGTGAGATTTGCAGTTTGCAAAAGGTAGAAAGACATTCACAAATTTTTAGAAACAGTGTAATGGGAAAGATTGCATATTATAGCAAGAAAATTCTGTATTTGAATCCCAATCCTACTTGTTGTGTGACCAAGGGTGTCTGATTTATACTCTGAGTCATTTCATTGATTCATACATTGGGGATCATATCCACACACAGTTACATATATCTATACATTAAAATAAAATTAAAAAGTTGTGTTATTTAAATTGCCTGACACATAGAGTTACCAATCACTTCTTCTAACTGCTTATTTTTCTCCCTCTTATTCAGGCTCTTGTTCTCTTCCTAGTTTCCCCATTTCTGTTTTTTTTTTCCCCACCCAGTACATGAGAATACAAAAAATTAATTACAACTAAAAAAAGAACCACCTCCATTGATCTTAGCTCTCCACCTTGTTACCACACTGTCTTCTTGCTATCACATTAAAAGTGCTTGATTCACATTTACTCTCTGCACTCTCCACTTTCCCTTTGCCCAGGCTCCACCTTTTGTAAGGGCTTTGATCTTTATTCACTATAATTAGTCTCATTAAGGTCCCCAATTTACTCAATTGACAAATTTAGTCAGTAGTTTTCAAGATTTTCTCTCTGTATGCAATCTTCTGGAGCACAGATACAATTTTTCTGATTCATCCTTAATGTTTTCACCCTCAGTTTCTTTCTTGGTAGTTCTTTTCACTTTCTCCTTATAATGTTCATCTTTGTTTTCTCTCTCTCTCTCTCTCCCTTTTTTCTAGAGGCATTTTTAAGGAAAGTACAAAGGAGGGAAGACATGAGGAAGGAAGGGAGGGAAGGAGGGAGGGAGGGAGAGAGGGAGGGAGGAGAGAAGGAAGGAAGGACTTTTATTTATTTTTATTTGGTTTTGGCTGTTTCCTCCCAGTCCTGGGTCACAAACTCAGGTCCTTGGGCTTTACATGGTCTGTGCCCTATGCCCAGATACCAGATTATCACCTGAGCCACCAGGGCATAGCTGATGTTCTTCTTTTCTTATCCATCCATTAAATATTCTCATTTTCATAGCTCCATCTTTTTTTTTTTTTTTTTTTTTAGTGCCCTTTCCCTTTCTATCTACAAATTTTTCTGGAGATTTTTGTCCACAAAAAGCTGCAACTAGTCTTTATTACTGCATATGTAGTCTATAAACAGTCCTGTTTTAGAATTACTTTGAACAGTTGGCAAAAATGTGGACGTGGAGCTCTATTTCAGACCCTCTTCTAACCTGGGATCTGATGAGTTTCAAGTATGTGTTACAGCAGGTCTCTCTCCTGAGTGCCAAAGTGCCCTCTTCCTGCTTGGCTTTGTCATTTGAGTTTGATCAGCATGGCATGTTTGGAGTATCCACAACTGAATCTGTCTTTTTTCTTCACCCAACCTGTTCCTCTCCTCCTTATTTCTAATTTGTCAGTTACCGCAGGTTTCCTGCTTTTGCCTGTCTCTAAGCCTTTGAACATGTCCAAAGGACTGCCTGGGATTCCTTCTTCAGCTAACTCCTTCTGTAATGTCAGTACTTAATTCAAGGATAATTCCTAGAGGTTCTCCACCTCATCCGGATTGAAAGATAAACACTTTATTTTCGTTAAAATCTGTGCTTTTATTTTCATAGTACTAATCATCTTACATGGTAATTATTTATCAGAATACTTGTCTGTCTGCACTTCTAGTCTGTAAGAATGAGAGCTGCACCTTATATTTCAGAAGCTGTCAATGTCACACCATGCACAGGGCCAACACACAGAAAGTATTCAATATATGTTTGTTAAACTATGGACTTTTAAACTAATGGTCCTTTCAGGTGATGGATGATGATAGCTTTGTAAGTAGAGAGAATACTATTTAGAATGTGTTAGTTCAATGAATCATGGTTCTAGCAAATAATACTCTTATTTTTTTAAGTTTGTGAGAAATGTATAAAGAACATCTGTTTTCTTAAAAAATTAAGCATAAATATTTAAAACTCAGCTTTGGATCCATATATCACTACAAGTGTCACAAGGCATAAATGCATGAGAGTGTTAACAGCTGGTTAGCTGGAACTGTGTTTAAATGTGGGTATTAAGATGCATTGCATAACTAAACTCGTCTGAACTCCAAACCAGAAATTTATTATTTGGAAACAAGATGAAACTAAAACACAAGTCTTTTAAACCTAAACACAGGCTCGTCAGAGGAAGAACAATGAAAACATGTCCATCCTTAATGTCTTTCAAAAGGATATAAGTAATTTTTCACTTTTTAAAATGAGTGCTGCAGTCCAATAAAAATAAGGCAGATTTTCTTCACTTAATACTTAACAAATCCTTACCAAAATGAGAGAAGTGCCCATTATTTTACCTCTGATTTCAAATAATCAAAAACAATCAATTCAGGTAATTTTAAAGTGTTTTACTAAACTTGCAGTCTGCAGTCTTTATAATACCTATTCAAAGTAAAATCACAATATGCAGTAATCTATTAAATGCAATTTTAAAGGATAATAATAATTAAAAATAAACACTGCATCACTGATTCTCTAAATATTCTCTTTTCAAACCCCTATCCAAAGTTGATTCCAACAAGTGTTCTACAAATACTGTTATCTACTAATAAAATTGACATTACAAATCATTCTTAATGTGATAAGCAGTGGAATGGAAAGAACTTTAAATAAGAATTCAAAAGATCCAGTCTTGTCTGGCCCACTTAACAAGTGTGTAATCTTGTATAAAACACTAATCTCCTTTGAATCTCCTTTGACTCCATTGCAAAATAAAATTTATTCTTATTTGCTTAATTAATAATTATCTTTAAATGATAAAGTATTCACTGTCTTGGAAATTTTTAGATATTATATGATTTACTATAGTAATTAAATAATGCTTTGTAACTTTATAAAACCTATATTTTCATAGTTTACCTCATTACATTACTTCATTTTTATATACGTCAGTTGTTATCCTTGTGGCAATAAGGATGAATTAGGGTAACCTGATGTTGTATCTGTATTCCTTGATAACCTGTGTATATGAAGGACTCCTGCATGAATCTATCCATCATAAATCCTCTAGTTACATAAAAGCCTCACTCAATCACTGCTGAACACCAGAAAGTCAGCTCTGAGCTCAAAAACAACATTCGGATTCTCCTGGTCCTCAACATTTGGTCAGTTTTTACTGTTTTGAAGTCAGTTTCATGCAATGCTTTGCCAGTAAGGTATGGCCTATGTTCCCAAGAGAAATGGATGGTGATGTGTTTTCTGGGAAGTGCTCTATCTTGGTGTTCCCATCATTTAATTTTACAGAATCCTCTCTGCCAAAACCACATGATAATCCTTGAAACAGTGGGAAGAATACTTTTCTTCCCCACTTTGTGCCATACTTAGTTGCTTGGGCACTAAGGCAACCTGCTAATGCTCCAGAGTCTGTCCCATAGAGTCCCTAATGAAAATAGTTATCCCAGCTGTGTGGTCTTTCTCTCTAATGCAATCAGTCCTTTAGGTTGGGCTCCAGGAGCATTACTTCAAAAGAAAGTGCTGCACTGTTTTCCACAGTGACTGTACCATTTTGTATTCCTATTATATAAGAATTTCAAGTTGCTCCACCTCATGGCCAGCTCCATAAATTTTTAGGTTTTTCCAGATGATTTAGATGTTACTATTTGACTAATTAAATATATATATATATATATATTACTAAAGTGATTTCTTAAGGAGATTACTCCACAATACCTCTTCTTCACAACCTACTAGTCTTTCATTCTATATGTAAAAAAAGTTCTATAAATAGTCAATCAACAAATAAAACAGTGTTCACTATTAAATAGTCATAGCAGTAGAAGTCATGCTTTCTGGCAATTCTCAATGCATCCATCAATAAAGATCAATACAGTGTACTACAAAAGTGCACAAAAGGAAGCTAAATATGAAAAGAAAATCAAGTGCCATTATGAACAAGATAAAGATATTTACTTTTACTGCTTCTATTCTGTGTAGTCTAACAAATGCAATAAAATAATAAAAATGAGAAATATATATCTTGATTACAAAGAAGTAAATCTTTTATTTGTAGAGTACATAATTATCTGTGTGGAAACTGTGATGGAATTTATTTTAAAAGACTCTTAGAAGTAATATATAAGTTTAGCAAAAGTGTAAGGTACATAATATTTATACCAGCAATGATATTATAAAATATTCAGCTAAATCTTATAATGTACAAGGTCTATACATTGAGAACTATAAGCCAACAGAGAGAAATTTAAGAAGTCATGAATAAATGGAGACCTATATTTATGAGTATATTTTATTTATGGGTTAGAAAACTGTTAAAATGTCGATTAACCCCAAATTGTTTTATAGATTTAATACAATGTCAATCATAATCACAGCAGCGTTTTATTGAAGACCATAAAATTCATTCTAAAATTCAGATGGAAATGCAGAGAACCTACGATAGCCAAAAAAACTTATCAAAAGAAGAACAAATATGACTTCATTTTAGAATTTATTAAAAGGTACGGTAGTCAAGATAGCATGGTACTAGGATTAAGTAGAAAAATACAAAAATGAAACAAAATAGAGTCCATAAATTGACACCACGCGTATGTAGAAAATGGACTTTTGGCCCAAAAGTACAAGACAATTAAGTGGAGAAATAATAGCTTTTTCAACAGGTGATACACCTCTTATTGGCTATCTATTTACAAAAATAAAATAAACTCCTATCAGCACCGCACAGTAAACATTTAAAAAAATAAAGAACCTTGAAATGAATCATAGAGAAACTTAAAAATAAAACCTGAAACTAAACTCTCTGGAAAAAATCATAAAGAAAAGCTGAATGATCTTTACATAGGTAAATATTTTTTAAATATGACATAAAATATACAATAAAAAAATTAAAAAATTTATTCATTGAAACACTCAAAATTTAAAAACACACAAAGCTTCTGGTTTTTAAAAGACATTTTTAAGACTGAAAATATGAACAGGGACAAATATTTGCAAACCATGTATATGTTAAAGGGCTTATAATAAAATATAAAAAACTCTCGAAACTCTAAAAAAATAAGAAAACATATCCAGTTTAAAAAATGGGGAAAACATTAGAGATATATTGCCAAATGAGGACCTAAAAAGACACTCATAGCAGTAGAAGCATGTCATTAGCAAAATGCAAATAAAAACTCCAATAATATATCACCATACAACTATTGGAAAGGTTAAAATGAAAAGCAATGACTATATTAAGTGTTGATGATGATATGGAGGTACTAGGATGTATACACATATGTTAAGAATGCAAGATGATACAATCATGTTGGAAACAGTTTAGCAGAATCTTAAAAATTTAAATTAAAATCTATATAATCAAACCATTCCTCTCATACATATTATTTTAGAATAAAATCATAAATCTGTACATAGACTATATGAATACCCACTTATTTAACAAATGAGCAAAAATTAATGGCTCATCCAGTTAATGTAATATTATTCAACAATCAAACTTCTGATACATTCAGTGACATGAGTCTTAAAAGCATTAAGCCTAGTGAAAGAAGCCAAATAAAAATGGCTGCAGACTTTATTACCATGTATTTAACATGTTAGAAAAGCAAAACTACAGAGAGGAAGCACATCAGTGGTTTCCAAAGACTAGTAGTAGCAAAGTAATTGATATAAAAGAACAATGATGTATTTTAGGGGTCATGAAGTTATTCTATATCTTTTTATGTAGTAATCATTATGTAACTATGCACATTTGTTAAAATGTGATCTGTACACCTTAGAATGATTTAAAATTACTTAAATTATATATCAGTAAGCCTTACTTTAAAATATAGAGTCATACACACTAAACAATAAACAGAACTGATGAAGTAGAGAAAAAATCAGAAATTGTCGAGGAAGTCAGGGAAGTTTTCCTCAAGCAGGTAAGCTTGAACTTGACAGGAAAATAAAGTTCTTATCTGAAAAGGTGAGCATTCAAATGTTAGGTAGGGAAGACTTAGTGCTTTAACAGTAAGCCCAAATCTTAGTGAAAACATAGTGATGTTCTGTTTCTTGCTCACTCGGTAGTCAACTTCAATATTGAGGAAGAATTGTTATAAGGGATGATGCAAGAATTGAGTCCTAGAATGTCCTTGGACTCCTCCACTACATCCTCTGTATCAGGAAAGGAAGATAAGAAAGGAAGCAACCTATATGGGAAACTGAGTGAGAGATTTTAGAAACAAGGGATGGAAGTTGCATATATCATTTCTCCCTCTAGTCTATTAAGCAGAACCTGCTCACATGGCTTCATTTCTGCAAAAACACTGAAAAATATTGTTTAAGCTGGATTCCCAGGAGGAAATGGAAATAAATTGGATGAGTCCATAGCAATGACTTTGCCATAAGTATGAACAAATTAAAGTAGTGTATATAATCATAGGATGTTGAAGAGTTTGCCTGGATATAGGAAGTCGGTAAAATTTGTTAACCAATGTGGGAGAAACTAGAGGAAAACACAGAATGCCAATATAAAGGAGTTTATATTATCTCTGGGAGCACAAACACCCAAAGGCATCTTTGCAAAATAGGTTGATACTTGCCGATCATTCAGAGGGTTACTGAAGATGAAACAAAAATAATATACTGAAGCCATTCATCTTTCAAGGTTTATAAAGCATTAAATGAGTATATGACACTTTTTATATTAATTGGAAAAAGTTTTCTGCAATCGCAAGGCACTTTTCCCCCTTATTCAATGACTTTCCCTGGAAAGTTCAGTTTTTCTACAACTTTTGAACTTTGCTGATTATTTCCCCCATACCTCCCAAAGGAGTAATTATTTCCTTTCGCCTGTCTTGTTCCTCTCTGAGAAGACATAAATAAGTTATTAACTATAAAAGAAAGGAAAGAATGGAATTAGAAAATTTCTCTTCTTTGCAATCTTGCTGTGTTGTGGCTAAGGTTGTATTACTCTGTGCTAATAAAAATAATAATAGGCACAAATGATGCTGGCATATAGAGTGATAGAGTATTATTTCAAAAACTGAAATTAGATTCTGTTTTCCTTATTTCTGAGAATTTCATCTTGCCTTTTCATATATTCCTTTTTTTCATTAGTGTGTTTGTCGTCTCCTGCCTCCATTATTCTGTTGCTGCTTCTCCTTAGGCTGGTTAGCTGCTAACTGATCACTTCTAAAACCAATTTTCTTCACTACACTGACTTTCTCTCCCTTTCTTTCTAAATTGTATTCTCAATGCCTTTAAG
This sequence comes from Solenodon paradoxus, assembly GCA_004363575.1. NCBI lineage: Eukaryota > Metazoa > Chordata > Mammalia > Eulipotyphla > Solenodontidae > Solenodon > Solenodon paradoxus. The sequence goes on along the minus strand of RJWH01000008.1, from coordinate 1,829,785 downwards.
TCCAATTTTGACTATTATATTGAGTTACAGTACACTTTTCTACCATTCTTGAGCTATTTTCATTCATCACCTGTAGTTATTTCACCCCTCCATACCGTTATGTGAGAAAGTCTTAAAACTGTCCTTTTGATGTATTTCTCAATGTGTTTTTCATGCATATTTTAGCTAAATGCATATGTCTGCAAAATAAGTTTTCCTTCGAATCACTCTTTTCAACTTTCATAAAACTGCTAAGTTTTGCCAATGAGATTTTCGACTGAAATGACTGATTTGATATTCAAATTGAACAAACATCCTTTTTGTCTTTGATATTTTCTTGTTAGAATTCACCAAACATGGTTACAGTGCATATTTTATACGATTAGAAAATACTGATCACTGGAAAATTGGCCCTTTAAACTTTCTCCTGTCACTTTGGGTATGTATTTACTTTTTCACTGTCTAGACCCCACATTTCATTACTAGAAATGGAAATGGAAACTTCAGGTTTAAGAGCAATAAATTGTGATTACCCATAGTGGAATTATAACAATGGTGACATGTTCAATATTAGTCTCTACCTTACACAGAAAAAATCACAATATAAACAAAGCACTGATTTTTCAATACTTAATTTTACAATATTTGAAGTGAAAACATGATTATATAAGATAAAAGGATAGTTTATGTCTGATATCTTTTCAGAACTAATAAAAATTGAGTTTCTTATATCCAATTTTTTATCTGAAACCAAATCTATGGTTCATAAAGTTCTCAGACTAATTTTTAAATCTCCTGCTTTTCCCCATATGAAGCTCTTTGTAACATTTTTAAAGCTACATTAATGCCTATCATAGAAATATTACTTTTTTATCTGACATTTATGATAAATTATAGAAAATAAATACCATATTTTCCATATATAATGTATATTTTTTGCCCAAATTTATGAGGGAAAATAAGCATGTGTATTATACATGGATAGCATTAATTCTCTATCTATATTAATGTTTGAATTATTTTGTTTATGCTTATAAGTTAAAACTAGAACTTTAGAACTGTAAATGTAGAAATAGATAAATATCTGTATGCAAAATAATACCCTAGAATACTGTAATTGGTTTGTTGAACTTTCAGCAAACTTGCAACAAAAGCAGTTTTGGCCAATGATTTAACAAAACGAAACGAAGAGCAACATACTGTCCATGGAGTAAGTGACTGTGACTTGATAAGACAGGTGATGCCGACTTTATGACCATAGAATGAACAGCGTGACATTTCTCATCATATGCTTTAGAAAGGAGCTAGCAGTCGAGATATTTTTACAGAAATACAGACGCTGCAAGCATTAAGGTAACAGTTATTAAATATGCTAAAGAGCATGGCCACAGAGCTGCCAGAGACACGTGGGACCTCCTCACACATGACACATGACACAGAGAGTCATCAGACTGTGGAGACAACAGGAGGAAGAGCTTTTTGTGGCTTGTATCTGTGCTTGTGTTGTATATTTGTGACATAAAATTTCTTGTACCATAGTTTGTTAAAAACCGAAAGTTAAAATTCCTTTATAATATAAAAAAATAAGTACCTAAATATAAACAAACAAAAATTTATCAAAAAATTAAAACAAAGATTTTTTTTCCTGAATGTTTGGGTCATAAATGTGGGTGTGCATTATACATGGCAAAGTTTGGTACTATTTCCATTTAAAAAGCAAAACAAACAAAACAGATTCTCAGCACATAGGTATGCTTTGTGGATCTGTTGTAGCACTAATCTCAATTTCAATAAATTCTTATAGAATTTTATGGACACACACTGTATTTATAGCTATAAAACGTACATTTTGTTTTCAACTGAATAGAAAATTATTTGGGTTGTTTCATACACTTTCATTTTTCATAATGTAATTCTTTACAGTGTAACATTCTGTATCTGAAAGATACATAAACACATAATTGGATGAAAGTGAAGCATTTCTGTTCAAAAGCTGAAGAATGTAAGAAGCGACGAAGCAGTAATTCTAAATACCGTGTATTTTTCCCCACCAATTAATCACATTTACATTATAGTAATGTTTAAGTTTCTAAACTGTGCTGTCACAAATTTCACTTTTATTACAAGGATTAATTTATTCGATAACTGTTTCTGTTAATTTTAGATGATCTTATTTCATTTTTTTTATTCTGCCATTAAATGAAAGATGATACACTTAAGGATTTAGTTTATTCACAATTGCTTATTCTGCAGAGAATTGCTTTTTAAAGTTCTCTGAATTTATATTTTTCATTTAATGAAGATTTATATCAATATATTTTATTTTATACTTCAAACTTTTATTGATCTTTATCAGTTTAAAATAGATATTTGCATAAAATATTCATCTTTATTAGAGTCAAGCTATTCATCTTATATTACTTCATAATAGATTTCATTATAGCACTAGGTTTAAACAACAACCTTATGCTTCTGTTATTACATATGTTATATGTGGTATTTTTTCCTGAGTGCTCTAAGCTGGAAGTAATTTTGTTCTGATTTAAGCTATAGGTATTAAATTTACTCAAAATAGTGAGTAAGTTATGTCATCTGAAAAAACTAACCCTGTGGATATTATTTTTCAAATTGTATTTTCAATAAAACTGATGATGTTTTGATGCTAAGTGTTCAACAATATTTACTTTCAGGGAGTCTAAATTATTATAAATACATTATTTTTTACTATCAAAGAATGCATTTTAAAATCTAAAAGCTTAACAATAATTTTAGATTATGTATGATTTTTATAAAAGTTAAAATCTCTTCAGAGGAACATTTATAGTCTCGGTATCTGAACTTTGCAAAGTGATTCTTGAAAACCGAGACACATAATACAGAATTTTAGACTGTGAAGAAAGCTTAGAAATATTTTTTAGACATGGTAAACTAATTACAGTCCTTAGACTAAATCTAGCCAGTAATTTCTTTTGCAAATAAAACTTTACTGTAACACAATGTTCTCTTGTAAAATCATCCCTCCATCAAATACCCTGGAATCTGTATCTTATACAGAATTGAAAATTGAATATGGAAAGCAAAAACTAACCAAGTAGTTCACTTGGAGAGTTAGTTAAAGTGTCACTTGAAAGTTTGATTCCTGTTTCTCAAAACCATCTGTGTTTTCACCATTAGAGAGACAGCACATTACAACGTATGATAGTCACTGGCATTTAAAGGATAATACCCTAGTCCAGAGAGTAACAGTGTCACCCACGAACTAGTGCTTTTACTTGTGCCTGTATGAGTCTAATGTAGCATTCTGCCAGGCCAGCAGATTTGATGTGATGCAATATATATATAAAATGAATGTTGTATCCAGTCATGTACTTTTTCTTACTTTTCCTTTGATGAATTATGGATCCTTTTGTTGAAAATAAAGTACGGGGTACCATGAGACTTTAAGACCTTGGATAGTATTTCTGCATGAGACTCTGGCAAAAAAGGCAAATCCACACACAAACAAAATATTTATTGATCCCAGCAATAACAAATGAACATGATTTTGGGGAAGGAATGGGTTAGATATTATCAACTTGCAGTCAAATGGATGATTGGTTGATATGACATAAGGGAGTATATCATGTCAAGTGATTGCTGTTAGTTTGATTATGACAAATCAGTAGTCAACAGATGCAGTAATTAGATTAGTCTCATAAAAGTTAGCCCATTCATAGCCTACCTGTGGGCTGTTGTATAGTTAAGTGTAGTAGCCATGGAGGGAAAAGACATGTTCCACTAAACAAATAATTCTACCCATTTGATAGTTCAGTAACTCTTCTGCAGGAGACATTTATACAAGATGAAAAGATCTATACACTTTGTGCCTACTCCTATAATTTCTGCTGTTCTTTCTTCTCTAGACATGATTATCTCCATTCTCCTAATCTTGTTAATTCCAAAGGCCATCACTTCACAGTCAAGTCATGTGTCACTGCTCAGTATTTCAAATATAATTGTTCTTTGGGCTAGTTCTCCTTCTACACAGCTGAGGGCCAGATACACTGTTCAAAGTCCTGCCTACTGAGAAGATATCCCTGTACTATTATCTTTCAGGGCAATATCTCAGCGAGAATACAGCATGGCCTTTTCAGCTCCCAACAGTTTATTGCAATGTCCTATCAATGAACCAAGCCCAGATTTTTCTCCAGCTCCAATAATGGGTCATACTGAAACCCTCATGAGGACACAGATGTGAACTTAAAGAGGTTTTGCTGCAACATGGAAGTCAAGACTATTTGTCTCTGAAATATATACTTTCTATACTCATTATATTAGACTTCACCTCAAATATAGCATTCCCAAATATAATATGAACTAAATATCTTCAAAATCCAAAAAGGTCATTAAATGTCATTTCCCAATTTTCAGTGCTCTAGGTTCAAAGTACAAAATTTTCTATTTACCTTCCTTGAAGCACATTTCCTGGGATGTTACAGGCAAATAAGCTCCTACAAACCTCATCATGCGATACATTTTAGAATCATAAGATTTATCTCTCACCTTTTGTCAGATGTATTTCACAGTGTGGATTTCCTTATCACTTCCTGCTCAATTTTGAATAGCATGTTGTCATCAATAAAACTGATGAGACTGTCCAGATGTGAAGATACCTTTACACTACATTGTATCAGATAATAGAACTGTCCTAGAGTGTGCTTATCCAACCACTAAGAACTGCTTCTGATTCTGTTTTTTGATAGATACAAAAAAGAAAATACTTGCCAATTTAATAGTTAAATAACATATATGAGAAACTTTATTAATCTGCCCTTGGAAAGCACATTTAGCACAGCAACTTCAAGTGGAGTTATTACTTAAGTTTGTAGTTAGTTGACTGGCATTGACATGATCTAGATTATTTGTGCATGGCAAAATAATTAGATTATTATAGATCTAATGGAGATGACCATCTCTGCACATTTAAATCTTCAATGTGGGCATTAACTTCTGCTATTCTACCCAGGATGCCATATTGCATTTATTTTACATTCCTGCCCTGAGGAAAGGAAACAATCTTAAGGATTTGTATTAGGTTTTCTATACCATAACAGTTCTTACTACAGAGACTATAAAATTAATCAAAGATTCTTCCAGATGCTAAGAAGACCTGATTCTGATTCTAGGAACTGGGGAATAATTTTAAGATGGGTCCATGGACATATTGGATCCACTGTGAGACAGACTTAGAGCCAGGAATCCGTTTGTCACATGGAAGCTACATAGCCTATAAAAGTCACATCATTATGCTATTTAAGACCCACTGGTATCCAACACACCTTGAAAACTGTATTAGCAATGTTCAGAAACCTTGGTATTTGGGGGTCCATCCACAAAGGACCCTATTTCCTAATTGATGAGTTTTGGGGTATAGAATTGTGTTTGTCTGCAAATTGGCCAGCCAAGAGATTATAAATTTCCATCGTAGCATCAATATAAGACTTCTGCTTACCTTATCTTGATTTTTTTAGCATCTATGTGTGTAGCTAACCCTATTTTGTACTTCTTATATTTTAGCCCTCTTTTCCATTATCTTCAAGACCAATTCTCCAGCATGTTCTCCCAGTTTTTGATGATATATAATATTAAGGCAGTACAGCTCTTTTGATGAATAATTCCCTTTCTCTTACACTTCTCTAGCCAGATCATGATGAAACTTTACCCTAGCTATTGGTATGGAAGTACTGAGGTATAATGGAGGAAGAGGGATGGTAAGCCATCTGCTTCAAGTGAGGTATTTTCATAATCTCCAGGGAAATAAAGGCTTCTCTCCTCTAAAAAGGGGAGGTTAAGTTTCAAGGGACAGGTTCATTGTTACCTAGTCCACATGTCCTCATCTCACATCCCATGGTCACATTCCTTTTTTGAGATAATTGCTTTAGCATAAAAGACTTTTTCCAGTTCTGACTTTTAGTCTTTCTGACAATAAGGTCCTGGGACTGATTTAAAACATAGTCTAATTATAGGAAATAAGTGTTCATTTAAATGAACTGCCATAAGGACTTTCTGACCTTCACATCTTTCACTGAGTTGAAAGTGATTCAACTGATACTGTCATTTTCTTTTTTTAAGCACCACAATGGCATTTAATAACCATCCAATCCACAGTTCTCAAATGCTTTGATAAGTGTTTCCTTCCATCTGTGTTTTATTCAATACTTAACAATTGCAGTTCTGTGTTATTGATTATCACTGATTATTAGTGATTATCACCACTGAGGTTACAAGCAGTAATGAAATTTTTCTTGTCATCTGGCAATTCATCCAATTCCATTAGTTCACCCTGAGTATCTACTTTTTAATATAGCAAAATATTGTCTTTATTTATGATACTCCAAAAGCAGACCAACTGATTCCAGGGAGTGTTTAAGTGTTACAGGGAAGAATGTGTTCTCAAGCAAGTTACCACTGAAGGTCACTGGAGCTTGTTGGGGCACTCTAGAAGTAATGTGGAACACATCCCTTAGAGAGATGCTACGTCAAGAGGCAAGGGAGAGGGAGCAGTGCTATGTCAGTTACTCCTGTTGTCAGTTACTGCTTGAGGCTGCTTCCAGTATTAGGCATGAGCGTGGACACTGGTATCCAAAATCTCAGGAAAAGATATTTAGGTGTTGGATATTGGAAATGGGGAAGGTAAGGACTGAAATGGAAAATCCTGAATAGACATGAGCAAGTCAAGTCACTGATAGTATCTGTTGATGTGACTGGCCTGACACCCAGAATCTGCACGTGTTATGATAGAAACAAGAGCAACGGCTCTCTGACTCCTGTTCTGCTGTCCCTGCACTAGGTATTCCTTTCACATTTGTCCTCAAAGAATGTTATATGCTTTATTCATGGGAGTAGCATATATAAAAATGACTCCCAATCGAATTTAGTGAGCAAACTTCTCTTTGTTGCCAACCCAAGGGAAGCAAAAAAAAAAACTCTTGTCTTTTCTCCTTTGAGCTTATGAAATGGAATTTACTAACAGCAACGTTCTTATGAAGGTGGGAGGAGGAGAAAGAAAAAGAAGATAATTAGAATATTTTTCACTTATGGAAGAGATTTTAAAAAACAATAAAAAACAAAAATTTTAAGTACTAGTTTTTGGAACTCTGTGGATAGTTAAAAGTTATTTTTATAGTTAACCAAGTCTGTGGCAGACTATAAATCTTAACGTGCCCACTGGCTTGCAGGTTAGATTTTACAGCCTCCGAACACTCTTCTGTCAAATTTGATTCTGACTCCAATAACAAAGTATGTGGGTTTCCCCCACACTAACAAGCAATTCTCTAATACTAGCTGAGATGAGCATCCTACAAGTCAGCTCAATTCTGACACTATCCATCCAAATTCCACAGGTTAAGGATTTATTTCCATAAAAGTTCTCGCTACTTCAGATGCAAAATGCACATCCAGATTGTTGTTTGTTTTTATGCCCAACTGTATATAACTTGTATGTTTCCACAAAATCTCTCATTGGGTTATATTAATTTGCTAAAATGGTTCATAGAATTCAGAAGATCGGTTTATCACTAAATTACTGGTTCATTACAAATGATATTACACAGATCAGTAGAGTGAGATTCAGAACAAAGGTGCTTCTGTTCCCACAAAATTTGAGACCCAGTACTGTGGCACATGGAAGCATTCTGTTCCCCAACTTGAAAGTTCTCTGAGGTCCATCCTTCTGAATTTTTAGGTAGACTTCATTATAGACATAATTTATTGCATCATTGACCTTTGGTAATGGAAACAGCTCCTCTCCTGTCCCCAGAAATCCGTGGTGGGCACTGAAAATTGCAATCTTTTGTTTTGGTTCATTCCCCTGGCAACCAGACCCCATCTTTGAAAATTTCCAAAAGTCACTTCATTGAAATAAACTCAGTTGTGGTAGAAAGCAGCTTGTTATGAATAACAAGACACACATTTTACAGTGGGGATAAATAAAGTTACTGTTGATTTTGATTAGTCACTTTTGGTTGCAATAAACAGAGACTTTCCCAACTTATTTCGAGAAAACTGGAGAATTCTAGGATCTCACTCTCTCTCATCAAAAGACTCTCTTTCCTGACATTTCTGTTTCCCTCTGGATTTCAAGAAATGAGATTAGACACCAAATATTCTCACATTGCTTTTATAGCACAAGAAATTCATTATGTGGCCTCATTTCTCTTGGACAAGAGTTCCTGGTTCACTCACTGCTATGTCCTGAGAGAAATGGTAGCTAGATATGGGAAAGTTTTTCTAGGAGCAGCCATACACACTGACATATCTACTTGTGTTCAAAATCAAAAGTGCTTTCTTTTTTGCATCCAGGAATGCACTCTCATTAGCACTTGTGTGCCTTGACCTCACCTCCATCTGCCTAGAGTGTGACAGTGGGAGGAAGCATCAAGATGAAAAGAAAAACAATAAAAATGGATGTTGTGGGATTAGGGCACAGCAACCCAGAGAGCATGCATGTGCTTTCAAAAGCTCAACCCAAAAACTCAAGTCAAGGCAGTTTACTTTTAGTTAGTAGGCTTTGGTCTCATTCCATGGACTTTAATGTATCACATATTCTTTTATTTCAGCTCACCATGGAAGTATTTTTAGTTTTGGTATACTGGGATGTAGTGAAGTTAGAATCTTGAAAGCATTACCTTGCTTAAAATATTCAACCAGTCGTCTACTCAGATTTTGATGTCTTGTTTGATTTCTCACATTTAAATTAATTAACTAATGGTAAGTCTGCATGACTGAACCATGGTAGATTTCTTGCTATTGCACAACACATTGCATAATTGTGGCTAGAAAATTCTGATTTCATTTCCTTACAAAGAATCATTAAGTTAGCAGCATCCATCCAACATTCTGCATTTTTATAGTACTTAATAATGTTAAACCATACATTTTCTTGTCTTTTTCAATACATATTCAGAAATAGTTTTTTAGCTAATTTTATAAGGACAGAAATTTGAAAAGTTTTATGTTCCTTTAAAAGTATGCATTTTGGTCCTCAATCTAGATGGTTATCATAATAATATTGAGGAATTTAATAAAAATTCTGAAACTAAGCTGCAGTCATATTGCTGGGGATTCTGATTCAGCTGACCTCGGACAGGGCCTGTATATCTGCATTTTAGAAAATTCTTCAGGTGATTTTGATCACCCTTCAGACTGCAGAAAATAATAGTATAGAAAGCAAACTTTTTAGCTTTAATCAGTTATGTTCCACTACCAACTAAAACACTTTATGTGGTAGTAGTTTTATGATGTCAGCCATCTTGAACTTTTGTCACTGGATTTATAAAGTGGGGAGAAAGCTAACTATAATTTTGAGTAGTCACTTTTGGTTGCAAGAAACAGAAATTTACCTAACTTATCTTAAAAACAAACAAAAACAAATTTGGGACAGCCGTAGGGATCATCTACCTCTCTCTCATCAAAGGGGTCTCTCTTGGCGTTTCAGCTTCCCTCTGGGCCTTCATAATTTTGGTTTGACATGATTCCATATGAACTTGACTGCACCTATGGCTCTTCTCTCTAAATGCCCTTCCATATTTACCTACCACTATTAACTGCTTAATTCTTGCTATTTCCCAGTTTACCTTTTTAAGAGAGAGACTCTTTTGGTTCCAGCTTAACTTTTGTGCCAACTTTATTATATATGAAAATTCATAATGTAAACTGCCCTTGGATCAGTGATTACCTTTGTTCAATCATTTAATGACCAAAGGCACTGGGTCATGTAATTTGAGTATGATTGCTTAAATGGTATTCTGTAAACGAAAGTTATCACTTTCCCTTAAAACAGAAAGTGTGTGAGTACCTAATCACTATTTACCTGTCACACGTACTTCCCAAAGGATGTTTTCAGTCTTAAATGAGATATTTTATATATATATATAATTATATATATAATTATAGTATGTCATCATTATTAAAAACATCCATAGCATAGAAATATTAGTGTTATAATCTATAATAAAATACAAAATTAAATGAAAAATATGTATTTTATATTAGTTGTACTTATTTTTAAAAATTTGCAGTGATGAGCCCAGATGAACTGCTTCCTTATTTACACTTATCTATCACATGTTTATGTATGTTGTATATTCATGCCATCACAATTTACTTGGAAGTTGTGTGTGATATTTAATTTACTAATCTTTTTTTTTTTTTTTTGCTTTAAAAATGTTAACATATAAATCATTTTAATACCAGGGGAGAGAAAAGACAAATCATTCAAATTAAAGTAACTGAAATGTTCAAAATAACAATGTCATGACTGAATCACCATCTGAAGACATTTTTAACAATCTAAAGAAATACTGTTCTATTTTTATATTTATTTACTCAAAAATAAATCCTGAAAGTTTTCATGAAAGCATTTGTTAATTATACAAGAATTTTAGATATTATTTCTTTTGGCAAATTCCATTCTACTGTCAAATTTCTGAATCTTTGAAGGATTTGGTGCAACTTTATAGAAGCTCTAGTGTCTTTAATTCTTAATTAATAATTCTTAAAAAAGAGTAGTCAACAACTGTCAATTCTAGGATAAAACTTTAAAATAGCAACTAATTTATTACTGTCCAATGATATATATAATTATCAAGAGACTTGAATCATGTGTCATTCATTAATGCACTGGGTCACAGTACATTCTACATTCATGAGAAACTAAATTACGATCAGGATCCTTGAGTATCAAGGAAGCTTAATAAAGTAAGGCAACCTGGTTAGAGATCTTTAATGGCTGGCATCAACAAACCTGATTGTTTAATGTATCAGTCTTCTAGGCCTTATTTAAAAATACGTATCCCATTTTTCACTATCACCTATTTAGAGATCATGTTTTGGAGGGAATATTTCATGTATTTATTTTTAGTTTTATTGAGGGAAAAGTGTGTCATAATATTTAGATTTAGATTGTATACTGTCATAAATCAGCTTCTGTCTGGAATACATCAAGTTTGAAAGCGGAAAGGGAAATAAAGGGAAATGGTATATATTGGATAAAACATTTAAAAGAAAGCAAGTTGGTAGACAGGTAGAAAGAAAGAGAGTGTAGGAAGAAGACTTTAATTCATTTAGGTGGTTAGCTGTCCATTTTGGTTATTCCCCTTGACCCTGCATCACAAACTCGGGCCCTTGGGTTTTATGTGGACTATACAGCTATAGCAATAGACTTAATGCCTGAGCCACCAGGACATGTCAAAACTTATACACTGAATAACATGCCTTTAACCTAGAATACAGTCTTGATCGTTCCCATGCATCACCCCATCCTTCTCATCACAGTCACTGAGGTGAATGAGCTTGGACAAGCAATCAGGTTGAGGATTGAGGTTGCCATATGGAATAGAGTTAGGATAAAATAAGCATATGCTAAGATGTCATGATTTGAAGACTTGCACATGCTTCATTTATCACTTATTTGTTCCTTCATTAGCTGTGTGTCCATTAGGAAAGATGATAGATTAATAGACAGAGAGAAATCACTGTTATTTGCCTCTTTAGACACTGTTATCCTTCCATATAAATAGTACATTTGTTAAGTAGATGGGAAATTCTTAGATGTTATCATCTCTTGAATACCTAGCACAGTGATATTACAAAGCAGATTCTCAAGAAAGACATGATTAACATAGTGAATAGATGAAGTAAGAGATGACAGGCCCATAAACTCAGAAGTAACCTTAGCAACAACTCACATAACTTTCAAAATGAATAACTAAATGGTGACACACTAGGAAGGGTAGATATTTTTGCAACTAACACAGATTTACTTTATATTCTAAAAATATCCTTCAAAAACAAATGATAGAAAATAGAAAACCAAGGACTCAAATAGGCACACACCTATTCATGTACTTTCCTGGATTCAAAATAATGCCTAAGTTTCCTTGTGCTTTTCCTGAGTTCTGTGTTTCATTAACATGCATGTTATGGAGAAGGAAGTATATTAACTACTTTGATGTTTTACAAGTAAAAACAGAACATTTTAGAAGAGTAAAGTGAAAAGACAAAGCTAGATACATGAAGTAGTAAGATTGGAGATTAAAAAGTTTTTCCTAACTTTTAAGTTCTACAGAAAAAATATTTTAACATATTCTTCTACATATGACTTTTTTAGAGAAGCTGAAGATTTCTTAGATAAATGACAATAGATAATATTGGGGCGTTTAATGTGTCAGATGTTGTACTACACACATACATAAGTGGAATATAGTCATAAGATTTTTTGAGAAACAAGTAAAATGAGGAGATAGTTGTTCTGTCAAAAAATAAAATGTAACATTATTACTATAATTATGATACAATGGTACAGCACCAGAATAGAAAAAGAGATTGGAAAAAAAAGGTTAGAAATACATCCAAGTGTATGTGAGCATAAAGTATGTGATAAATGTGATCTTTCAAATCAGAGAATAAAGCATGGATTATATCAATCATATAGTAATACTAGCAATTATTTAGCAATAAAATTAATTTTCTATATTTTCAACATATTAAATAATCTTCAGAGGTATTAAATATCTAAAGATTAAATATACATACTTGACAGTAATTTATAAACAAAAATTTGAAATAGTACAAATTTATTAACATGGACATAGTTAAATATTTTTGAAAATGAGATATTTTACTGCATGATTGCATTTATATGAAGTTTTACAGAATACAAAATTTAATCTATTTTGAAAGAAATCAGTGTTTGCCTGGGTAGAGGTGGTTATATGATTGGGGGAAGGGATTAAACAATTTTCTCTGGAGTGTTGGGAGGGTTTTAAATCTTGAGAGGAGACTGCTTACACTAATGCATATATTTGTTGAAGATCTTTGTACAGTACATTTAAGATTAATGCATTTCACTATAGGTAAATTATATGGTACAAAAATGTTAAGTTCTTATATCTGTAGGTACAATGTACTAAGCTCAAAAATTGGTGCTTAAACAGAAAAAAAAGGAAAAATAAGATTGCAGAAAAGTGTGTAGGCTATGAGCTCACTTTTATAACAGAAACTGTGCTATATATATAGGTATCTGTAAGTATGCATATTGTTATAACCTTGGAAACATGTAAGAATGACAAGGATCAAGCTTTTAATTTAAAGACACAGAGTTTTACCTCTTTATAATATTCTAAAATATGTAGAATATGCATTATTTCTCTTTTTTCTGCATTATAAAAAATAAAAATAGAGTATAATTTCCTTTGGTAATACAGAATGCTGACGAGAATATACTATGATGAGAATATGATAGGAATTTTGAGTGCTCTTATTGTTATATAATACACACTCTAAAAAGAAGTCATTCTAAAATTTTATGGCACAGGTAAGCTAAACATATTTGGGCTACAATGTTGAATATATTTTAATTAAAAATTAATAAAAATATGTAAACTTCAGGAAATCATAAAAAGCTAGTAAAATAGCTATTTCTAAATGTCATAGAAAAATATCCAATTTGTAGACAGTAGGGTCTTACATGTTTAATTATTTAAAAATTAGGCATAAAGTACAGGTCAGTATAAGTAAACAAGGAAAAAGCACTTCAAAGTTTTTGTAATCTGAATTCATTATAGCATTATTAGAAAAAGATCTTCTGGTCTTTTCAAAGTTTATATGAATAACATTTGTGACATCACATACCCAATAATTTGAGCATTTCAAAATGAAAAAGACTATGTCATTATATTCACTGTAGCTTAAAAGTAAAAAATACATCTTCATAGTCATTGTACTTTTATTGCACAGATAATTTCCAAATTATTGATATATTTTCAAAGATAATACTATATTATTAGTCTTATTTTTTAACAAGAAATAAGTCATTTTGAAACAAAGTGATCAACTCAGGCTTCTTGTGCAGCTGACAATATTTGGGAATGGGAAAAAATAACGAATATATTTGTACTTCAAAATGCATTTGAAAATAATTGGCATGCTCTGATGGCTCAAGTGCTATAACAGTGAATGAGGCAGGACTATATGAGGCCCCAGGACCCAGTTTGTGATACAGGACAGAGTGGAGTGGGGAGGGAGAGCAGGACACCAAAAAAAAAAAAAAATGCTTTTTCATCTTCTTCCTTCTAGCCCACCCATATGATTTCCTTCTTTTTTAGATTTCTTCTTCCCCACCTTCCTTTCTCTTTTAAAGAAAATATTATTATTCTTGGGCATATATCTAGAGGATACAAAATCTCTAATCAGAAAAAAATATCTGCACCTTGATGTTCATAGCAACACAGTTCACAATAGCGAAGACATAGAAACAACCTAAATGTCCAACAACAGATGACTGGATAAAGAAGCCGTGGTTACATGCGCAATGAAATTGAACGCAGTTACCAAACAAAAAATATAATTGTGCACTTTGCAACAATCTGGATGGAATTCGAAAGGATCATGTTAAGTGAAATAAGTCAGAAAGAAAAAGAGAAATACAGGATGGTTTCACTCATATGTGGAATATAATGAAATGAAAAAATTAATAGATAAACTCCAGCAAAAGTTCTCAGGACATAAGATGATGATTGACAGGGGGATGGGAGTGGGGAGGGATGGAAAGAGGGGAACGATGGTGATAAAGGACACTGGAATGTTAGTGGAGGGCGTGGTGTGAAATATAGATTGAGATACAATGTTAATATTCTAAAATGAATGTATCATTGTGAGCAAAAGAGATAATTATCAATAATTTTTAAAAACATGTTTAAAAGAGATTTAAGAAACATTTTTTGAATATTAGAAATTGAATTCTATGAATAGGCAAATAATAATTACCCCCAAAATAATTTTGCCTCCAAAATCAATAGTATACTTTCTGCAGTCTCCATTACTATCTTTATTAAGACTTTCTTTCATTAGGTAATTTCTTCTGTGCATGTATGATTGAAATTAGTTTCCTACTTGTTTCCCTATTGCTATTTTCAAACCATTCCAATTTATGCTCTAAATTGTCGATTAATTAGATTCTAAATTAAACAAATTCTTTTGTTCTACATTGTGCCGAGAGAGAATTGATATATTTTTCTGTTGAAAATTATGTTTACTCTCCACAAAAATAAGTAGCCACAATCTAAGACCTCAAAGAGACCTCAAAGAGCTTACAGTATAGAGGCAGTATAGACATGTAAACATAATCAGTGCTACAATGTAGTAAATACAAAAATAGAGATAGACAGTATATGCAATACTGTCACCAAAAAGAGGTAGTTAACTCTGGGTCTAGAAAAGCTCTAGCGAAGGAGAAAACATTTGATCTAATTCTTGAAGGTTGACTAATAGGTTGTCAGAGTCCTCCAGGCATTTGAATGTCGAGAAATTTCCTTGCAGAATTTCTGAAGGCAGTAGAGATTCTAAAGTCTTTTACCTTGCTTGAATATGTGATTTACTAAGACCACTTCCGTGGAAGTGGAAGTGAGGGATTGCCTAAGTTGGACAAGAGGGTGGAAAAGTCTAGAGGTAAGCAGAACTAAAGTTTAAATATATGAATTATGATGGACACTCGGTAACATTTTAATGACTAATGGAATATGATGGGTTAGGGTGAAATATGAAGTCTGATATACTACTACTCATAATATCATTTCTAATTTGTAAGACTCAGGGAGTGATGGTACAATTATCTGAAATACAGTGTAGAGAGTGTAAAAGATTTGGGGGGAAGATTAATGAGCTCCAATTGAGTTCATAGAGTTTTAGATTACTGGGGACATTTATATAAAAACACAGGTAGGGAGTGCCGTATATAGGTTGGAATTTTGAGGAGCAGGACAGCAATTAATGTACAGATTAATGCCATCAGCATATAGATGACCATAGAATCTGGGACATGTAAACTAAAATGAGAAGAGAAGTAAGTATAGAACTGAGGGCAACACTAGCAATTAAGTAGCAGGATGAGAGATAAAACAGCGAAGTGTTGTAATGAGGCAGAGTGGAGCAAAATGGGAAGTGAGTGAGATAGCAGGTACATGGATATCAAATTTCAAAGAGAACATGTTGATCCTCAGGAAAATGGGGTTGACTGAATTCTTTATTCTATCAGGGCTAGAGAATCATCTGACATAGTTTTTCCATGTTTCAAGGTTAAACCAAATTGCTAATCTCTACCACTGTTTCTCTCATCTTATTTCTAATGTTACCAGACAATAATCTTAAATGTCAGGAAAATCAGTAAGCATCTAACTGAACACTTACAATTTAGAGAATGCAAATTAAACTGATGTTTCCACCAATGGATGTGGGGATTACTCAACACTACATTTGTTTTGAATGTTAAGCGTGCTGCCCACTCAAATTATTTAAAAACAAAGCAAAACTTAGCTCATAGGATGTACACAATATACTAGTATATACATATACTGTATACTTTTTTCCCTTGGCATTTGGCACTAACATGAACTGTAGGTAATAGTAACATAATCAGAAGTGAAGTTTCAAATTTTAGAATTAAGTATATTTTTCTTTAGTAGACAGAATTCAATAATAAATTTCAGATTTGAAAATCCAGTATGGAAATTTACCAAACGTCTATTAAAAAAAATAAAACTGTAGAAAATATCCTCATTGTTAAATGCTAAAATCTTCCCTCTTGAAATCTGCTCTCTCTTGAAATTGTAAGAAAAAAAAAACTAAATAAAGAATAGTTTGTGATTGGACAAGAGATATAAATATTAAAACATAGAGAATGATGTCTAGTCCTAGTTTAAATATTTATACACATTTAGCTTTTTCTGACTGTTATGTTATCACTGCTTCTTTGACTCTGTGTCCTTATATGTGAAGCTGGTTCTATGACCCAAAGTGATTTGAGGGGCTCTGAGACATAGTTGCCTAAATAGCTTTATTTTTCTGCTGTATTCCCTAAGATCTCAATAAATGAATGATTCAGAAGCAATGTTTTTAAATAAATATACATATTTTTTTTTTTTTGCTAAGGAGAAAGAAAAAGTACTTCAAGTTTTAGCTTCCATTAATAGATTAATAGAATAGATTTATTTTTACAATTTCCTAATACCTGAGCAAACAGACCAAGAACATTTAAAATAAGAATAGGACAGGTGAATATTGATGTTGCAAGGGGGTGGGAAAGTGATGAAGTAGTAAAATCAGAGAAGAAAGTAAGTACAGTAGTCTTTGGCAATTGTCTGGGGAAATAATACCTGTAAGAATTAAATAGGCCCAAGGAGTTAGTCAACCAAAAGCAGAAAGCTGATAAGGACTGTGGTATGGCAGAAAGATCATGAATCCAGGAGCACAGGCTGGAGTCCTTACTGCAGTTTGCCAAATTGTAAACTTTTCTGAACTGATTTGCTTGTTAAGATTGTACAGCAGATTACTATTAAAAAAAAATCATTGTAATTCTTATGTTTTGTATTTCTAATGTGCCCTTCAGTTCTATTATCCTGTTGTACTTAAAGCAGGAATTGGAGGGAGGGATGAAGTAGCAAAGTTAGAAGGGGAAGCACCATAGAAATGCCAGAAGAAAATTCAGCAACTCCTTATGGATAACATCCTATGTTGAGATTACATCAGTGCTATCTGTTTTAGAGTTCAAGTTTCCTTTGAATTAGCTGTACCATATTTCCTTGAGACAAAAATGGGATATTGGGATGGAAAATGGGACAGGGTATGTGTTGGGTTGGGGATGAAGGGGAGGAGGGGTGGTAGAACATTCTGAGCAGGAGTAGGGTGATCAGGCCAGCAACAAGTACTATGAAGTGCTGGTTAGTGATCTCATAGTAACAACATGTGATCTGACTGAACTTCATACAAATAAATGGCCAGGGCTGGTGCAAGGAATTTTGGCACTTTAGGCAAAAACCAAATTTGGCACCCTTATAATCCCTGTTCTGAATGTCCTGCCTAAAACACATGTTACTTTAACCATTCTAGTGCCAGAAATACTGGCCCAATGTCATATCCTAGTAACCCCCACAGTGCCAGAAATAACCCTCATAGTACTTACCTGTGGCTCCACCATGCTGCAGTGTTCTACTCCCTTTGAAGAAACAGGTGCTTGGGGTTGGGGAATCCTCTTCCCACAAAGCTTCTGTTTCCATATGGAGTCAGGCTCACTGTAGTCAGTGCCAGCAAGGACCATTTTTAATGTGGGGCAAAATAAGCAGCTGCTTTTGGGCCCCCTCAACAGACTGGGCCTGGAGAAACTCAACTGCTCCTTTGCCCCATGTTAAAGACAGTCCTGGTTTGTTAAAAACAGGACAAAATTGACATTTATATAAAAATGACAGGACAGTCAAGAAATATGAAAAAAATGATCCTGTCCTGTTCAAAATGGTACATATGGTCAACCTATACTTTATCATTGTCTCACACAGGAATAAACTAAAACTATAGATAGTTTTGGGAATATGTATTGACTCATTGGTCATAACACAAATCTGGGTAGATTCATCAAAATTTACTGTGTCTCACTCTCAGGCAGGATGTACTGCATGATGGTTATAAAACAAATGGAAAGTGTGTGAATTCAAAATTAAGATAGCATGACTGTTAACACACAGAGCACACTGACAGCCATTCTTCAGTAGTCTGGGACAGTCATTACATTGCAAATCACTTTGTACTGTGCAGGGTGGTTGCCCTTGATAGCTTTTGGATTTGGGGGAAGTAACTTAACATTTTTGGCCTCAGTTTCTTAAGCCGATGCAGTCTTAATAAGTGATCATGTACACTGCCTGGTGCATCAACAATTCTCAGTAACTATTAACTGCTATGATGTTATTACTACAAACAGTCTTTTGGATTAAAAATTAAAAGTCTCCATACCACATTTTGTTAATCAAACTAAAATTAGCAAATATTTTTAAATGTCTTCCATTGCTTTAAATATCAATAATTTGGCTTTTGTGGGGCACGACTAAATACTATGCTATAAATTTTTTCTATCTTTGTACTAAGATTTCTTGAAAACTAATTAATTACATTGAAGAAGGTATTTTGTTCCAAACTTAAAAGTTAAATGGTTTTCCTACATGAAAAATTAAAATTTGTTTTGAAAAAAGTGCTAAGTGAAGAAAAAGCACATTGTGTTCTCTACCCTGGGGCATTTCTTTCAGATTTTTAGGTTCAGTGGAAGAAGAGGAAACAAATATAATGAGCTCATTATGGCACCAGTTCATTTTAAGTTCTCTAAGTGACCTCTCAGAGCAACTTTCTGGTAGCGTTTTTGAGTCTGGAGATAAGGAAAACATTCTTTGGCGGATAATAGTAATAATAGGCATTAATATGGCTGATGCTATATCTCAGTCACTGTGCTAAGGACTTCACATGATTATTTCATATGTTTAAATTTCTCAGTATCCCAAACAAAGCAGGCAACATTGTTTTTCCCACTTCATAGAGGAAAGCACGAAGACTTCTGTAAGGTAAAAGAGTTTCCTTTATCAAGATCCCAAAATACTTAACATAATGAAACTGAAACTACAAATTCCTATTGATTTACAACAGCAAACAGCATGGCTGTAGGACGTAGGTTCGATTCAGGTCTGCTCTGAGTGCTTCCTCATTGTCCCCAGCCAACTACCATTTAGGGTATGTTATTTTATGGTGAATCACAGGAGCCTTAGAAGTCAAGTCAAATTGTGCAAATACATTTAAGCTTGAGGCTTATTTCATTCTGTTGGCCAAAGCCATCACAGGTCAAGGTCAACATCAGTGTGAGAAGTGTTTAGGAAGGGGAGCATTTATAGTCTACTCACTCTGTCACACCTCAGGGACACTTATGAGAAGGAGGGAAAACTGAGAAACAAACTTTACAAAGTTTATAAACAAAGGGGATACCAGAGAAAACAAGAAATGAAGATACTCCAAAGAATATTCAGATTGAAAGATGCTGCAGAGAGTTTGAGAAGCATAAGGATCAAGGATTATCCTTGGATGAAGCCAAAAAAGTTATGTTGGCATAGACAAGAATTGTGGCAGTGCCACAGCAGAGGTGGGAGGTGGGCTCTGAGGAGTGAATGTAGAGGTGAGAATGAGACTCTTTTAGGGGGAAGTTTGAAGATGTGGAGGCAGCTAAAAAGTATGGCTGAGGTGAGTAAAGAGAGCATAGTAATCAGTAAAAATTGCTACGAATACATGACCACTTACCTGAGAAACTTGTTAGCAACTGTGTGTCCTAGAACAAGTTATTTAACCTTCTGTTTATCACAGACTCACTATAAAATCAAGATAAATATAAATGACTTCATTGAGTTTATTTAAGATCAAATGAGAATATATATATATACATATATACATATATATATGTGCTACTTAGTTTCTGGCACAATGTAAATGCTTAATTATTACTTTATTTTGAATGTGGGAAAATATTCATGCTTATATAGTGATGCCAGAACACTTCTATTAAGGAAAGATTAAAAGTCTAGGAAAGAGAGGATTTTTATATTATGTATGTTTTTTTTAAATCACCACTCATTTGTGCTTTCTGTTTATTTACCTATTGAGAGAAATTTGATTTTTAATTTTTTTTGATAATTAGTAACATTTTAGTGAAACTCCATCAAAATGTATGTCTTTTCAAAATATATTTTGTTTCATGTCGCATAAACACTGAAAATAACAAATCAGCCAATGATTCTTAAAATTTGTGAGTATGCTAAATTTTATTTATGTGCTAATTTGATATTTTAATTATCAGCCATTTAATTAAACTCTTGGTTATGCATCACTCAGTAAAATCTCCTAATTCAGCTATTTACTGATAAGTATAAATGCTAGTTTGTCTGTAAAATGCTCTGTAAGCTAAATAAAACTGCCCCAAACTTCTTTCGTCATGACCCTTTCCTAAAATACTTCACTTAGTGTAAGACCCTAACTACTCAAAGTAAAACTTAGAATTGTAGACAATAGGACTTGATGGAGCCTAATAGTTCTTTCAAGTAACACATGCCTGTGCTCTTCTGTATAAACCATCTCCTTACCTGTTACCTACTAAACTTCCCAAATCATATGCTTTCTTGGAAAAACCAGATTGGAACTTTATGGTTAACCACAGCTGGTTGGAAATGGGCCTAATTCAGTTGCACTTGGGAGAACAGAAAAGTATATAGTTCATCATAGTAACGTTTACTAATACAGAGCCATCTCCTTGTACTTCTAAGGTACCAGTCATCCTAAGTGACATTATTAGGTCTTGGGTGTTATTGATGTTTTGTACCAGGCTTAAAACAAGATGTCATGATGGGGTTTGATAATGTACAGTCTTTTAAGAGACATGATGCTTTTCACAAGTGTGGGCATGTTGCCATGGAGTTCAAGCTAACCATTAATTTAATCAGAAGTATTTTCCTTGTCTGAATTTCACTTCATAATCTTTAGATTTTTGTCAAAACCACCAAGTTATGGTGATGCCCTTTTTTTGTCTTCTATTTATGCATCAAGACTCCAGCTTCTAAGAAATAATTTTTTTTTTTCCTTCTGGATAGATGTGTCTTGCTTCTTCCAGAAAACTTCACATCAGTGTCTTCATTAAACTAATGATCAGTCATGATTTGTTCTGAGTTATCAGTTGGAAATAATTTTTTAAGTTTATAAATAAATATCAGAAGCCCAGAGTCCTACATTGCTTTTACTATTTTGTTAAACCTAAGAATTTGTCTTGTATACCATTTAGTGAAAATTGTCACTCCATTATAACAGTGTGCATGCATGTGTATGTGTTGGTGTGTATGTGAAACTTCCTGTCAAAACCATGTTCTCATACTGAAAAGGAAGAGTTCTCAATAACAATTTAAGCAATGTGCTGTATGATTCTTAGAATTAATTGGTGATTGATTAATCCCATCAGAATTACTCTACCTATACCTTAGAGGTTACCACTAACTCCTAAGAGGATAAATCTTAAAATAAATACACACACACACACACACACACACACACACACACACACGATAACTATACAAAGTTTACAGATAAGTTACTTAGCTTGATTATGGTGATCTTTTCACAATACACAAATCAAGACATCAAATTATGTACCTTAAATATATATAAATTTTATATGTAAAAGGTAACTCAAAAGAACTGTTTTTTTAAAAGGGTGCAGTGACTTCCTGACACTGATCATTTCCTTTTGGAGCAGAGGAATAACTAAAATCTAGTTGAGCTGGGGTATAGAGAAAGACTTATACAGTAGAGAATTATTAAAGGAAAGGACTCGGGAGCAAAGGATAATGAGGACAAGCAAAGGAAAAAAGTGTAGAGAGGTTAAGTATCTTCCATATGAGTGATAAAAGTGAGTGAGTTGAATCATTGAAATTAACTGGTTGGGCCTATTCCCATTTTGAAATTAAAGTAAATAGTTCTAACATCCTGTCTGCAATAAATGCATCGTTGCACTGAGTGTGGCATTGTTTCAGATAGCAAAAAGTTATAAGTAAATTGAGAATGATTTTGCTGGTTAACAATAAACACAATGAGTTATATCTATAATGGATGCTTCGTTCCTTCAACATTTTGGTCTAAGGTTTATTTCTCTAAAATGTATTAACTACATTTGAAATTAAACTCAAAAACATCTGGTTGTAACGTTAGGTCTGAATTGACCATTTGCTTGTTCACAGAATTAGAAATACTTTTCCTTTTTAGTCAATAGCCACTACATCAAATTGAATGTACAACAGTTTTAGCAGTCATTAAGGGAGATCATTTTAAAAACTGGCAAACGGCTAAACATCATTCTCTTGGTATATGGACATTCGTCATACTCCACTGATTCCTTTAATTCTCTTCTGGTTGTAAACACACATGATAAATATAATGTGCCTAGTTATCTTCACTTTCTTAGCAGCAGTAGCAGCAGCATCTGCTTAATCAGCATCTGATTTTTCAATCTGGTCTGATTAAAAATCAGCATCTGATTTTTTTAAAGGAACAGCTGCTTACTAAAGTTCACACCATCTTCTAGTCCATGTGGCCTGCATTCTGACAGGTTTCTTAAGATTACTTAACATTTTATTGTCTCATTTTATTAAAGGTGCATGACTGTTCCACATGCTTGCTTTTAGTTTCGTTTAAAAGCCATGTTTTTTTTAAATACTACTTAGACAAAAAATTCATTATAACATTTTTAACATGATTTTTTTTTTTTTTTTGCCATGGGATATTTTAAAAGTTGCAATAGAAAACCAGCATCTATGTTACAGATTTTGAGAGTGTCACACCTTCCAAGGAAAATGCTAATGTAACCGAGGAAGACAAAAACTTAATGCTAAAATTAACATTTGAAAGTGACTCATGCATTTTAGAATAAACAGTCTCCCTTAGAACATGTCTCATTTATGTCTTTACAGTTATAAAATCATGGGCATGAATAGAGGTAATGAAGTGGAAAAACTATAGAATTGCTAAGAAATCAAGAGACTGAGTTTCTAGTTTCTACATCAAACTCAATTCTTACTATCTAAATAATCTTTCAGCTATAATTCTTTTTTCTTTTCTTCATTTTGCCCCAGAAAAAAAAATCATCTCATATTTGTGAAAAATACTACTTTTTCTAATACTAAATTAGGAATGCTCATTTCCACAAGTGCTGTAAGTTTTTTGCTTCATTATTATTTGATTCTGTTATTTAGAAACATCATCAAAAAAGAGTTTTCACGTTATCAACACCTTTTCTTAATTTTGCTTATCTAGATAGGTGGCAAGAAAAAAATTCTTACTTTTGATAAAGATTTTCACATGTATCCATTTTCTTTCTCACTGAAGACCCCCTAAAATTATAGTAGAATAAAATTTTATAAACCTACAAAATCAAAGAGAAAAAAATGAGAAAGTATTAGAGAATAGAATTTTTAATAAATTTTTGAAACATGTAGACAGAAGGAATAGTGGTTATTTGTCACCGCAAAACAGTGACCAAGCACACAACCACCTTAGCAAAAGAAAGGTAGCAAAGTTTTCACATTTTGAAAGTGCTTCTCAATCTGACAGAATAGAATGCTCTGTCAAACTAGCAATCAAATGAGAAGAAAGAACAAAGATTTTTAGCAGTCAAGACTCCACGTTTTATGTCACACGCACATTTTCTTGAAAAACACTGGAGAATATGTTACCTTTTCCAGCAAAATAGGAGAATTCAGAAAAAAGGAAGTTATAAATCAAAAAGAGATCCATACCATAGGCAGTGTGGCCAAGAGAAGTCTGAGGGCAGCTCAATTTTAGAGAGGGAGAGTAACTCATCTGATTGGAGCCAAAAGACAGAGAACTGCAAGTCAAGGGGTAATTGCTGATTGATATTTGGCACATATTTGCGTGGGGGAAATTAAAATATACACAAAGAAAATAATGGTGTAAAAGAAGAGATACCTAAATATCTTTAGGAATTTTTTTTAATCCAGGAATGAAACTAATTTTCCACGCACTTTAGTTACATAATGAGTGTTATACATGTGATCATAAAAATGCAATAAGTGAGTATCAAATTAAGAGCAGCATAGAACAGTATTGGGAAATTAGGGTAAGATGAAATAATCAGAAATATAAAATGTATAAATCTTCATCTATCATAACAGGAAACAAATAAACAAGACCTTGTATCAATAAATCAAGAAATAACAGAATAAGTATGTAAGTAAGCCATTTAAAATACAAAGAAAAATCCTACAGTTTACTGCCAAATATTTTCAAGTACATGTCTCCACTGAGCAGTACATGAAGTGAGACTGGGTTAGTGAAAAGTGAATTTTTATGAAATAATTATATATTATACATATTAATATTATATAGTTATACATTTATAAGTTAAATGTATATTTAATTTTGTAGACGTTTTGCACTGATAATAATGTTTTCAAAGTAAAGGCTGAAGAACAGAAAAATCAACCTTCATATTTTAGATCTTTTAAAATTTCCTTAAAAATAGATGCATAATTTAAAACCCCAAATAGTACAAATAATGAAAATAGAATTCATCTTCCAAAGGTGTTCACTATGGAAAGAAGAGTAAAACAAAAATTTTAAATCAGAGTCATGATTGTACAATCTATAAGAAAGATTGCTTTTCCTAGCAACCAAAACTACCTGTTTTGATTGGTCATTGGTTCCCTCGTGAATTCATCTTAAAGAAGACTGATAATAAGTAGGTCTTTAATCTTTGAGTGTTACTGCACTGTAACTGTGGGAACATAATAGACAGGTGCAATTTCTATTCTATGAAATAATTTTGGGAAATTAAAACATAGGAATAGATTTTAAGCCTGAAGGATCATAAATAAATTAGAAAACAAAGCAAGAATAAACTTTTTATCTCATCATATATATTTAGAGACACTCTTTGGTTCTATGGTATTGGTATACTTTGTGAGTTCCTTTATGCTACAATCATTTTGGTTGAGCTTGCTAAGAATTCCAGAATGGTATATTTTTCTCCTACAAGAAGCAGACTGAAAATCTGCTCAACCTCAATCTTTTTAAATTATGAACATTTATTGCATATTAATAGTAATAATGATTTATTTAATAAAAATTAAGCCCCAAATTGGAAATCTACTTTTTGAGAACCCTGTCTATATATCCTGTTTTATTATACCCTCATTATTGTTTGATAAAAAGAAAATTCATGGAGAGTCCCTAGAAACTGTAAAAATCTCTGTTATTTGGTAAAATGAGAGGTGAATTGAAAACAAGATAATCCTTGGAATCTAAACTTTCACATTAACACGTCTGTTCTTGTCACTCTGCACAAATCTCTTTGAGCTGTTTGTCCTTCTTAAAAAAAAATAAGACAAAACAAAAAACTTTCAAGCCTTCTTGAATTCATCAGTTCTACCAGATTTTTTGCTTATAAAAGATGACAAGAAATATTAATCATTGCTAAGTTACTATAGAGAGCAGGGTTGAATTTAGTAGGACCAGAACTACAATGTCAAGGAAGTATTGGCCTCTGAGTCTTTTCATATATTTGAGTTAGTAAAGAATACTGTTTCATTTTTATTTTTAGCCTTGTCAAGAATCTGTATGATGTAGAAGTAATATCCATAAACAATATTTCCACTTATCATAACTCCAGATCAAAAGTATGCATGATTACTAAAGAATCAAAGTGATTCATAAATCTCTCTGAAGTAATAACAATTACAATTTTACTGATTAGCATGTCTTTGAAGTCTATTTTAATGCTAAACCTTTTCTCCATCTTAGGCTACTGAACGTAGAATGGAAGTTTTTGATTCCGTGTCTATGGTCAAAGATTTGGAAAAACAAAGTCAAAAGCTGACTGACATGGGTCATGTGGCTCAACAAATTACTGATAATTCATTCTTTAACAACTAGAAACTGAAAAAAAAATCTTGACTAAGTTGTTTAGAATGTTCAATTACATCTTTTTTTGTGTCCATTTCCAATTAACCCTTGTCATGATGTCAGTTGAATCTTTATAGAGAGAGGAAGGAATGGGTTAAGAATTACAGATTTTCCAAAGCAATTGCTATTTTTAATCTCTCCCTTAAAAAGCCTTTAGAAGAAATATTTATTTCCTCTAGTCATCAAATCTTCTTGCCCAGATCACAAATGGTTTACTACGTCATAGAGAGCATAAACTTGATGTCTGTCTAATCCTGTGGATGAACATTGAATAACTCTTGATGGTACATGACAGATTTTGTGAACTATGTCAGGTGGACAGTTTTATAAGAGTATGGCACACCACGTACTGCTCACAGGACAGTTTAATTTCACCTGAAACTCCAAACACACTAACACTCAATAGCATTGCATCTCAATACAGGTGAGACTGCATTGACTTCAGTTGAACTGTAGAAATTTTCAGAAAAGTACTTAATATAACGGGTCCCTCTAGCATCTAGCAGCTCTCTAGCAAGAAAATCCAGACTAAGAATTCCCTGAAAAAGAAATCATGGGAAATATTTGGTCTTGAGCAGTTTCCTTATTGTTTAACATGTCATTCCACATTAAAAGTAAAAAATCTGTCTTGCCGAGATGCTTGTCTTGTTTGACTCACATAAGAGCAGATAAGGATTTAGAAACAGAAGAAAATTATGTCAAGAATTCTGCCTATGTCTGTTTGGTGAGACTGTGGTGAGCTCCTGGGACAGGCTCAGTGCTTGATCTATATTTTTAATAATTCAAATGGGTGTGCATAGTACTACTGCTGGATGGATCTGCTAGGAAGGTGTTCCTTTCTGAGTGAGCTGATATTTGGAAAACCCTTTCTAGGGCCAATTTTTGTTACTTTTAATCGACATTATAGAAACTCATAAAAGCCATGTTTTTATCAGTCTCTTCAAAGAAGAAAAGTAATGGAAAAAGGGAGGAAAGGAAATCAATAACGGAAGAAAATATTTTGGTCATTATTTTTATATCTGATTTTCCTCCCTCTCTGATATTAGCAACATTATTGTTTGTTATACATGCAATAGCATTGGAAAAATATGTTTGAAAATTTGTAGTAGTTATGTTAAAAATATATTCTTTAAAAAGATAAAATCATGACTTGTACATATACAAATTAAATATGTACCAAGTTTTTGTTTAAATCATTAATAATGAAAAAATCAATAAAAAGTTAGAACTTGGTGCAGCCATTAGGAAAGCAGTATGGTGAGTCCTCAAAAATTTGAGAATGGAAATTCCACATGATCCAATTATTCCACTGCTGGGTTTTACCCTAAAAATGCAGCAACACTAATTCACAGAGATATATGTACTCCATGTTCAATGCAACATTGTTTACAGTGGCCAAGAGCTATAAACAAGGAATTTCCCATCAACAGATGACTAAAGATGTGGTGGAATACAATGGAATATTACTTGGTTATCAAAAAAGATTAAATCTTGCCATTTGCAAAATCATGAATGGACATAGAAGGAAATATGCTTAGTGAAATAAACCAGAAGGAGAAAGACATCATACGATATCACTCATATGTGTTATATAGATAAACCCAGCAAAAAAAATGAAGGAAATCAAACAAAAATAGATGTTTAGTGAATGTAATCAAAGTAGAGTTACAAGAAGGAAGGGGGAAGGGGGAACAGGCAAATTAGGTAGAGGGGTTTTGTAGTATGATAAAGGAAGAACTAGAATTAATACATTATATACAGATGTTGATTTACAAAGGTGCACATCTTAAATATATATATATACACACACACAATATGTAGAGATAATTTATACAATGATGCAATGTTCCTTCAATCAAATTAATTAAATATAAAAATATCTTGCAAGGAAAGAATGATTTCCAGTGATCCTGAGATTTCAAGTATATAAATGCTACATTTTTATAGAGGAACAGGAAATTCTGTAGAAGAAACATAGGACTTTTGTTATCCAATTTTAATATTGTCTTGAAATACAAAGAGAAATGGAGAGAAAGATATCACTTAAATTAAAAGGCTAAAATAGTTTTCCTGATACATAAAAAATTCACTGTAAAAACCTTTTTCTCAATCAATTCATTTGAATTCAATTTTGTTGCTAATTATGCCACAAAATTACATCTGTACAAAAGAATTGCTTTTTGAAAAGACTCTCTTTTAATTGACCTCAATTGTCCTATCTCTGAGAATCAAGAGTGATAGAAGGTCTTATCTACTTTTCTGCTCTCTGATAAGATTTAGATAGTATCTGCCATGGAAATATTTCTGCTTATTAGCTTAGTTTAGCTATTTTTTTATGTTGTATAATCTATTGTAATTTAAAAAATTCCGTGTTAACATTTCTTTCAATAGTCTTATTTCTAGGTGTTCATATTTCTTTAAAATCTATTTTATGTGATTTTCCTTCTCTGCTAGTGTATTTATGAAGTCTGTTGCTACATGGTATTGCATTAATGAGGAGTAAACATTCAGTGCCCACTTTGAACATTCCTTTGTTATTTTTAGTGAATTAGTACTCAGATTACCTAGCCAATACAGTAGAATTGGTTGGGATTTTTGACTCTATTACATCAGGATTTTCCCAGTTTCAGAGTGTTCTACCCCCACCCAACCTGCTCTTTTCTCATTTCTTTTCTTTCTAGAGCAGTATTCTACTTTGACTTTTGTAGCACCCCTCAATATACTTTTCACTTTTTTCTGATACTCATATTTTATACTATTTTATCATATATCCCTTTCCCTTTCTTTTACACTATGTATATATGCATGTATGTATATGTATGTATATGTGTGTGTATCCTTTGTGTGTCTATCTCATATTTGAAAATATGTGCCTATTTACAGTTCAGTACATGAGTATGAAACATGTAATGAACAGGTGTATATTTAATTATGTACGTTTTTTTCATTAGATTTTATCGTGTATCTAAAAGAGCCTAGAACAACTGGAGTTCAACACAATCATCCATTTTTGGTTGGAATACTTCATATATTTCCAAATTTTTCTTTGCTTTCAATCAAAATGAATTTGACAACTTTTTTTTGTTAGTCATTTACATTTGTCATGGTCATTGATTCCAAAACTTCAAAGTAAATTTCTAAGTTAATTCACTTGTCTCATCAACATTGAATAATGGACACATTGAAAATTCTACTTTCATAGGGAGTTATGTCATTATAATTCTTTTCATTGTTATCAAAAAAACAGCAGTCAAATTATCAGAAGTATATAATCTCAATGGTTTAGTTTCTCTAGTTCTTCCTTCTTTAGCATATGTCCATATTATATGCTTTTACTATTTCTTGATTTATCAGTTTTGGATCTTATCAGTTGACATTCATAATAATAAAAGAGGAGATAATTCTGCTTTATTAACTTCACCAGTTCTCATCTATTAACACTCATTCTCAAAAGAGTTACATTTGTGCTTTAATTTCTATTTAAGTCACTAGTGTTTATAGCACTGTGATTTGTAAATATTATTCACTTGTCAATCTTATAGTCTCAACCAAATGATTGTTTCCTATCTTGTATATTTTCCTTCTCCTGTGTCATAATTATCATATTACTTCATTTATATTCCATAATTTTATGAATACTCAACTTATCTGTCAAAACAAAGTTCCATCAGTTCCATTTCTTCCCCCTAGAGATTTCCCTATTTCCTTTCCTCTGCACTCCTACTTCATTCCAGACTAGTATATTCCTAAGAGGGGCACATGCATCTTAGCTGAGACATCCCTTCTCCACTTATTATAGTTCCTATTACATACTTGTTTTGGTCAAATTCATATTCTGAATGGCTTCCTGAGAAAGAAAGCATGGCATGCCAAATTTTTGAGTCAGTGAATATCTGAAATTGCCATTACTATTTTCTTCAAAGTTGATTGATTGGCTAAGTACAGGATTCTAGGTTGGTCTCAGGATCTACTACATATTTACAGGGCCCAGTGCAAAATGAAAATGTGGCCTCGTCAATTAAAATTTTATTAAGAATTTCAGAATGTTGACAACAGAGCACTAAACTAAGGGTTGGCTCTTTCTAAGAGCAAGTTCCTATGTAACTACCAGGTTACATACCCATAAAACTGACCTTGGTCAGTCTTTTCAAACTGGAGTTACTAAGTTCTGAGAGACTGACATGTTTTTGATAAATTTCTCTATTCCCATTGTTTGGAATTTTATAGTGAGCTGGATATTATGTCTCCTGAACTGGTCCATCTAATTTTCCTATTTTTCTTATTCTGTTACTCATTTTGCTCTTTTGTCTACTTCATGGGACTTTTTCCTCTGGCTCTTGTATTTTATGGAAATTGTTCATGTTAATTTCTAACAGCTCTTTTGTGACCAGACAGCTCATTAAAAACAAGTAGCTTCATGTTTTTATTTCGTGAATGAATCTCTTTTCCTACTTTTCTGTTTTCAAAAAATATTTTTCTTTATCCTAATGTATTGTTTCTGTTGCCTCCAAGTTTCTTTATTCTGATTGTATTTGTCTTTATCTTTCATGTAGGGGTTTTCCTTTAATGCCTGTTCACTGTTGGTGGGCCTTTAATATTAAAAGGCGAGGCTCTGCAAAGTGATTAGAATCTCTCTGTGCATAGCCTGTGCCTGTCACCTACTGGGCTTCACTGAAGGGTGAGCATACTGTGATCCATTTGTTTCCAAATTTTATTTTTCTGAAGTTCTTCAGTCTCTTGCAGTGAATCCCTCAATCTCCACTCTGTAAATAACTGGGAAAAAAGAATCCTGGATACCATTACTCAATACGCTGACCTGCATTTATCCCCACTATTTTCAAACTGGCAATCATTCCTGCCTCAGTTCCAAGTTTCCCATGGAGGTGGGTAGTGATAGTTCCCACATACTGAGAAAAAGAAATATGCAAGTTCTAAAAAGATTTCCTCACTCCTGTTTGGAGTCTGATGAAACATCCAGCATGATTAGAACTCCGGTATCACTACTTCTTGAGGTGTTCCAAGGTCCTGTAGAGATTAATTGTCTTGCTTCTCTCTCTAACCACCCTTAGAAAGCACTTGAGTTCAGTTTCTTTCCTGGTATCTGCTAAGTCGGTTATCATATCTCACTATTTAGTTTTTCCAAAAATATGTTGCAACCTTTTTGCTTCCATTATCTTCTTTCATGGTCTCTCTCCTTTTATTTTTTTTCAACCTTCTATGTTTTATTAATGATGCTTCAGGAATAAACTATAATAAAGGCATTTTTCACCTACAGTGCTTAAATGCAAACCCCCATCTCCTTTTATCTATTTCCCTTCTTTAGCATTTTCAGATCGGACCACAAATACAGCCATTCCTCATCAACAGCCCTTTCAAGAGTTAGGACACCTCCAATGTGAATGTGGCAATTTGGTCTCATGATTCTTCCAAATATCCTGTAAAACAGCAGATGCTCAGCATTTTGTGCCATCAATTTCTATGTTTTCTACTTCTGCCAGAATCCAGAGCTTACTATGATGCTGATCGCTACAGAACACTGGAATCAACTCTTTTGTCACTGTTACTCATCTTTATGAATACTAGAAAAATGTGGATTTAAGTTCAGTGAATCCCCCACTTATTTTAAATCTCTGTCTAGAGTTCTCCTCACTTCTATAGAAATGTACTGAAAGACTCCAGCATGATGGAATGGAATTGGAGGAGGTACAATAGAAGTCAGGCAAAAGGATAGCAAAATTAAAATGAATAATTTTATTAGAAATCAATAAGAGAACATTTACAGTTATAGGACAAGAGTAGAGACACCTCTGGAATAATTCTGTACCTCTGGGTTAGTAACACGGGGCTCCATGATGAGAGATAGATAAAGATGGAGCTGGAGATAGAGACGAGAAGGAAAAGGAAGGGGAGGGGAGAGGATGAGAGGAGTGGATTGGTCAAGATCTCTGTAGAGAGGGTTACCTGACAAGTGAACTTCTGGGGTTGGGGGTGGTACTCCTCCAGGGAGAAGAGAAGAATAACATGCTGATTTCATTCTTTTACCTCCTTTTTATCTCTATTATGCTGCTCATTTGTGAAACCCAGTTGGACATGTAATCTCTGTAGTCAAGGTCAAGAACATGGTAGGGACCAGTGAAAGATGCTTAACACAGAGCAGCTGCCTAAATTCAGTGCTAAATATGAATTTTCCAAGGTCAAAAGAATAACATAACATATTAAAGTGTTCTTCAGTGATTCTGCCATGTGTGTATACTATTCCTAATCTGTCTTCCCTGGTTTAAATAAATGTCTCACTAGTAGGTGAAAGTCGCTGATGTTTCTTCACTAGAGAACAGATTTATCACCGACAGTCTTACTATACTATACACAGATATTGGTTATCATGATGTACACATTAAATCTAAAAACAATTAAAAATTTAAGAACCATTAAAATATAGTTTTATATATAACACTCTATACCCATATATATTTATAAATAAACATATTTATTATTTTAATAATAAACATATTTATTATTTTAATAAATATATTTAAATATGTTAAATATGTGTTTAAATAAACATATTTATTTTAAAATAAAACATTTTATAGAAAATCTTTAAATCTGCATAGCCCATAGTATTTCCAGTATTTCCATAGTAACATAACAAGCCACAAATGTTTGATTCCCTGCTTAGATTCAGTATGGTCTACTATTCTTTTGTCTCCAAGGAGGAAAATAATTAACTTGAAAACATTTCTAACTACTTGAGTGTTTGTATCTTTGCAATGAAAAAGAATTTGTTGACATGCTGAGTTATGTAATGTTCATTTTTGTAATAAAAAGTTAATATTTCTTAAAGTATAGGGAGGGAGATAATTATATATTTTTAAATTATATTCTTAAGCTAAATTTTTTTCCATCACGCAGTCTCTATATTAGTAGGATTATTTTGTTCTTTAAATGCAGAATGTAAGCATTTTAAAAGACTAATAATATTTGATATACCATTGGTCTTACATTTTTAATATCAATTGTTCAGGCAACTATTTTTCTCTTAAAATAGTGATATCATGGAGCTTTACAATGATAACATTTGCCTATGTGAAAGATAAATATCTTAAAAACACTTTAAATCTACAATCTTTGCTTCTTAGACTAAGGTTAGAATTTAATTTCCTAAGCATTGACCTGCAGAGTAAACAAGATAACCTCATTATTCAATGATTTCTTCTTTTTTTATAAGGTTAGGTTTCGAGATAAGCAGGATTTATTGAAAATGATATGATATCTCCTTTTTTGGACGGTCCATATCTGTGTGTTTTTGTGTACTCCTGTATATGGTGATATTTAATGTTTATGTGTACATTATATGTTCATATGTGTATATGTTATATATATACATATATACACACACACATATTTTAGTTTTATCTCTTCTGATTCTTGGTATGGCGTTCTTATAGCCATATCCCTCTTGCTTTTGTATTTCAATCTGGTCACAAATGGAGACATGGATAAGAATGTAATGATTTATCAATTCTCTTTTTAAATTTCACTTATCAATTTATTATTCATGCTTTATAGCATTAAGAATATCCTGAATATTTTGTATCCTATAATTAATAAAAACATGCACAGATAATCAGGATGTTTTAGAATGAAGTAATTATTAGTTATGTAGATTGTTCTCTTGCAAAATTGGGTCATGTAGCAATATCTTAGAAGATAACTTTAACTATGAAAACGACTTGATTTCATACTGAGTATTCCTTTCATTTGAAAATTGTGGTTCTATACTTGAATAAAAATATTCAGTCATTTTCTGCAACTCAGTACTCTTTATTCAAATATAACAATTATTTTCTTCTGCAACTGCTGGATGAAATCACAGTCTATCAATTATTTTCAAAGATATGTTTCTATTTTATTTATGACTTTTTAAGTGTTCTGAATATTAGAAGAAAATGTCTCCAAAAAGTTAACAGATCAAAATATGTTAACAAGTAATATTCAAGTTTAAGTCTTATAAATGATCAGATTGCAATCTACTTTTCAGTCTTTCTCATCTTCAAAGATTGTTATCATTGTCTTTGATAAAATATCTTGAGTTTTATGTTGCTTCAGATGTATTTTGTCTTTGATAGTATATATTAGAATTTTATTTTAATGTAATTGGCACAAAAGGAAGATATATATAACAGAAGAATCTACTTATTTTTTCCTATCTTAAATTACTGATTATGTATTTCAGTTTTTAATTTATAATTTGATAATTATTGACATTCATATATAGACATATGTATTTATATGTGTATATATAATTATGTATATATACATATATGTGTGCATATATGTATATATATCTGCCATCACAATCAGGAAAATTTATATTTCCATTACTATAAAAAGTTTTCTTGAGTCCTTTTGTAATCTTTTCCTTCCACATTCCCTTTATCCATACCTATCCCATTTCCAGGAAACTTAATCTGCTTTCTGTCACTAAAGATAGTTTAAATTTTCTAGAATTTTGTATAAATGGAGTCTTACTATTTGTACCCTTACTCATTCAGCGCAATTATTTGAGATTCACTTATGTCATTGTACATATGAATAGTTAATTGCTTTTATTGCTGAGAACTTCTTTGGATAAATTATGCCCCAGTTGGCTTTTATATTTACCTATTGAACATTTGAATTGTTTTCAGTTTCAGACTATTGCAAATAAAATTGCTATGAACATTCCTGGAAAAATATTTATATGAACATACATTTGCTTTCCTCTCCATTAAGAATATTATGACAGTAATTTTCTAGATTCAGGCTTTAACTTTTTTTTACATACATCAGATGTATTTTTTTCACCCCTAGCCCTGGTTCTGAAACCTCATCCTTGGGGTTCACAAGACCTGCACCTTAACCGCCTCAGCCACTTGAGTCACAATATGTGGTGTCATCATCTACTTTAATTTTAGTCATTCTAACGTGTATGTGTATTGTTATTCTTGTAATTTAAATTTTTTCTAATGATTAGTGATTTTGAGTATATTTTCTTATTTGCCATAAATAGCATATTTTCTTGTTTACCATAAACAATTTTTTCATGAATAGTGTATTAAATCATTTGTAGATTTTGTTTTGCATTGTTTTATTATGGAGTTTTGCAAATTCTTTGTATGTTTATGAAATATATGATTTGAAAATACTTCCTACCATTCTGCTACCCAGCTTTTCATTCCTTATACAGTGTTTTGGAGGAACAGAAAAGTTCTTAAAATTCATGAAACTCAATTTATTCCTTTTATATTGATAACGGTTTTATCATCATTGGCTGACCCAAGATCACAAAGACTTTTCTACCAGGTTTTCCTCCAGGTTTGTAGATTTAGGACATACATTTATATCTGTGATCCCTTTGCACAGAGGTATTTCCACTGATTCAGCACTATTTATTGTAAAGTCTAGTCTTTCTCCATGAAATTATCATTGCACTTTTTTTCCAAAAAACTCTATTGACTATATATTTTTGAGTCTGTTTCTACACTCTATTTTCTGTTGCTCTATTATTGCTCTATCATAGATCTAATGATGTATTATATTATGTTGTTTATATTCTATTGATTACAATAGCTTTAAAGTGTTCAAAGTCACATTACATAAATCCTCAAACTGTATTCTGTGTTAAATTTGTTTTGATCTTTCTAGTCTCCTTAGATTCCTATATGAATTTAAAAATCAGCATGTCAATAATACAACAAAAGTCTATCGGCATATTTATTGGGATTGTGTGAAATCAGAACAATTTGGGAGAGAACTGAATAATAATTTTAAGTCAATTCATGAGCCCAGTGCATTTGTGTATTTAGTTAAGTCTTCCAGCAATATTCTGTAATTTTCATGTTTAAGGCATGAACATATTTTGTCAGATTGATGTCTAGAAATTTCATGTTTTTATGTAAGTTTAAATAATATTCCTTTCGTTTCCATTTCATGTTGTCCATTACTATTATATAAAAGTAATATTGACTTTTGTATCTGTTTTTCCATATTGAAAACTTGTTAAAATAGTTTAGTTTATTAATTTTAATAACTTTGGTATATTTCATCAAATTTTCTACTTAGAAAATCATGTTGTCTGTGAAAACAGTTTTATTTCTTTCTTTCCAATCTGGATGCCCTTAGTTCCTTTCTCTTGCCTTAATGCACAAGCTAAAAGATACTTTAATGATAAATACTTATGGTGAGAGTAGAACCTTATTCCTGAAGAAAAATCTTAGCAATTTATCATTATTTATTATATTACTATGACAAGGCTAGAATTTTATAACCTTTGTTGGGTTGAGAAAGTGCCCCACTATTTATACATTTATAAATGTTCTAGAGGTTTTTTTAGTTATGGAAATGATAAGATGCAATATTAACAAAAGAGTAATGAAGCATACTTGGGAACTTGTGTTAGAATAAAAATGTAAGAAGGCAGAATATTCACTAGAGAAGACTGTTCACATTTCTAGAGTTTTAATTTACAATTGATGGTGGATTTTTATCAAATACTTTCTGAAAATTTATTTGGAGAATAGGATTTCTCTTCTGTCATCTCTTAATAAATTCCAAAATTGTTTTTTCAATTTTATAACAACCTTTCATTCCAGCTATCAATCTCTTTTAAGGATGTGCAATCCTTTTATATATTCATGAACTTGATTTACTCAAATGTTACACATTTCTTTACATCTCTATTCCTGAGACACATTCATTGATATCTTCTTTGATGATTCTGGTTTTTATACAGGGAATTTTGGTCTCTCTCCTGGAATAATTTGGGATAATTTTCCTGTAAAAGTGTGTAGAGAGTAGGTTGTATTGATTCCTTATATGTCTGTTAAAATTCAACAACATCTTCTGGGCCTGAAGTTTCTTATGTGTGAAAGAACTAATCTACAAATTCAATTTGCATTTTCTTTTGAGATTTGGTAGTTTCTGTCTTTTACGGTAAATTTTTTATGTGAGTTGTTGACTTTCTTGGCATAATGTTTATGTTACTTTGTTTTAATAATAACTGTTTTAACATCTTTGGCTACTAATTACATCATCTTTGTCATTTTGAGATCAATTTAAACTGATTTTTATCCTCAAAATGCTTCACTTATCCTGATTCTTTCTATATAGAGGATAATAAACCAGTTGTGAAAACATAGTGTCCAGAAATAATGAAATTATAGTGGAAGCTAGAGAAATTTTAATGTTTTCAGTGAGAAATAAAGGAAATGTGGTTTAGTTCTTAACTAGGGAGAGCTCAGAGTGGATAGGAATACTTAAAGGACTTATGATATAAGAGGCTTCCTAAATATGCCTAGTAAATAAACATATCCAGACAGTTAAAGATGGTAGGTATATGAGTAAAAGAGGGTTAAGAACAAAACTAAATCTAGGATGATGTGAGAGGAATAGAGACTAAATCAGTTTGCTCAGAAATTATGATATATATGAGAGACATAATGGGAAATGTGTACACTTCAACATTTGGTCATATAGACATATGATACGACACCATCAGAGATTGTGAATATTTTGAAGAGAGTTAACTGTGGAGCACACACATGTGCTCATGTGTTATATATTTATGTATGTGCATGTCACTATGTATCCTTATATCTGTATTTATACATATATATACCCACGTACATATATATGTTTATATGTATCTTTTACAAAGCCTTAGATGCTAAATAAATGCTGAATTATTATTTATTTAACTGATATGAGTTTTAAACAACTTTTTAACAATATTGCTTGCTTATAAATAGCTTGTCTATGTAGTTTGATAGAACAGCTGTTAACATTTTTCTTACAGGCAAAGTAGCCAGTGGAATATTCATTCACAGATTTCAAAACCAGAAACTACTCAGATTAGAGCATCAAGTACATGTACTTAACCCAACCTTTGGGAACCAGAAAAAACAAACCCAAGGCTGCTTTAACTGTTTTTTGTTCAGCTTGCTTACTCTGATGCCAGAAACCAAATCATTATTTAACACACTTTTTCCTAAGTTAAGAGAATTTATTTATTTTATGAATGTGATTTTGTGATTTATTCTCTAGTGTTGACAAATTTCCTGTAGGTTGACTTAGGAATTACGTAAATGGTCTATGGTTATATTCCTTTAAAAAATAAAGAATTTGTACAGTGGCATGCAGTAAAATCTTAATGCCTTGAAATTCTTTTTAGAATGTCTCATCTTTGAAAATTATTCAAGAGGATGTTTGCACTTATTTCTTCTTTAAAGAAAGTGAAATAATAGCTTATAAAGACTATTTATTGAGGATTATTATTTATATATAGATTATAAAAGCAAATTCACAATTGGAATAATAATTATATAAATCATTCCACTAAACTGAAGTTTTAATTATAAATTAATCTTTTACAATACAGACATTTCCCTTTTATGTTAATAGAAATATGTACTTCTTGAAGGAAATTTGGTACACATAGAAAAAAGATGATCGAAGAAGGAAAAAGAGACCTAGTAACAGGAAAATATATATTAACTTTTGTTCTTTTGGGGTTAACAAAATGAATTTAGGGGTGTGTTCGTGTGTGTGTGTGTGTATGTATCTGTGTGTGAAGCTATGGCTCCACAGAATTATAAGCATATCTAACTAGATTTTCTAATTGACTGGTAAATTTTTTCTTGTAATTGGAAATCATCCAAAATAAATGTTCAGGAAATCTGCTACACTTATGTCTAAGACAGTGCCTAAAGTAGATGTGTTCCATTCTCTCCTAAAGAACCTTTGTTTGGGAATGGAATTAAATTCTGTCTGCTGACTTAGGAAAACGGATACATTATCTATGGTGTGCAAGTGTATAAAAAGTTAGAGAATACTTATTTCTTTTCTGCCTAGTATAGGGTAGTATCTTTTAGAAACACTTGGTATGAAACAATGCATAAACTTTTCTAAATGCATTGAGGTATGTTGTACTGCATCACTATATGAGATATCTATTACTGCATAAAAATTATTCTAAAATAGTGCATTAAGATAGTAACATTAATTATCTCACAGTTTCTGTGAGTTAGGAATCCAGACATGACTTACTTGAATCTTATGCTTTAAAATTAGAGATTGAGAGCTATATCCTATGGGTAATACCAGAAAATATGTTACAGATTTGACACAGGTGAAAAACCATTTTAATAAAAGCATTAAGCATGTACATATTTTTTTCTCATATTTATATTTTCTTGGAAATTTTGTCTTTTTTACTCTTAGTACTTTAACAGTGAGCAACTGCTGCAGTGTAATCAAGAGTACCCTTTATTCTCGTAGTGTCAACTGTGAAGATACACAATAGTCCTAGGATATATTCTAGAGTGGGGAATAGCTTTTATACGATATTTAAATTGTATTAAATTTTCATAAAGACTATCCTTGAAATATGGTACCTACACTAGCAGCCTACAACACTACTATTATTGAGAGTTTAATATATTTTCTAATAATTATTGACCTGATGAAGACTGGTCTTAATTTCACCAAAAATATCTCTGAAGATATTTCTGCTTAATGATATGAAAGATATGTTAAAAGTTTTGCTTAATTTATGCATTAAATATTAGACTGTTTTTCATATAATTACATTAATATCTCTTTTTGGCTGTTAGATTAAGATGCTTGGTGAAGCAGCTGGAAAAAGGCGATGTTAATGTCGTAGACTTGAAGAAGAACATTGAATATGCAGCGTCTGTATTGGAGGCAGTTTACATCGATGAAACAAGGTAAGTTTTAATCTCTTCTATTTTAACCTCTTCCCTTTGCTCTTCTTTCTTGATCTTTCATTATTTCAAACATGAATTTAGTTTAGTTATGAAACCAAGACAAAAATCGTATTGACATGTGAAAGATTCTTTGTCTTGTAACAGCTTGATTGGGCTGTAATTCTTTTATAAAAATACACATTTTAATCCAAACCCTTCAATATCAAAAATTGCCAAGCAAGGTGTGCCCTGGTGAGTCAGGCATTAAGTCTGTGATGGTGGCATAGCCCAGATAAAGCCCTAGCACCTGGATTTATGAGGGAGGGCTGGGGGGAACAATCAAAATGAACAACTAAATAAATAAATGAAAACACATCTTCCTGTTTTCTCTCTGCCTGTCTACCTGGTACTTGTCTTCATTCCTGCCTTCTCTCCTGCTTCCTTGCTCTAAAAAAAAAAAAAAAATGAAACAATAAGGTTATAACATGAACAAATTAAAGTGTCTCCTCTCCTCCTACTCCCACTGTCCTTAGGCCCAGATTTTTAAATGTCAAAGACAGAGGAAAATTTATACTGGTTTTCACTGATGGAAGGACTTTCTTATCTCAGATTTGAGAGATCCTTCTGAGAAAAATGAATGTTACACACCCATGCTTTGTCCTAAGATGGATCTGTCGACCATCTTTGTGCAGGGAGTGCTAAGGGGCAATTCCAAATGTGTTTTTGATTATCACCTAAATCTTTCCTCACAATTAACTAAGTGGTAAGAGTTTAAGAAATGGTGATTTTAATGGAAAAGTTTGTTAAATTAATACTGTGGCTCCCAATTTGGTGATTTGTTTTCCAGAGGTCATTTGGCAAAATCTGGAGTCATTTTTTATTTGATTTGTGGAGGAATGCCGCTCTTATCTGGTGGGTAGACACTAATTATGCTGGTAAACATCTTATGAACAGAAACTACCACACAGTAATATCTAGTCCCAAATGTCATTACTGTAGAGATTAAGAAACATTGATTTACCTAAAGGGGAGAACTGTGCATTTCCTCTGTAAGAGGGCACTTAGTCCTGACCTCAAATCATACATTGGGGTCCTGAGTGCTATTATAAAAGTCAGTGGAAACTGTTCTGACAGTTCTGGGCGTATTAACTGGTGTCTCTTGGAGTTGGGAGTACACTGAGACCAGTTCCTGACTCTCTTATCAAAGACAATGATTCAGAGGTAAGAAGGATCTTTCAAGGAGAGACATGCACTTTAGAAATGTGCACAGACTAGGCACTGGGTTTTTTCAGTCAAGGAATTGATCCACGAATACTGACTTCAGAGGCTGTTTGGGGTGAAAGTTGAAACAAGAGCTAAGAATGGAATCATAAATATTAAGTTCCATTATCAGAAAGCATACAAAGTTCAGAGCATCCTCCACTGGAGGACTCATAAAAGCTCCACAAGAGAAAAAAAGAATCTATGTTTGGGCATTTGATACAAAGACAACAGCAAAATTACTCTTTTAGTAAAACCATTAGGTCCCTCGAGTTTCCTGCCTCCTGCACCACAAGCAGACTTACAGAGAGAAGCAACAGAGCAGTGCATGGATGAAGCACGGAGAAGGAAAACATTCCCTATGCCCCTTCCCTCTGCAGGTGTCCCTGCCTGGATTGGCCTGACTTTGCAGGAGGTGAGGAATGCTAATCCAGATATGAGACTGAAGCTTTTAGATTTTACTGTGTACTGACTTCAAATACACAGGCAGAGACATAATTTTACTCAAAATTCACCGGATTCAAATATCAAAATAATACAAAAAGATGCTCATGGAAGTCTCTATGTTCCAAACTACTCAGATTCTCCAACTCACGAATTTCTTATGTATACTTGCAGGAATTTATTACAATTTTTTATTTCATATTTTTCTCTTCTATACTATGTGCAAGCTCTCATTTTGCTTTCCCTTAAACAAGGAAACTTGGAGTCTTCTTATATCATGTATTGAATTTTAATATCAAACCTTGAGAATTTTCACTAGCAACTGACTATAAAGGGTGTGGTGATGACTGTGATGCACAGTTGAGTCTCTTTGTCCCCAGAATGGAACTCTGTCAAAGAATGGTTTGGAGTCACTAATTAAAAAAAAAGTCATAGGCACACTTTTGGTTTATAAATTCTATGCAGAATTGTTTTCTTTGTTCATGTTCACTGTATGTATATAAACATACATGGTTCTTCTATGCAAAGAGAGATTAAAAGTGTAAATCAAAATATCTGATGTTACTCATAATTTCCCTGTTCCATCATTTTCATGTGTCTTCGTTATGGTACACAAATTGACTGAACTTAACATGTTTAAGATTTCTTTAATCTTTCCTTGACATTTTATTTTTTTATAATTCTTTATAAAACTTAGAGCTTTTACCTTTAAGAATTATTTGGAGATTATATTATTCATCTTATGATTATCTATGCTAGCTGTCTTGTTTGACTTAGTGTATTGTCTTTCATTTGATAGATTATTATATACTATTTATTAAATTTTCTGTTGTATTTCCCTTTGCTTAAAAGTTAACATAGACATTTTATTAACTTAGTCCTCAATGATCCCCAATAATTTAAACATATATTTCAAAACATAGTTACTTTTCATTTAAAAATTGTAGGAAGAAAAACATTTAACGACTTTTCAGCAACAACTGCCAGCTCTTATCACCACATCATTCCCAACTTTTACTTGAATGACACAAAGTATTTACTTTTTTTATTTTAATGTTTCATGTTTCCATGGCATTATGATTTTTAAATTAGGTTAATAACATTCATTTGGATCATTTTCCAA
Source organism: Solenodon paradoxus (assembly GCA_004363575.1). Taxonomy (NCBI): domain Eukaryota; kingdom Metazoa; phylum Chordata; class Mammalia; order Eulipotyphla; family Solenodontidae; genus Solenodon; species Solenodon paradoxus. The sequence goes on along the minus strand of RJWH01000008.1, from coordinate 1,786,879 downwards.
AGACTCTGAATTACATTGTTGATGTTTGTTTCATTGAAATCCTCTGCAGTTGGCAGGGTGATTATTACTTTCTGTAAATTACTAATGAGACAGCTAGAGCTCTTAGACATAGAATGGTTTGTCAAAAGTTGCAGACATTCAGACTGGCATAAAATTGGGACTAGATCATTGTCATCAAGAAGGATGGTTTTTAATGACCTCTGAAAAATTTAGATGACAATGTAAAAACATTCTGGTAATTGGAATTGTAAATCCAGAAAAAATAATAGCTAATATTTACTATTAATAGACGATTATCAGAGTCTGTTGTCAAGACCTCTTTAAGCACTTTGAGGCGCAACTTCATTTAAATATCACAGCAATCCTATGAAAAGAAAATTTTATTATTATCATTTTGCATATAAGGAAGTGTAATCACAGAAAAGGTAAGTAGTTTACCCCAAGTAACATAGATCCTTGAAACTTAGGGGGCATTAGCAAAATTCTCATCTTTGTCCCTTCGGTAATGTCTGACTAAAAGTTTGTTTCAGAGACTTACTGGAAGTTTTAATGAAAGCTCACATTCAAACCAAGTGGTGTGGAGACTGTAGTCCTATCTCCTCCTAGCTCTGCCTGTAGTATTGTCACATTGGTTGTTTGAAACTGTCTGCCATCAAAGTATTTATGCCATGTAAACTGGCAAATGTTACAAATCAGGATTTTTTTCTTTCCTGAAGAATCTGGTTAAGCATTCACCATCACGCCACTGATTAGAGCCTCCGATTATCTCATTTGTTATTTCTAAAACTGTGATTTTATGATCAAAATATCAGCTTAAGAAATTGCTTTTCAACTTCAAATTAAAACCCTTACTGACTTCTGAGATTTTTTTTTTTAATGGAAAGTTTTCCTAAGAAAAAATGTTTGTATCAATATTCAGGAGGCTTTTTTTCCTTTTGAAATTTGGACTGGTCTGATAAAAAAGGGTAAAAAGGCCAATACATAATAAAGCAGAAAAAAACAGAAATTATGAGTTGGTTTCATATAGGAAGACATACATATACACATATATATACACAATACTCACATGCACACAGAGACACATCTTTTTCTACAAAGCCTTAGTGACAGCACAATTCCAGTTAACAAAAAATCAAAACAATAAATGCCTCTCTTGGAGAATGACTTAAATGAGAAAAATAAAAACAAAGTTTCTGATAGAATTTGAATTCTGTCCTTTGAGGGATTATAGCTCAATTCCCTGATGAATACAACTGTTTGTTGTTTTTTTAACAAGACATTTTCAAATGCAAATGCCAATATTTTATGAGTCCTGCTTTCAGATGTGTCCCTAGAGGCTATTGTTTTTCAAAACTGCACAGTTGTAATCCATAAACATGTGACCTAAAAAAAAAACAAAACTCTTTTTGATTGTTCTTATTTAGATTGGGACACTGCCAGACAAAGTAGTATCCCTGACCTATGGAATGGTATTCACAAGGCTGTGCAGCTGACTGGGAAGTGTGCCTTCAGAGATGGCCATCATGCTTACTAATATTGCCTGACAACACAATTTACAACTTCATTTTGTTAATGTGAAACAATCCAAATCTTATGAGCACAGACTCTGGATTCAGAAAGAATGAGATGATCAAAACCTCAAATCCTCCACTCAATTCTCTCTTTAAACAAGTTACTTGACTTCTGTATTTCACAACTTTATTATCTATAAAATCAAAATTACAAAGTTGACCTCAAAGGTTAATCTAAGTACTAAATGTAGTGCAGTACCGGATAGAGTACAAGTTAAATAATCATTATTTGTTATACTAATAAAATGTAGATAAATACCTATGGGATACATAATACATTAAGTATATAATTTATGGCTCCAAATGAAGATAGCAAGTAATTTCCTGAGAACAAATTTTGATCCCAAAAAAGCATTTTTTAATGATCCTGTTACTAGAAAATAAAAGCAAAGAACAAATAAATGGGAAAGAATCTTAATAGGATTAAATTATCTTGTTTAAAATATCCTCAATTGGTTTCTGTGTTTAAGTCTAAGTTTCCTTAATTTTGAAAAGATTACCTTGAGCAAGAAGGCATGGATGTCAGTCAGGCTTCAAAATTAATGTCAGGTACATCAAGAAAATAGTCTAGTTGAAATTGAATAAAGTTCAGGGAACCTGGGAGTTAGGTGCCTAAATCTGTGTGAGTCCCACACACTTGCCACCAATGTTCTAGTGCCTACCACCACTGCTATATTCACTCCTTCATTCCCTTGTTACCTCTCTTTCACCTAATCTTCCTAAAAATATTACATATTCAATGTCCTGCAAATCATAGTGCAACGTAAACAAAAGAAATGATAAAACAATTTTTAAAAATCCTTGGGATGTTAGGGAAAGGAGAAAATAATGAAGCATAGGCAAACAATGTAGATGAAGTTGTCATTAACAAGTACAAAGCCAAATGTCTTCAGGAGTAACACTGTACAATAAAACAGGTTCATTAACGTTTATTTTAAACTCTGTTGCTCATGGGTTGAGAGTCTTGCAGTCATTATGGCCAAAATATAGGCTATGAGTTTTAAAATTCCAGGATCAGTGTGACGTGAAGAGCATACCCTTCATGGTTCATCACTACACCCTGCACGTTGCAACCCCACTGACTTAGGTGGACTCTGGACATTTAGAGTCCGAGCAAAGAAGGACAAAGGGTTCAACTAATGAAAAACATTTATCAACGTTCTATTTCAATTGTAAGTGACAGAATACCTAACCAAAAAAGCTGGAACACATTCTCACCACCTAACACCCATAGCTAGTGTTATTCTAAACATACATTGATTTAAGGCAAAAAGAATGTCAAGGCAGCATACTGTATTTTGCTCTTGTAGAACAGGTTCCTTCTGATGCTTCAAGTGGTAGCAAGGCGGGGACAGTGTTTTCTAGTTTTAAGTCCTCACTCAAATTCAGCAAGAATGAGAAAGGGTTTATTTCTTGAAGATGACGACAACTATGACCTTTATGTTTCATTGGCTCAAACATTCATGGGAATTGGATATACAAGTTCAGTGGTCAGGCATCTTATGAGGTGGACCCGAGTTTCATTTTATTTAAATGACTAAGAATTGAGAATGGAAGAGTGTGCTTTTTTAAACAGAACCACCACCTCTAACAACTGTGTTTTCTCTAGAGTGGAAGCTAAATATTGATGTTAGTACTACATGCAGGGGACCGGGATCACGGTCTGTGTGGGTTGCTGAGCAACTCCTGTCCTGACTTTACTCCTGTTAATAATATGTCATGGGCAAGAGATTTGTTTTCTCTCCAGTCGCTTGTTTTCTTACACGGAAGATGAAGCCTCCAATCCTTTTTGGTTCTGAAATTCTGTGGTTTTACTCACAGTCCCAAAGTCCCTTGTGAAGATTTGCTCATGCCTGAACTATCCTGGCCACCAGAAGGGTGACAGGAGGTGGCTACTTATCATTTACCCTTTGTGGGTGAGAAGTTTAAAAATGGGGACGACTGTACTTTTTAGATTGTTTCCATTTAGGGGAGTCCCTGAGGCAACAGTTTGAGGGTGTATGCTAAGACAGTGCTGGGTCTCAGTGAATTATTAAATAGAAAATTATGATTTTTATGAATTCCATTTTTATGGTGTGAATTGTAGGGGAGGGGTGACTGTTTGGAGTGTTGTATCTGCAGGCTGTTCTCACCCTGTAGCTGGAGTGAAAACCAGGCTTAGAGAAGGTGGTAATACATTTTGGTTGATTTTCATATTTTCTGTCCATCTGTGGTGTGTTACTTTCCACACACTTTCAAAAGTCGCCTCACTAGTGAAAAGGGAGAAAAAAAAAATCTGACCAGATATTTTAAGAAATGAGTGACAAAAAAGTTCCATAGATTATATAATATCTCACTGTTTGTGATATTTGGGGTCAATAAAATATAAATGGATGTTTCCTAAAGTTGAAAATGAGATAACTTTCAATGTTATTCTTTTCTAATAATGCTAAAAAACAAGATTATTTAACAATTAATTATGTCCAAGGCAACATTATATAAGTTTCACATAACTAAAAAAATCCTGTGAATATTATTTTCACTACAAAGTTAAGAAATTTGAGGAATAAAGTAGCTGAACTGTTCAGGATCATATAATTACTAAGTGTCAGAGACATGTTCAAAGTTAAATGAAGCATATCCACCATTCATTTTTCTCTTCTTTCTTGCCAGCCGAATCCTTTTGTTTATTTTTTTAATTATTCACTCTCCTCTGCAAAACCAGGTAGTTCTCCTGTAAACTAAAGTGATTTAAGGGAGACAACCCCAGCTCTAGGCTCAAGATGGGCAAAACCTAATTGATTTAAACTAGTAAATTTTTTAAAATTTTCTAACCAGTGACTTTGAACATTTGAGGAAATGTTGACTAATGAGATTTATGGGGTGAGTCATCAGCAAAGAGTTTGCTCTTCATAGGAAAGGAATCCTGTGGCTCTAGGTAACTGAGTGAGACACTTGGATACAACCATGTTGTTAGAATCCTAGTGCTAAATCTAACTGAAGGTGGCCATACAGAAAGATGGAGGAAGCTTGAGTACTTGATGACATTGTTGTTGTACTAATTAAGAACAAAATTCCTACTCCCATCAACCTACCTACAGATTTCTTGTTATGGAAAGCAATATACATCTTCCTATTATTTAAGTTACTTTTGATGTCACTTGCTGTGGAGAACAACCTTACAGACAGAGGTCTGCCTTGCTCCAAAACCCATGATCTTAACCTCTAATTCCTCAAGAGATTTACCTTATCCTAAAAATAAGTCCTACCACAAATGTTTGACTTCTAAGTTCACTGCTTACGATTCACAGTTGATTTTCCATAAAACAAAGTAATAGGTTAAGTTTCTAAGGTAGTCTACCAAACGTACTGATCCCATGATGTAACTGAAAAATGTGGGTGATCCTTAGTATCAAGTACTAGATAATCAGAGACTTATTTTTTTCTCATTGATTAAAAGGATATTTCCTTTCTATCTTCCATCTGCAAAACTATCTACAAAATCTATATTTTCTGGGTTTGCCCTGGTGGACTAGTGATCTAGTACACTTGGAAGAAGTCCCACATACATCCCAAGGTCCCAGCTTCAGGACCTAGTTCCCGGAGAATTGACCAATGTGAACAACCAAATGTAAATAAAGTGTTTCCTCTTTCTCTGCCTTCATGCCTGCCTAGTTGCCTTCATTCCTACCTGTGCCTTTCCTTAAACGTGTTTTTAAATTATATATATATATATATATATATATATGTTTACTGTTTACTCTCCATTTTCTCTCATCTCCATCCCCATCAGTCTAGTTTGAAGTCCTTGTTATCTTTGAGGTTGTCAGTCGAGATATATATGAACTGATTCCACACTGTGACCTTGTTGTCTTTCAGGTTCCACCTGGAAGTGGTTGCTAGTGGGGTGGGGGGATCCGGTGCGGTAGGAGTAGCCCACGTGTGTCTGCTCTGGGACCCTGGAGACTTATCTGAGGTGTGCTGTCAACCTCCTCAGGGTCTGTTTTGATTTGGAGGTCAGGGAGTATTCAGGGTCCTTTCTGGAGACCTACACTTCCTTTCTGATTTCTCTTGATTAACCTAGGCCATCTTTGGATAATTGTAGAAATGGAAATGTTGCTCTGACTCATCATATACTCTTCTATTATTCAATCCTGGGAATTTCTTCTTTCCATATTTTGGTACTTAAATTTTGAAACTCCAATTCTGGAACAGGCACTTTTGCCACTCAGGTTATTTTGTGTCATACTTAACTTGAAATAATAACGTCCTGGCTGTCTATATGGATAAAGGGTCACTAGGTATCATGAAATGTTTAAAAAATGTTATTAGTGATATCTTTTCACACATACAGCAGGACCATGTTGAAAATACAGAACATATGCATCACAACAAAAATGGCTTTATTCCTCAACTAACTTTTGCAAATATCTAAATATTGTAATAATTTTACAGCCAGAGGCTCTGCCTATTTTTTCTACTTTTTCTTCATTCATTCAACAAATTTATGAAGCATATTCTATATATAATTATTTTACTACTGTGTTTGACTACTTTCAACTCCCTCTTGTCATCATCCCTACAATTCTTACTGCATACATTTCAAAAGCTATACTCCTGGCCTGCGATCATGCTCCTGTCCTCCAAATATAATCTAGCTCTTAGTATTCATTTTGTCCCCCTGCTTAATTTTGCAATCAAGTAATGCACAGACAATTCTCATTTTAATGTAAATATAAAATATTCATTAACATATTTTTATGAAGATTCACCTGCCAGTCACGTCTCACATAATTCTCCAGTACTCTCTATCTATGAATGAAGTAATGAGCATCTGAAAATAAGCAAGTGCTGCTAAGTCCAAGTTATGGAAGAGAATGGAATTTTATTATTTTGCCAGAGAACTTCCTTAATTGGCAAGCCACAAGTGGATGGGAGTAGTTCTTCTCAAACTTTAGCATTATAAGAATCACCTGGAGAACTTGTTAAAAAAAGTGCTGGGTTCCACTCACAGAGTTTCCAATTCCATACATCTGGAAGAGATCCCTTGAAATTCCAATTCTAACAAGATCTCAGATGTTGCTGATTCTACTAGTTCAGGGATCACTCTTTGAGAATTACTGGAATAGAGGATGTCAAAATGAGGCTAAAACAGTGATGCAGAGAGAATGTCAGAAATTTTGTGGTTAGAATTTTAAGGTCGTATAAAAAGAGTAGGGCCCAAATATTGCCCCACATTATATCTGAGGTGATTCTGTACTGAAACATGTCCCTCAGCTGAGGAATTTCACCATGGAATAGGAACAAAAAGCAAGAAGTGCTGAATCGGAAATCTGCAGTATCTCACAGCAACAGTGCCTCTTCGATGTGAGGTAGGCATCTCTGTCCTTGGTCTGTGGTGTGGTCCCATCTCCCTAGATCTGGGAAATCATTGGCCTTTGGGCTGAGTTTCTGGGCTGAAGCCTTACTCTTTTCCTCCAACATGCCTCTCTAAGTAATTCTTGGAAGGACACAGAGTTAGGTAGAGCCTGGAAAACTTTTTTTATGTCTCATTTCCCTGTTTAGAAGAGGTAACATATCTACTCCCTAGAAAGTGGGGCAGAAAGAAAATCAATCGGAGGTAGATGTTGTTTTGTGGTAGCATACACATTACAAAATTTACCCTTTTAACCATTTTAAAATAGGATTTTTAGTGGAATCAAGTTCATTAACAATGTTGAACAACCATTACCATTCTCCATTTTGGACTTTTTAAAAATCATCCCCAAAGAAACTCTGTATTCTTTAAACAATAATTCCCATTCTCCTCCTTCCTTCAGTCCCCGCTAACATCTCTGATACTTTCTGTCTCTATACATTTGCCTATTTAACTATGTAACTTTTTAAAGTAAGTAAAAACTAATTTTTAGTGATTTTTTTTTCCATGATCACTTTATAACCCATAGAACCCTTAAGTTGTTCTTTGGTTCCCCAACTCCAGTTTAACTAGCTGCATGCCATGTAGTCAAAGCTGTGCATCCTCGTGATGCTCTCCTTTTTCTACATTTAAGGTGCTGGGGGCAAAAGTCCACTTTATCTGAATGCAATAAGAAAAGGATCTCCAAATATTTATTTTCTACATAGAAAATCTGCTTTGATAAATTCATAGAGATATAAATATTTGAAAGTTTAGCAAGGTCTTGCTTTGTGATAGACACTATTCTAAGTTCTTTCTGTACATTTACCCATTTCACTCTCATATCTTTATTGATATAAATACAGTTGTCTTCATCTTTATTTTATTGATCAAGAAAGTGAAATTCAGAAAAGAACTATTTTTTTCCAAGACCACTCAGCTAACATGTAATAATGTCAGGAATCTGACTCAAGTTAGTTCTCTTAACCACAGATGCTACTGTTAGTATTCAAACATTTTTTAATTAATAGAATGTCAGGCTTTGGGCCTAATGGAAATTTTTTCAAAGGTTTTTTTGAGTCAAAAAGACTGGTGGGAAGCCAAGAGTCATCATTGTGGCCTAGGGAAGTTTTTTCTTCACCCATTCCCTCCTTTTTCATCTCCCTACTGACTCCAAAAATATAATCTTTAAATTTCCAGGCAACTTGACTCCTCAGAGCCTTCCCCCAAATTTTCTCCTGGCCCTTTCTGTTTTTCCTGGGGCGCTAGATATCATCTACTTAGATTTTTCTTGGATAGGTACAGAATCCTCCTTAGGCTTTAACTTGGAGAAAACTGAATCTAACTTCAATACTATTCTTTGTTGATCTTAGCCAAGATTTTCCCCTGGGGAACTGAACTCAGCACAAGTGACTTGTCCACCCAAATATTCAGTGTTCATAATCACTCACATATAATGATCATCTCACAGAGAGAGAGAGAGAGAGAGAGAGAGAGAGAGAGAGAGAGAGAGAGAGAGAGAGAGAGAAAGAAAGAATGAATTAAAAAACAAAAACAAACAAAACCAGAAGAATACATTGAACAAAGTTATCAGGTAGATAGAAAACTGTCCTGGCTAAATCAAAAATCCCAAAACTATTGAAGTAAATTTGTGAATCTGTAATTTTATATACTATGTGGAATAAGAAAAGGAGTAATTAGTAACTAAATAAATGTGTTCAAGTGGTATCTGAAAGAATTAATTCAGATGTACTTAGCACTCAGGAAGTTGGTAGCTTACATTTCTAATGTATTGCTTTGTTTCATCTTGACATTTAATTTATTGTACTTTTAAATACCCAGAAATTCTAACATCCAGCTATGTTTTTCTATGAGAAAATGATTCAACATTTAATTCTTGGAAAATAAACAAGTTTCCTCTAACCAAAAATTCTCTGGTGGACCAAACTCTGATAAAATTATCAAAAGATAAATTATTTTAAGCTATGATTTCAAGATAGAGATGCAATAGGGAATTATGAATAATAGTATTATTGACTGAATGTGAAGGTGGTCTAGGTACTTTTTAAGAAAAACATGCATTTGAGGTAAAGGATAACTCAGTAGTTAAAAACTCAGTCTCTGAAATCAGACAGATTTTTAGCTTAAAAAGCATCATGGCCATTCTATGAGAAAGTGATACAATATATAAATCTTGGAAAATAAACTTAAGTTCCTTCTAACCAAAAATTCTCTGATGGACCAAACTCCTTTAAAATTATCTGAAGATCAACTAGGGTTTTCAATGATGTCCCTCTTTTGGTATGTCCCTTTCTATGATATGACAGGTCTCCAAGGCCAAAAGAATCTGGAGCCCTTTTCCTCTCTACCACTTTTAATTACTCAGATTCTGGAATTCCCTGCCCTGCTAATTTTACCCCTCTACCATATTCTGAGCAGTGAGAATCCAGAATTCTCTGACCATAGGTCCTCTATCCTGTCTCCTAAGACTTAATGGGCATCCTTTTAGGTATTTTCACCCAAGGAGGCCCAGGACATTTTGGTGTGTGTACAATCTACTTCCAGAGAGTGACCAAGAATCAGTAGCTTTCAATACCAGGTGGGTTGATGAAGATTGTACTGAAGATTGTACTACATGCTTATATAATGAGGGCCTGAGGAGGAAGAAGTGAGAGAGAAGAGAGGATCAGTATAACCATCTTACCCAGCCTTGTCACATAAGAAGCTAGAAATCTCAGTTCAATCTCAACTTGTCAGGCTTTTAAAAATATATTAAAAAGAAGGAGGATAGAACACATTTAACATTCATTTCATTTTCTAGATAACTTTAAAATATTTAAATATATGGGAGTTGGGAGAAAAGTTCTCTCACCCTGTTAGGGGAAGATCTGCATGTGTTAGTTGTATGCTGAAATATCTCCTTTAATCAGATAGTCAAATAGGAAAAGAAAATTTCAAACTTGAGAAGCCAGTTTATCCTAATAATATCCAGAACTTGAATTGTAATAATACATGTAAATGTGGGCACCACTTGCCTGGGGGTACACGGATGTAACCATTTTCCATGAGTCCACTTGTGGACAGAAATAATTTCACTGATATAATTGTAAGAGTCAAAATCCCATGACCTCTCCTTCCATGATCACCTCCTTCTTTATTCCCTTCCCCCGCAAATTTTCTAGTTCAAAATATAAGCCCTTTGGGAATTGTGTCATCTGATTTCAAGAGAAAATTTGGAGTATAAATAGCTTCCAGGAATCAGTTGAGCAGTGATTGGATGCAGGGTCAGTTTTCACAGTTCACCAGCCCCCATCTTCAAAGCCCATGCCTATGAACCCATCACTTTCTTTTTTGTGGATCCATTGAGACTGCAAACAGAAATGCATCAAGCACAAGAAGACACATTTCTTAGTAGCCAGCAATGCTAACATTTACACATATACTCTTTTTCATTTCTTTTCTATACATTTAAAAAATATCCAATGAAAATGCAGCTATTTTTTTCATGTTGTACATTTCTTAAATACAGTTTTCACTTTTGAAATCACTTGGAGTGTAAATAATTATAGTCTCTCTGCCATCTAACACCAAGATGAAGAGCAAACAAACTGTTGCATAGTTTGAAACAAAATTAATTATAGTATTTGAGATCTTATTTTACCAACTTACTAGCACAAATTTTTTTTCAAAATGAAATGAGGGTTAAATGTAGTTATATATTTTATATGCAACATTATCTTACTTAAGTATTCAGATAGTTTTATATGTCTTAGATAAATGTATAGGACAATTACCTATGATGATGCTCTAAGGAAGCCCAATGTTGCTATTCTATATTATACTACAGTTTTCATTCCTGTCTGTCAAGGTTGAGCAAATGAAACCTGAGGAGACCCTTGTGGTACTTAGAATGAGGAAGTATACAAGGTAGATGCCAGGGAAAGGGAAATTAATAAACAAGCTGAGAGAGATAGAGAGGGGAAAGGAGGACTATATGCCGTTGACATTAGTGGCATATATTTGTTGGGCTTTTAATTTGTTTAAACTTGGATTTTATCCACCTGGTTTTCAACTTTCTTCTCTCCAAATTAGAATAATAATCTAAATGAGTTTGCTACAATTTATGTATATCTTAATTAGAAATTTATTACCACATTCTACTTGAAATATGAGCATAAAAGTTAGTATTTAAGAGAAATACAGACTTTCTTGGCTAAAGCTATATGACCGGTACACAAAATTTATTTAAATTAAAATTAAATTCCTATTCCTTTAAAATACTATCAAAATGTTTAATAAACTTTTCACATCAGATGTTATATGTTTCCCCATGATTTGCATAATTATAAAGAGATTGTTCAAGAGCGAATTAACCTAAAGGCAACAAAGGAGATGACTGGCAATATCGAATTTATTCCAGAATGTTGCCATTGCCTAATCAGCCAAATTATATGGGATTGTAGAGACTAAAATTTCTTCTTCATACCTTCTGACTCTACTCCCCAAAGGTTAGCACTTATAATAGTTTATTATAAATGTTTCCAGTTTTTTCTAGTTATTCAAATATGTATAGGCATCGACTCTCTATTGGGTGCCATGCACTGCTGCAGGTGTTGGTGATAGTCTACAACATGAACAAAACAGACCACCTCTCTGCTCTTGGGTTTTTGCAGTCTAGTGCATGAAGCAAAACATGACTAAACAAACAAGTGAACATATGACATGACATCAAGCAGTGGCTGTCACTACAAAGTAACCTCTAGCATGATAAAAAGATAGAATGAAGGTGGAGGAGGTCAGAAAGCCTTCTTTGAATGCCGTGAGAAACTGATTTCCTCAGATTTCTTCAGTGAAAGTTTCTAAGACATGCATTGTTTTTGTTTTTTCACTTTGTTTAAATTAAATTTGCATTTTATCCAGTTGTCTTTCAACTTTCTTCTCTCCAAGTTGGAGTAGTTATCTTAATGAATCTGCTACAGTGTATTTGTTTGAATAGAAGTACAAAGAGTAGAAGCAAGCAGGACAGGTTTGAGTCTAGCAAAGAGGCCTATGATGCTAGAACAAAGTGAACAATGGGGTACTGTTAACAGATGAAGTTGGAGACATAGCTTATGATGAGCTCTCTAGCACTTTCTGAATTATGTATTCACTTGGTCTGACTTATACTTGAGAAGAGATATTCTGGCAGAAGAGGGAAGAGACCACAGGGGTTCAGACAGATCTGGGAGACCAGTGAGGAGACTGCTCCTACAGGGCCAGGTGAGAGATGATAGTGACATGGCCTCTCTTATTCATTACTGGTGGGAGAGAAACATGGTACAGCCACTTGGGAGACAGTTTAGAAATGTCTTAATATCCTAAGCACCCTCTATCATACAATCCAAACATTATGCTCCTTGTCGTTTACTCCAATAAGTTGAAAAAATCTGCACACAAATGTTTATAACAAACTTGCCCGTAATCGTCAACATATTCAACAGTAGAATTCATAAACTATGGTGTACCCATACAGTACAATCTTATTCATCAGTAAAAAGAAATGAGCTAATAAGCCATAAAAAGAGAATATGGTATTTAAGTTAATATTGGCTAAAGAAACATTTTAGTTTATTGCAAATGGAATTTTTATTATATTTTAAAACCAGAAGATTGACATCTCTATGTAATGAATATTAATAATTACAGAAACTCAAGTCTTTGCCTTCTATTTGATTTATAACTCACACTACTCTTATATATATAATATATTCATGAATATATATATTTGCATAATTGTGATTATTGGCAAGTTGGGAATCTGGTGGATAGGCTAAGACAGGCTAGAAATTCTGACAGGAATGGTGGTTGTGTTCATTTTGAAGGCAGTCTGAGGGATCTTCATGTTTTCTCTAAGTTCTCAATTGGAGGCCCCTCATATAATGAAGTATAATCTTCTTTATTTAAAGTCTATTTAAATGTTAATCACATCTAAAATACACCTTCATAGCAAATCTAGATGTATGTGTAACCAAGCAATTGGCTACCATAGCCTAGCTATATTAGCATAAAACTACCCATCAAAAAGACATTTGTTCCTTTTTCAAGATTCGCTTTTTCAGTTATATAATAGCAAAGTCAATGTTTTTCTCTTTACACATTCTCTTATTTTCAACCTATATCTGTTAATTAATTCATATCATTATCTCCCCTTGAGATTTATATATTCTGCTAATAAATAACAAAATATCTCATGACTAAGGATTGTCAGAACTCTGAGTAACATCTCTATGTGAACTTTTATTTTCATATGCTCATTTTGCAATGTTTGATGATCTATCTTAGATTATCAATCAGTTTAGAATATATATCCTTAAAGGCATCAGCATGAAATTTACAAAGAAGCAATTGGCAAGCCTTGCTATGCATCTATCGTTCTATTTAGATTAACAAGGCAGCAATAGAATTCCTGGAGTATGGTGACATCACAGGATTACATCACAATGATTTCTACCTGTTCTGCTCTATGGTTTTATTTAATCACTGCGTAAGAAATAATAGTCTTTAGAGCCCTGACATTTTCAAACTATGTAGTGTAATATCTCTCTACAAATGGCTAAGTACTCTAAATAAGGATGGGGAAAATATTGTTTTTCTCTGAATTTCTATGTCAGTGTATTAAAGGTAAATCAAAATCATCCAAATATAAGACCCGAAAGGAAGTTAAAAATGCTGTAGAGTATTAATCATTATTAACCTCCAGCTATGTAAGTCACTGTTATCTTCATTTTTATACATGTAGTTTTATAACTCAAGCACTTAGGTTGTATATACTTTATCACTTATTTCATAAATGCATTCATGCTTATATAAGACCATAAAAAGTAAATATTGACAAATGACTGTCCCCTAAATATTACAGAAAATAGCACAAAGAAGTCATTTAAAGGAATATGTAGATTTAATCTTCTGTATATTATCTTTTGGGAGCACTTTTTGGTAGAACTGGGTGCTTTGAGTGACCTCCTGCTTTTTTTTTTTTTTTTTTTTTGTCCCTTTCCATGGTTTTTCCCTCTCATTATGGTATATGACTTGTGCTGGAGGCTTTAGCACACTGTATCATCTCAGGCCACCTTCCTTCTATCGGCTTTCAATCCTTAGGCTCGCCCTGTGTGATGAGATTTACCAAAGTGAGCAGAATCCAAAGGTCAAAGCTAAAGTGTTCCAAAAATAGCTCTGAGTTATTAAATTGGTTCACCTACAGGGAAATAACAGAGTCAAGCAACAGGCAGAATTGGTTTATGTTCTTCCTGAACAAAGCTCAATTGCTTCATGAAGCTGTTTCTATATTGTATAGGGAACTTCTCACACTGTCTCTTCAGTTCAGACTTTCAGGAAGTGCTAGATCACTGCAGCTAACCAGCCTAAAATTAGGACATTTCCTCAGTGCCGTCTGTAAAGGCAGATATTATTACTCACTAGTCCAGTTGCCATTCTCTCCTTGGCGATTATACGTGAGGAAAGTTCCCGTTTACTTCCTTGATAAGATCTAAACGCGCTAGATTTCCACTCTCATGACAACATTTATCTTTAACTGGCAACATTTCTCTTCTACATCTACTCTAGCTCAGTATCCTAAAATACATTTTAAAAATAATCCATTTCTTTTCTATTTTTTATACTTTTTTAAACTGATGTTGGTCTTAGAATGAAAATCTTTTAAGAGTACTGAAGTTTTTATTTTCCCAAAATTTAGAGGTATAGTATAAATATGGCAAATTATTAAATATAAGACAATTTCTATGGCTTCAACCCTCCTTTGTTTTTTTTCCATGTTTTCTTTGCTAGATGCCATCTATTTATAAGTTCTCTTCCCTATTTTATCTTAATTTTATCTACTAATAGAGTAGTGTGTTATGAGATTAACAATTGATACCTCCAGAAGGTATCACTGTATTCAAATGTTTAGAAAGCTGCAAATGCTCAAATCTGTTAGGCCTCAGCTTTCTGAAGATGAGCAGTTGGCATACCCTAGTGGAGTCGTGGTTTGGTCCACTGCCTCTCGCTGAAACAGACCACATACATCCCAAGGACCCAGGTTCGTGTTCCAGGCTGAGGAGCACAACCCAAATGTACAACTAGAAACACCCTGGTGGAGCAGCAGTTATGCCAGTTGCCTCCGAAGAAATGCAGGTCACATACCCCTGTGTTGGAGTCCCGGTCCAGGGAGAAACAATCAGTGTGAACGACTAAATAAAAGTAAAAGGTGCTTCATCCTCTTTCTCTTTCTGCCTGCCTACACCTTTCCCTTTAAAAAAGATATACACTAAATAAAAATAAAGTGCTTCCTCCTTCTCCTCTCTCCTGCCTGCCTAGTCACTTTAATTCCTACCTGCACTATTCCTTTAAAAAAAAAAAAAATGAACAATTTGAGAAAGAGCTTTCCAAATGTTAACCAAATCACTTCTTTTCTTCAGATAATTTTTATTAAATAAGTGAACACTTTGCTAGATTTTAAATCCCATTGCAATACTTATTTCGTTATTAGGTTTTTTTTCAGTTTTTTCCTGAAGTTTAATTGCTATACCTCTTGCAGAAGACTGCTGGATACCGAAGATGAGCTCTGTGACATTCAGTCAGATTCCGTCCCATCAGAAGTCAGAGACTGGTTAGCTTCTACTTTTACACGGAAAATGGGGATGATGAAAAAGAAATCTGAGGAAAAGCCAAAGTTTCGGAGCATTGTACATGCTGTTCAAGCTGGAATTTTTGTGGAACGGTAAGTTTAGTTACTGATGTCTTGAGACAGCAAAATTTGAAAGGCATCAAATATAATTACAGTGTGAAAGTTAAGAAATTCATATAATTTACCTGTTGAGGAAAACTGCAATCATAAGTATATATATAAACATATATAGAAATTTATGATGAACTGTCTATAAAAATGTCTTGTCCTTGATTTATTAGTTTTATTTATTTTAGATTAGTATAAAGACTAAAAGGGAAGACTTCTGATTGATGATTTTTCTCAAATGAACTTTTGTTAACAGATATTTAAAAACAAAGATCACATTCATACGTTACACAACTGCTGTTAGTATGGAATAAAATGGAACAACCCATAAAATAATTTCTACAACAAAATCACGTAGGCCTTTCACTGCACTAAAGAGAAAGGGTCACCTTCCTCCCATTATGGGAGGAAAAATTTCTCATGTCTACTTTTTTGAAGATCTTACTAACATATGCCCCCGAATTAAGGGATACTTGATGGTCTCTAGAAGTCCAATCAAATCACTAGAGTTTGTAATGTGAAGGAGTTGTTATTATGAGACAAGTTTATGTTCTTTTAGCCTTAAGAACACTTATTTTTCTGTCTAGGAAATAGGATGTTCTAGGGAAAAAAATTACCAAAATATTTGAAATAAACATATTACACTTGACAGTGTTGAGAACTAGTCATTAGCTTTTGATTAAAACACAATTACAATATACTAAATTATATGTAAAAAATATTATATTAGCATTTTTGAAACTAATAAAATGAGAAACAGAAATATTGTCTTTGTTAATATGCTTCATATCACTTTTCACCACATCGTTTTTCAACTTCTGATCTCTCTGGTCATTTTCTATAATGAACCCTATAAACTTTTATTTTCCTTTGCTAAAGAAGCAATGAGAAGCACACTTGTGCTTCTAAAAATGTGAAAGACAAAACACTATAGGAAGAATTTGATGTGATTTAAAGATGTATTGTAAACATAGCACATAATACTTCTAGGATCTTGACCTGGCCTGTGTTACCCAAAATAACAACCTCTCAGTGATTATTAAATTATTTAGTGTATTTTTAACTATACCTAATTTGCTTTGATAAGAAAAATCCTAAGCAGTTTGATTAGTTTGGTGAGATGACACTCCCTCACAACCCCCACCCCAACCCTTGCCACTTAATGCCAGTGGGGACCAGAAATCTGAAATAGGGAGGCACAACTGGAAAGAAATAAATTTTGTAACCATATTCTGTTAAGCAACTTTAGCATTGTGTGACAGTTACTGATTATCTACATCAAATTGAAAATATCTAAATGGTAGTTCAGAGAGAAGGTGAGAGAGGTGAGAGAATCACAGATAAAAGAGCTATGTTTGATTTGCTGAAGAGTTATTTTGTCTGTTTTGTTAAAGAAAATATTGCATAACAGCAAACTATGGAAGAAAAAAAAACAAATTTTTCATTTCCATTTGATAAATGATTAGGAAGAATTTTAAAAAATATATTAACATGCCAATTTTAATTTTTTTACAGTTTCAGTAAGACATTTTACTGAATAGCTTAGAGAAATAACAAATATATTTAACATTAATAAATTGGCAAGAAAATTGAAGAAATCATGTGCTATGAACAAATGAAAGTGAACTCATTTTCTTACATTGAATCCTTATTAGTAAGTGCATAAAAACAGTGGAATGTATTCCTTTTAAATTTCCAAACATAATCATCTTTAGTACTGAAAGGTTAAAAAGATTTCATGGAAGTTTTCTCAAGAATCTTCTTTCAAGATTTAGTACCTCAGCAAGTCCTCACAATTCATTAACCAACTACATTCTGAATCTACTCATTTTCCTATTCCCACAGCTGCCACCCCGGTGTAAGCCTCCATTATCTTTCAGTAGAAATACAACAATAGTGTGCTTACTGGGCTTGGTTTTCCTCACTCGTGTTCTTCAAATAAGTCATTCTATAGTAATATTTTAGAATGCAAATTAATTCCTTAAAACCATCTGATTTTCTCTTTCACTTGCTATTAAATACAACTTCTGTGCCATAACTTATTTGATTAGATCACCTAGAGCCTTCCAAACTCAGCTAATACTACCTTCATCCTTGATGAAATAACTCTACTACTCTAATGTCAACAACAGAAACTACCTAAACTCATTCTTCCCTTGGGGCCATTCATGATACTATTCTATGGGAAGCTGTCTACCCTACCCTTCATCCTGACTGGTGCTTTTATCACTCCAGAGGCCTTTCCTCAACACTCTGTATACTAAATTAAATATTATTGATTAATTATTTTCTGTGACTTTTGTAGTATGATCAATAGTTTTCTTGCCCAGCAAAATTAGAATATCTTGTAGACTATTAATCATTCTCTCTACCCTAAACTGTGGTTTATGCCATCTCACTAAACTATGTTTTTTAAGTCTACAATTTTTCATAACTTTTGTAACTTTTCACCACTAAATAAGCTCTGTAAAAGCAATAATTATATTTTACTTGTTCTCCTCTAAATAATCTCTTGCCTAGAACAGTGTGTGGTATAAACTATTTTTTAATTACTGAATTAATATTTTATAACTATAATCAAATAATACACCATATTCTCAACTGGACTTTTATCATTTACCTGTTAGAAGCCCAAGAATTTCATTATTCTTTTTCAGCACTTAGCAATATATCAACAATTTAGTCGAGTGAGATAACTTTTTATAGGTTTCTCTCACACTCTTTCTAATTCCAAAATATCATCCTAATTTTGCATCCTAATTTCTGTTTCCAATTATGTTTCCTTATACCCTATTCTCAATTTAGAATAAAAAAATTATTGAGAAAGTTTATCTCTTTTCAAGAATAATTCTCTCTTTCTCTTTACATTCCCTAAAATGAGAATGTATATTGATGTTTATTTCTAAAACTATTTCCAGTCTAAGAAACTCAAAAGCACCAATTCCAAGGAATTCTGAAAGGCCTAGGGAGACCTGAAGAATGTAATTGGAGCCAGTGTTACTAGCCATAGAATGAGAATAGTAGTAGCACTAACAGTAATAATAATGGCTTTCTTGTATTGAGTATTATATTATGCAAGGAACTTATATCATTTACTCTTTATATAAATTTAATTATCTTTATTTTACAGATGAGTGACATTAAGTAGTTTCCCATAGGTCACCTGTGATTCAAAGCACATGTTCTCTTTACTACATATATTCTTTCTGCATCATGAATTCAAAATGATTGAATATTTTTTATTTTTAAGATGTTTTCATTCCTGATTTATTTTTATATTGAGATTTATTCCTTGTCTATCACTCTTACATTTCCCCTTTACCTCCATTTTTAATAGTATGACCAGAAAAATTCATAGAAAGACTACATGATTTCTCAAAAAATTGCTAAACCAAATATCACTGGCAGTAATCATTTTCTGAATCTTTGATAGTGTGATTAATAGTTTCATCGCCCTGAAAATTTAGAATAATTGTAACTATCTCAATGGAGTAATTAATATATGCATTTTTATTTATAAACAAACTGCTCTGAAATCTTCCAATAGAGATAGAGAAGGATAATTTTATATTACAACTGAACGCAAATTCAAAATATTATTTGAGGTCAGTTTAAATAAACATAAAATGAGAGAATGGAAATAAAGTAATAACATCTCTGTAATAAATTGGAGAGAATTTTATCAAGAGAATCTAGGTTTGATATATACCTAAATAATATTTTAATTCTGAGCTTTCAAGAAATCAGGATTAAAAAGAAAAACATAATACATGACTTGGCTTCTATTATCTTAAAAAATCAGATAAAAGGTGCCATATAATGAAAGATAGAACTGAATTGTTGGGTCATTTACTTAATGTATTATATATAGATATTAATTTATAATGCTGCATAGCTTAAACCTATATAATGTTAATGACACAATTAAAAATGTGTAAGCAACAAAAACATTAAAAAAGATTGCTTTTGCATAGAAACTGAGTAATTTATCTATGGATTCTTAATTAGAAGGTACATTGAATTAAAAAGGTGAGTCTCTTCCATAGAGGTTTTATAAAAGATGAAAAATATTTTCCAAATCACTATTTCTTGTATTGACCACAACAGAAATTAATGATGCAATAATTAAATTATACTTTTGTCCAATTATTTGGGGAGGGTGGGATAAGTTACAGCAATAGTCAAGGAATGCAATTTGCTTGTGGTCTGGTTGATATAAAAATTAAGGGACTGTTAAATAATCAGCTAAATTGTTCATTTCTAGGATTTTGCAGAGGAACCATGTATCTTTCAGTGCTGAACAGAAACTGAGTGCTATTTCTACACATTAGTATATCAGGTTGATTCCACTCTGGCATGAACCAATAGAGGAGTCTCTTATATTTGTGTATGTCACTTTGAGTGTCCATCGAGAGATGGAAAATTTCAACAAATGACTGATTAATGCAAATGTGTTTGCTTTTGATGCTATAATAAAAAAGGAAATAACTTTATTCTTGCTATGTATTTCTCTTAAAATTATTAAATGACAATTTGAACAAATTTAAGTATTTTTTGTTAATATAGTCTTCCACAATATTCTTAATATTTTTCAAAGTGGTTTACATTTTGATAACACTGCATGATCCCTCTCATAATTTTCATTTTAAAAATCTACAAAAGAAATATTTTAATGACATTAAGCTTCTAGACTGAAAATTTTGGCACATAAATGGACACAAAACAAGAATATTCTGCGGTCATCAATATGATGAGATGCTAGAAAGTTTTGGTGTTGCATGTACATAGGACAGCCCTTCATTAAGAAGTTAAAGAAAGATACCTTTATATAGAAACTAAACTCATATTCACTTTATAGGGTGATTATGAGTAAACTATATACTATTAAGATGTTGCATCACAGATGCTTAATGAATAGCAACCAGTTATCATTGTTGCTTGTAACTATAAAAGTCTTTTTTCATATTGAAGTAATAGTTGAAAACTGAGTGATTTTTATATATACACTTACTTTTCTTTTTTAGGATGTACAGAAAGTCCTATCATATGGTTGGGCTGGCTTATCCAGAAGCTGTCATAATAACATTAAAGGTGAAATAATTTCAATTATTTTAGTTCTTCAAATAGAAATTATTAGAAATTTGTTGTAAATAGTTGGGAGAAAGATCTTACTGCGGTCTACATATTGGAACATAAGAAATAATAATTTATAAAATGTGCTTATGTGACATATTTCAAATCATAATTTATTATAGATGTAAATGAGGATTGATTTACACTAACAAATTATATCAAACATATGCATGTGTGTACACACTCACCTGTGTAATTTTTCTTCTTCATGCTTTATTTAAGTAGATCTTGAATTCAGTTCTGAGATGGCACCTGGGCTTGTCAGAGAATACGTATTTTGTTATATAAATTATGAAAGAGTTGAATGTATTATAAAAAATATGTTTCCATCAAATATAGTTAACAGACAAAACTTATTTGCAAGATAATTGTTTCCAATCTCAGATCTGTGAAAATGCATGGAAAGTAAGATAGAATTAAGGAAGAAAATGAAAAAGGGATTTATCTCTCTTGTCCCTGGCTTTCCCTGTGACCTTACTCTGAGGTTCCACTGCAGTATGTTAGGGTTGAACTCTGAAGTGATGAAGTTTGGGTTCATCTGCATTGTATGTGTGCACATGTACACGTTATTTCTACAGTAATTTTGCAGGCTAATGATTCCAAATTCCTTATTTCTTTCTTTCACTTCATTTGAGTTGGGGAATTTGACTTTGTCTCCTTTAATAGTTCAATGGTGGCTTTCCTGTATTAAGCAAGAAGATTCTAAGCAACAGATGATCCTAAATGACTTTATTTCTTATTTATTAAACTTTTTGATATTAAAATTTAATTTAAACTTTAAATGTTTAAACGTAGAAAGTTTAAGTTGTATTATTTCTTTTGTCTTTTGATTACCTTGTCAGCATCCCCTTTGGATTTTCTGCATATCAGATATTAATCTTATTAATTTCTAAAAGAAGTTCATCTCTCTTTTGGATTCTTTTAATATTTCTTTTCTAAAGACATGTGAGTAACTGAATGTCCCAGTATAGGATATTAATCACACTTTAGCTCTTGAGATATTGTGATTTTTCTCATTATTTTCTCAACTTTGAGTGAGAAAATGACTTATTTTTATTTTACTTTTAAAAACTTTGTTTAAAAACCAACAGAATATTTCAGTGTAAGAGAATTTGTTTTACTAAAATTTAATATAGAAAATAACATGAATTAGCAAGTTGAGGGATTATCACTAAATAACGGAATATTTTAATTAATCCTTAATTACTGAGATACCTCATTGTTTTGTTTGTCTTCAGTCTGACAATGTAAAAGGCAAGTATCTACAATGGTTTACAAATGTAAATCATCATTGTTGATAAAATCCTGAAGAAATGGAAGACTAACCTTTAACCTTTCACTCAGGGGGAAACCATTAGCATGAACTGTAAATAGCAGCCTTTAAGTGCCTGAGTAATCCCATGTTAGCCTTGAAATTTGATAAAAGATTTGTTGATCCCCTTTGAGCTTTACTGATGGTAAAACACCTTCATAAAAAGAACTTTTAGAGATTTTAAATCAAACAGATGAAGCAAGTATTTGGATCAAATCAGGGTCCAATACAAGTAATTTAACAAAAGACAGATAACAACCAAACAAACAAAAAAAAACAGAAAAACAAAACAAAAAACATTGGCACTTTCGAATGATTTAAAATATTATTTGAAACTATTGTTTTACTTTTTTTCAAAAGATGTTTTTTTAGAAAGATTGAATATTTTTATCAGACTTTAAAATTTAGTTCCAGCACATTACAGAACATGCAGTTGGCCCCATAAAAATGTGTGAAATGAAGTTGTAAATGGTACCTACTTAAACCCAAAATGAATTCACAGCTTTAAGGTTGCTTTATTGCTGTTCAATACTAAATCTGTTCTGTATATATAAATGCTAAAACTTCTTTGCTGTAAGTTTCTAATTAGAACTGACTGCTGTATTTCTTTAAACATTTTAATTTCAGTCATTTACTTACTGTTGGAGCTCAAACTTTCCGTTAAGACCTCTTCAGTATAAAAGATTAATAAAGCCTAATACAGTTTGGATTGGGAAAAAAAAAAAACAACAACAAAAAAGATAGGTATCACTTGCTAAGAGTCCATATTGTGGACTTTTCTGTATGTTTTCACCCTGAAATTTCTTAATCAAGATCCTGAGGTATCTAGAGTGGTTTTGTATACCTGCTCACTACTCTGTCTCTCACTGTTAAGGAGTACTTTCTTGTGGTACCTGTTTCCATGTAGACCTGGTTTTTTCCCTATAGTATTGCCTGAAATACCAAGTTACTATTCTCTTCCTCCATCAAAAGACTCACTTCCTTTATCTTGCCATCTGCCTCTTTAAGAAAGTGTAAATGAGTCAGTCAAGTTCAAAATGAGTAACACAAGGATACATACTCTGCTTCTCTAGGGTAATTGTATCTTAACAGAAGACGAAATATCAAAACTTTTAACCAAACTATTAATTATTATAATAGAATTTCAAACAATGTAGCAGATGTGTGAAGAAAATTAGGGCTGTCTTCACTCTATTCCATAACTGATGTCACTCATATAACCTGAAATTTTACCTTAAAATTAAGGCCATGCTAGACAAATAATTTATGATATGAATTTGAAGAGAGATTAAGGTCTTGCAATATTTCAATGTTATCAAGTTTGATAACATTGGTATTAACAGTTAGATCTTGGCACTGTATAAGTATAATGGCCTCCCTTTTGTGGATGCATTGAAACTAACTGACATTGTAATAAGATACTGGCAAAAATGCGGTTTGATGTGCTGAATTGAAATTCGAAATTTCTGCATGTATATTGCCCAATTACCCAAGAATTTTCATAAAATAAACAGAATTATGTGATATCACCACCTAAAGTTTTTATTCTTTTTTTCCTTCAGGATGTTGATAAATGGTCTTTTGATGTATTTTCCTTAAATGAAGCAAGTGGAGAACATAGTCTGAAGTTTATGATTTATGAACTGTTTACCAGATATGATCTTATCAACCGTTTCAAGGTCAGAAACATGGAAAACACTGAAATACTCTTGGAATTAGTTACCTGAACACAAATAAAAATGAAAAATGTGTTATTAGTCAACTGATTTCATAATATTTCTAGTTGAGGTCACTAAAACAGGGGAATAAGTTCATTACATGGTATGGCTGTCATCCACAACTTCATGCTATCTATATATCACTTGAATATCATGGGGTCGATATAACCCTATTTCAGCAATATGCCACTATTTCTCTAAATCATTCCCAGAACTGTCATGTAGAAATTGGAAGCTGTGTCTTAAAGAAATAATCTTTAGTATTCCTTAAACACACACTGGTGAACCGTTACTGGCATTTTTCCTTCATCTGAAATGAAAAGGATTCTAATTAGCTTAACTTGGCACCATCTAAGCAACACGTTTGATCCTAAATTCTGAACAGTTTTCAGCCTATAACTTTCATCATTACCTATGGAAGCCTGGCCTTGTTAAACCTAAAAAATAGTGATGAGTCATGTATCTTAACCCCCTTCAATTACGTATAGTAAAATTAATCAATTGTAATTGTAAATTTTACCATATTAAGAAGTAAGCTTCTCACTTGATTCGGGAAGACATAAAAAATGTAAAGACTACATGTAATATGCGTAAGAATGTTATTTCTGTCTTAATCCCTTGAGTGTTACTATCCATTCTAAGGATTGAAATTTAGCAGATGAATTAAATGTCTTTTCAGAACAATCCACACTTAACTTCAAGAAACTACTGTCACATCTTTAATGTATTCCACCCCAAACACTGTTGTGGTCATGTTGACTTGGTGCCTCTCTTTTGGCCAAAAATAATCATAACGATTTCTTTCTGCAGATTCCTGTTTCTTGCCTAATTGCCTTTGCAGAAGCCTTAGAAGTTGGTTACAGCAAGTACAAAAATCCATATCACAATTTGATTCATGCAGCTGATGTTACCCAAACTGTGCATTACATAATGCTTCACACAGGTATCATGGTAAGAAAGTCTTTTAACAGAAGTTTGTTAGTTTGGAAACATCAAATTCCATTCCCCTAAATTCCCATTGTCTCTTTATTGTCCAAGGAAGTATTGTAAGTAACATTTTGTGTTTTTGAGGGTTAACTAATTATTTATAATATGTATCTTTTAAAATATATTTTAACTTTGTACAATGAAGATATCCAGGGGAAAGAGAATATACTCAAATTTTCCAAAGTGTAGACTTCAGAACATTTTACTTGTAAATTGCTTATCCCAAAGGAATCAATTTTTGAAAAGTGAGAAAATATCTTTAGAATAGAAATTATAGTGTTCTTCTTTCATTTCATCATGTTCACCCAAACTGACCTTTTTTTTTTCCCTTTTTCTGTTTTACTTGCATCACTGATCACAATCTAATCCTAATAGAGATTTGGGGGATTATTCATGTGAATTTTTCCAATTCTACTTTCTCTTCCTTGCATCTGATCATATCAATGGATGGGTGAATAAATGATTTAGGAATTCAAACCCTGGGTATTAATGAGTAAATAATAGGAATTCTGAGATTGCCTATAATTTCTGTAAGATTTTAGAGTTTAGGATAACTCCCAGAAGGTAAAACAGGAATAGTAACTGTTCCTTCAGAAGGTTCCAAACTGAGGTAGGTTCAAAGGGGTGTGAACCATGTGAGATCCCCAAATTTTATTATCTTCCTGATTGCTCTTGTTTCATTGTATGTTGAAGCAGTGCCTCAAAATGCATATAAGTAGAATTTTCCATTACAGTCCACAATATGCCTTGACTACCTGTTTAGATTTCAGAAGTCATGCCCTTTCTATTGACAAGGATCATGAACACGCAGATCTATGTAACACATACTCGCAGGGGCACAGAGGTAGTCAGTATCTCATCACTGTGCACCCATGCATATTATAGTAACACAGAGGCTACATTCCTAACCTGATTCCAAGAAAAACCCCCAAGACTACAGTATGGCATCCTGAATATCTGGAAAACTTAAAACAGGTACACATTTCTTCAAACTTTTGTATCTAAAATTTTTTCATCATCACTTGTTTCTCAAGAAAATGTAGTATATTACTTAATACATAAAATATCCATTTGCCTTGATTAATCTAATAGTATCTCATATGATGAATGGAGAAATTGTTTCTTCTTCTTCTCTCTGTTTGCCTCCAAATAATTTCAGGTCCATCAGTGCCTTGGGCTCAGATCTCACTCCAGCGCCAGGTTGTACTTATCTGTTACTCTAGAACATACTACTCCAAAATGCTATGTTTTAAAACATTATCATTATTTCTCAAGGATATGTGGTTAAAAGGGTCCCAAGGAGGACTTCCTTACTTAGTATCTCTCATGTGATTGTGATCAGTGAGCAACTATTGGTTGAAGATATCTGAAGACATCACTGGGCATGTCATCCATGTAGGTTCACTCACATGACTGGTAATTAATAATAGCTAATAACAGGGAAGTCAGATGGACTTTATTTTTTGGAATCTCAATTCAGTAGAAATGTGCACTGTATGACTGTATTACAAGTTTAGGAAGTATTATGACCTGCCTTCGAGTTAAGTCCTACTTTGGGGAAGACAGAAATTGTTAAAACCTCCACTGGTGCAGCGACATGGCCCTCTTGTAACCTTCTAGAAAATTGAACAACATGTATTAACTTTTCTTATCTTATGTTTTTCCCTTTTAAAGGATAGATATAGATAGATAAGTGGATAGACACAGAGATGCAGAGAGAGAGATATAGGCATCATCCACTTAATGTGTAAATGTTTTCATTGTGTCAAATCAAATGCATTCATGCTTGGACTCAGTCCTTGGTTGAAATTTGCTCACCATTCATCCCAGGGGTCTGATTTGACATTTGAAAGGAAGAAGTAGATGTTACAGATAATAAATAGAAGCTCAAACATCCAAGATAGAGTTTTTAAATATTGTAAGCTTTTAAGAAGTAATATATTTAACCTCCTTTATACCTATATCTCTACAAAGAGATGTGCATGTAGAAATGCATACTCATGTACAGAAATTCTTTTGAAGCTCTTTTAGCTTAATAAGACTTCATTATGAAAGCTATTTCTTGAATTCTTTCCTTTCACTTGGTTTCATATACATGATAATTGGTGTGAAAAACAAAGTACCTCCTGACAGCTGCAAATGCTGTTATATTTGAAAAAATTGTTTTACCATCTTCCTGGTTAGAGTTTCTTGTTTTTTTCCTAAGACCTTAGTCATGAATCTAATACTGAGGTGGTTTTTATTTCAAGAGTTTGGCTTAGAAAAGTTAACTGAAAAATGAAATATTTAAGTGTTATTCTGAAATGAAAACTTAACTGATAAGTTTCCTCAGAACAAGATCGAATGGAAAAGTAATGCCTATTTTAATAAAACAAAATACTTGCTTTAATTATGAAATACAATGAGAAGATGTACGCCATTCCGGCTGGGAAGTTAACCAAGACTTCTCTATGTTAAAATAGATTTCTACTTAAGATTTCTTTTCTCTCTCCAAGTGTAAAGCAAACGAACTAACAGTCTTCTATGTTAGCTTCAGAACCTCTGTTCTGAAGGTGACCTTGAAGAATGAGGGCTGTTATACTAGTGCGAAAATAGAGAAATTTAAATACACAGTGTGACTTTACCCCTAAGACTTTCAAGGAAGACTTCCTTCCAGGATAAACAAGCTATTCCACCTTCTCTGGACCAGTCCAGCATGATTTCTAGAAAGTTTAAGTTTGAGGTACATTCACTTAGATGGTTTTTGAGAAGACTGTGACTTACTGATCATAAGCATAACTTCACTCTAGTAGGTTTAGTTTGGAGACATGACTCTGATTGTATTCACCCCCATAAAGTGCCAACTGGCACTTTATTCAATGTATATTAGTTTGGCCATTACAAAAATAATCTGGTGTGAGATTGTCAGCATTGTCAGGATCAGGAAAATACATTTAAAATAAAGAGAGTGGAGAGGAAATTTCCCCTTCCCTCTCCAAGTTTTTCTCAGGCTGATCAAGTAATCAAATTGACTAAAACACCTTAGTAGGAGAAAAAGAACAGATTTGATTACATTTATTTGGAGAATTTACCTTGGTGTTGCATTTGAGAGCAAATAGGAAAGACCAAGAGTTTTTGTTTTTGTTTTTAAAGATAAGGTGCAGGAAGGAATGAAGGTAAGCTGAGGCAGGCAGACAAGAAGAGAGAAGAGGACTTTACCTTTTATTTAGTTGTACATCTTGGTTGTTCGCCCCGGCTCCGGGATTCATACCCTGGTCTTTGGGATGTATGTGGACTACACTCACTGTCTGAAGGTGGCTGACCAAACTGCTACTCCACCAGCGTGCACCAGACCAAGGGTTTTTACTCTTCAGTATTTAATAGAATAAGATCCTGAGGTGTAAAGGAGAGAGAAGAGGAACTCCTATAATGACTCATATGACCAAAACCCAGGTGATCTGTAATTAAATGTTTGCCTGCCATGTAGATAAGTTTATCCAATAGAAAGATGACTTCTTGAGAGATTTCTAAACTGGTTGTCTCCCAATATTCATTCTTTTAAGTAGTTAAGGAAGTGGTGAATCCCACAGTTTCAGTTGACTTTAGCTCAAAATAATCCATATGCTCAGGTAACACGTCTTGGAAAAAACTATTCTGGGCATCATAGGAGGCCTACCTGAGCATTTGGAGAAAGCCAATCCTTTAAAAAGAATGAAAAATTTGTGATAGATGGTGAAAGAAAACTAATACAAGTTTATTGATAATTTTTGTCAAAATTAGCTTGACAGTTTTTAGAAAGTTTTTAAAAACATGTTTTTCTGTAGATGAAAGTTAAATGTGGTAATGAAGTATATATTTTCATACATTAGATTGTGCTGGTTATTCAAAATTTTAAAAATCTTCATAGAAAAATAATTTAGCTGAAACCCCTCAGATTTGATATGGAGAAAACTGGGTCACTTACATCAGTGTTGTAGCTGATGCTGTTTCAGGAGTGTCTTATCAGTGTGACATTTATGGTGCACGCCAGGAGCAGTCCCACATTCTTAGATGACTAATGCATCCTGTCACCTACAAAACTGTCCTGACCACTGCCTAAAAGGCATTGTGATGAAGCCATTGTCCTTCAGTTTGTTAATGATACATGGGACACGCTCAAGGCCAGGACTGGGTCAAGTTGAGGAAAGTTGCTGCTGGTACAGTCTCTGCCTCCCTCTCTATCTCCCTTTGTCACCTGATTAGCTTGTAGTCCTGTGCCATGGTGACATGGTGTTTGGTAGCTCAATCCATTTGTTGAGGAGCAAATGCTTCCTTGAGTGCTGCCAAGCAACCTCCAAATGATACCTTGAATATGAAATCATCTGAGAAACTTGACAAGAAACACTTGTGTTTGAGGGCTCCTGGCACTGTGCTTTAAAACTAAGAGCAGAAGACAGAGAGATGATTTGAAATCTCATTCCTCTGAAACTTGTGTTCCACTGACTACACCCAGAAATAGCCTCCCACATGCTGGAATGACTTAATTTCTATCCCATTAATCTAAAGAAAATTTGCAACTGTCTCTATTTTGAAAATTAGAGTATGTGGAAATAATATAGTTGCAAATAGCTCTCCAAACAATGCTGCTTAGAAGAGTGGAAGGAGTGTGGATTATCAAGGCAATCAGACATATGTAAAACCTTGCTTTTTGACCTTCTAACTTGCAGTCTACCTCAGTTCCCTTCTAATAGAATGTGGTTAATAATACCACCACGTTGTAGGATGTGACAGTGGGGAGTCCATGACATCGTATGTAAAGTACCCAACCTAGTTCCTGAATATCTATTAACACATGCCCTTAATATCAATAGTTAATTTATTGTGTGTTACTTTAACTTATGTGTATTATTTATTAATGTTATTGTGATGTAATTACTTTCTATACTAGGTAAGTTATAGCAGAATACCTCAGTCTATTCAAAGGAATATAAAAAAATCATTCAACCCTATAATTTAATCTAAGAGATGTTAAATATATTCTTTTAGACATACCAAAAACTAATAGATCAAAATGATTTTCCTGACCAGAAGTACTCCCACCTATATATACTCAATACAGTCATCTCTCTCTCTCTCTCTCTCTCTCTCTCTCTCTCTCTCTCTCTCTCTCTCTCTCTCTCTCTCCTTCAGAATAATTCAGACATTAAAATTATATCCTGTTTTAAACCAAAACTCTGTTAGTAATTAGCTTCATCAACATATCCAGTTAAATTATCTAGACACTCTGCTTTTGAAACCTTAGAAGATTAGAAAAATGTATTCAGCACATTGTCTCTTGAGTAATGAATGTTTGGTCATTCTCAAAAGGAATATTGTGATCTATGCAATGAGCAGAAACTTTGGAATTAGATTTTGATTTGAATTCTAGTTCTGCTACTTAATAAATATGTGACCTTTGGAAGATTTAGTCATCTCTTTAGGATTTAACTTTGTTATCTGACAAATAAAGATAAAAATAATTATCTGTTAAATGGTGACTAGGATGGTTATAAAAAATTAAATAGGACTATCTAACTAATGTGTCCAATTAATGCTACTTCCTCCTTCCTGTCATCATTGTGTGTGTTGTTAATTGCGGTCAGCACCACCCTGTGATGTAATTTGAGGGCTGCCTATTTTAGAGTGAATATCCCTGAGCATTTCTTTAAGCAAAATTCAACCTGCTGTAAGATGAAGCACAATGTCTGCATGGCTCCTGACCCAGTAAACCCTTTATTTCTACCCATTAGGAATCCAAAGAGCCTAGGTTCTGTACAGAACAGTATATAATTGGCAAGAGTGATATAATTCAGATTTACTCACTCTCATTTGTTCTCATGAATAATTTACAGAAATCATAAATTCAAACTTTCATCTTCTGATTTAGGATTCTCATTTTACAGCATTAGAAACTGAATCAGTTGTGCAATCCTGTGGCTCAAGCAGCTAAGGTGCAGGTCATATAAAGCCTGAGGACCCAGGTTCAAGACCCAGGTCCCAGGGAAGGGGAAAAAGTGAATTAGCAACTAAGGAGTTAAAAAGCTCAAAATTCTACATTCACTAATAAAAAAATAGATGTTTTTCAAGTAAGTGTGAAAGTTGAATGTTTCTGTCTTCACAATTCTGTAATATAAGCTTAGTTACTAAGATTATAATGTGATTATAAATAAGAGAGATACCTAGAAGAAGTACTATACATGGGAAGTAGAGATTAATTAGACTAGAACCAGGAAATGTGTATAATCAATTTTGACAGCTAAGAAGATAATTGTAAATATTTATGAGATAACAATTAAAATACATCTCTGATTTCCTAATTTATTTTATTTCAGCTTATATAACAGATATTAAATATTACTTTTATTGAAATCACAGCACATCTATAAATTATAAATATAACCAATAAGAAATACTATAAAAATAAGTGCCTTTGCTCCTAGAGGGAGGTCACAAAAATTGACTTAATTTCAATTGCGGTTTACTTCATGATGTTCAATTCTGTAATCTCATTAGAGACACTGGAAACTTCGTCTCAATTTATCCTATAATACCGACTATTGAAAAGGTCCTTTAATCCTTTTATTATTCACAATTGAATGTACCTATAAACACAGAAAAGCAGTTTTATCTATTACTTTAGTTTTAAAAATCACTTCTACTTCAGTCATCCAACTGAGAGATATTTATTCCTGAATTTCAGTTACTAAAGATATATTAGCTCACTATAATTATCCATATTCAATGCCTTAAATAATTTATTTAAGATAATTAAATCAGTAAATGCCATTTATTCTGTATGCTACTATATAGCAAGACTTGTGCTATACATTACATTCTTTAAACTTCTTTTTAAAATTTCACAGGGGAATAACCACTAATTCTATTTTCATGGGAACTGTGGCTGAGAGGATACATAATATTTGCCAGAGGATCAGCAAAAATTTAAAATTGGGATTGTGTGATTACACTGTCTCTTTCTGCTACTTCGTATTACATCTTCTTAATGCAAAACTGATGAAATTTAATTCAAAGACAAATGTTAAAATTCCTACCATGTACAAAATACCAAGAGAGGCTATGTAAAGTGAACATGGATTAATAAAACCATGCCTTTGTCAATGTTGAGATTCAGCAATGTGTCAATTCATTATGAGTCATTTGCCAACAATGACTCCCTCTTGCCTTTTATACAAAATCCAAATTCTTCTGCACTAGTCAATGTAGTTTATTAAGTCTTCCAATACTATGGTGTACTCTCTTCTCTTTTCTAGTTCTTTCTTTCTTTTTCTTCCTTTGCAGGATTACAATCTATTTCTAATTTTCTATTAAAATAAATATTGATTTACAAACCCATATGTTTCTCATTCATCAAATATATGACAACACACCATGCCTACCACGAATTTTCACAAAATCTTCCACCTCTGCCCATTAAACCCCACTACCACATGATCCTGTCCCTCCATGCCTTCCCTGCTGGTAACTTCAGTTCTGTTGTCAAAGTCCAAGGGTTGGGGATTTTTTGTCTGCTCATTTGCTTTCTTTATATTCCACAGATGACTGAAGTCATCCAGTATTTGTCTTTCTTCTTCTGATCTATTTTACTTAACACAATTCCCTCTAGTTCTATCCATGTTGTCACAAATGACAGGATCTCATTTTTTAGGTATATATACATACATACATATGTATATATACATATATAGTATCTTTATCCATTCATTTGACAATGTGCACTTAGGCAATTTCTAATTCTTTGCTATTATAAATAACACTATAATAAACATGAGGATGTATATAGTTATGCAAATTAGTTTTGTGGTTTTGTGGGTTACTATACAGAAGCAGGATGATGGAATCATATGGATTTTCCATTCTCAATATTTTGAGGACTCTCCATACTGCTTTCCCATAATGGGTGCATCCCTTTATACTCCCACAAGTAGTGTAAAAGCATTTCCTTTTTTTCTGCAGCCTTGCCAACATATTGTTTCTAATCATTTAGATAATAGTCAGGTGTGAGGGGATAGCAAGTATGAGGGGATACTCATTGTTGTTTTGATTTGGATTTCCTCGATAACAAGAGAAGAGAAACATTTTTTATGTGCCTGCTGGCCATCTGTATCTCTTTAATGGAAAAAATGACTGTTCAGATATTCTACCCATTTTTTATTGGATTGTTAGTTTTTCTGTTATTTTATGAGTTCTTTATATATTTTTAGACAGTAAGCCTTTGTCATATATATCATCTTCAAATAGCTTCTCCCAGTAAGAAGACTGTTTTGTGGGTTTAGTGATAGTTTTGTTTTGTTTTTCATTCTGTAGACACTTTTTAGTTTGATGTAGTCCCATTTGTCTATTTTTTATTTTGTTTTCCCTTGCCACTGGAGTTGAGTCCCCAAAGGCTCTCTAAAATCAATGTCATGGAATAAATTTTGTTTCATTTTAAGTATATTGTGATTTCTAGTCTTACGTCAAAGTCTCTAACTCATTTAGTATTGATTTTTGTGTATATTGTTTGAGAGTGGTCTAGATTAATTCTTTTACATGTGACTGTCCAGTTTTCCCAACACCATTTATTGAAAAGATTTTTCCTTCTGTATCATAGGATCTTGGCTCCTCAGTTGTAAATTAACTGACCATATATGTCAGTCTATTTCTGGTGATTCAGTTATATTCCACTAACTTGTGTCTTTTTTATTATAGTACCACAGAATTTTGATTGTTTTTCTTTTTCTCATGATTGCTTTGGCTATTCTGAATCTTTTGTGATTCTATACAGATTTTTAAATGTTTTGTTCTATTACCCTTAAAAATGCCTGTGAGCTTTCTGATGAGAATTACATTAAACTTGTATATAATTTTAGGTAAAGTGGTCATTTTGCAATGTTAATTATTCCCAACCCAGAGCATGGAATATTATCCC
The DNA here is from genome assembly GCA_004363575.1 of Solenodon paradoxus. NCBI lineage: Eukaryota > Metazoa > Chordata > Mammalia > Eulipotyphla > Solenodontidae > Solenodon > Solenodon paradoxus. Next base: position 1,753,091 of record RJWH01000008.1, on the reverse strand, counting down.
ATCTCTTTGTATCTTTTAACAATGTATTTCTTTTAACAATATCTTAGTTTTCATTGCATAGGTCTTTCACTTCCTTTGTTAAGTATATTCAAAGATACTTAATTTTCTAGGTTTCTGTTCTAAATGGGGTAGTTTTCATTATTTCAAACACCTCTGTTATATTCTTGCATATAAAAATGCAACAAATTTTTGTATGGTTCACTCGTAGCCTGCCACTTTACTGTATTCAATTTTAGTAGTGTTTTGATGGAGTAGGATTTTTGATGTGTATCATCATGTCATCTGCAAATAATGATAGTTTTATGTCTTTCCCAACTTAATATTCCTTTTATTTCTTCTTGCCTAATTACTCTGGCTAGGAACTCTATTATGATGTTAAATAGCAGTGATGAGTGTAGATAGCTGTGTCTCCTTTCTGATCAAATAGGAAGCACTTTCAGTTTTTCACCATTGAGTATGATGCTTGCTGTAAGTTTATCCTATATGGTCTTTATTATGTTAAGATATGTTCCTTCTAAATGATTTTTATGTAGAGTTTTCTATCATAAATTGCTGAATCTTATCAAATGTTTTCTCCGAATCTATTGATATTATCATGTGATTTATTCCTAACTTTTGTTGATATGGTGTATTGCATTAATAGATTTATGCATGTTCACCCATCCTTGCATCCCCAGGATAACTCCCACTTGGTCATGATGGATAATCCTTTTTGATGTATTGTTAGATTCAATTTGCTGATATATTGTTGAAGATTTTTGCATCTGTATTCATCCCATGAATAAATTCTACTTGATCATGACAGATGATTCTTTTGATGTATCCTTGGGTTTATCTAATATTTTGTTGAAGATTTGTTTTCTATGTTCATCAGAGATATTGGTCTGTAATTTCTTTTTTGCAATGTCTTTATCTGCTTTTGGTATCAATATAATTTTGCTTTCATAGAAAGTTTTGCTGGTGTTCCCTGTTCCTCAGTTTTTTGGAAGAATTGGAGAAGAATGGACTTTAATTCTTCTCTGTAGGTATAGTAAAACTCATTTGTAAAGATATCTGGTCCTAGGATGTTCTTTTAAGGGAGACTTTTGTTTACTTCTTCAATTTTCTTGCTCTTGATAGGTCTGTTCAAGTTTTCTATTTCTTCCAATTTAGTCTTGGTAGGTTGTATAATTCTTATAATCTATATACTTTATCATGTCCAATTTATTGGTATGTAGCTATTCACAGTAGTGTTTTATGATGCTTTGTGTTTTCTACGTATCCATTGTAACTTCTCCCTTTTCATTTCTGATTCTATTCACTAAACTTTTCTCTATTTTTAGTGAGTCTAGTCAAAACTGTCAACTTTATTTATTTTTCAAAGAACCATGTTTTTTAATTGATCTTCTGAATTGCTTTCTTATTTCAATATTTTTTATTTTTTCAAAGAACCATGTTTGTATTTTTATTGATCTTCTGAATTGTCTTCTTGATATCTAAGTAATTTATTTCTGCTTGAATTTTTACTTCCTTCTACAGATGTTTAACTGCAATTGTTCTTCTAGCTACTTTAGGTGTAGGGTTAGATGGTGATTTTTTTATTGTTGTTTCTTGAAGTAGATGTAGATTGCTGTAAACTTCTTTCTCATGGGATGTATCCCATAATTTCTGGCCGCTTATGTCTTCACTCATTTATCTCCAAGTGTGTTATAATTTCTCCTTTTATTTCCTCCAAGAGGCATAAGCATGTTTAGCCTCCAAGTATTTTGGAATTTTGATATTTTTTTGTGGTTGATATGTATTTTTATGCAATTGTGATAAAAGAAGATGCTTGATATGATTTCAATCTTTGTAAATTTGCTGAGATTTGTTTTATATCTGAACATATGGTTTATTCTTAAGAATATTCTGAGTACTTGAGAAAAACGTGAGTTCTGCACTTTTGTGATAAGGTGTTAGTTAAATGTCTACTAAACCTTTAAATTCTTATTTACTATTTAGTGCTAATATTTCCTTGTTGATTTTCTCTCTGGTTGATCTGTCCACTGCTTTAAGTAGGGTGTTGAAGTCTCTTGCTATATTGCATAGTTGTCAGAGCCTCTCTTGAATTCTGTTAATAATTGCTTTATGTGTTTTGATTCTACATTTGATGCATATATTTTTATCAGTTATTCTTCTTGCTAAATTGACCACTTAATTATTATGTTTTGTTCATCCATGTGTTTTATTACCTTCTTTAGTTGGAAGTCTATTTTATTTGACATTCGTATAATTGCCCCATCCTTTTTTAAGTTACCTTTTGAATATAGGATATATTCCAACCTTTAACTATGAGTCTATGCTTATCTTTAGATATTAGATTTGTTTTCTGTATAAAGCAGAAAGTTAGGTTATATTTTTAATCCATTTGGCCACTCTATATTTTTTGATTGATAAGTTCAACCCATTAACATTTAGGGTGTTTTATGGTTTTTACAAATATTTTATTTATTTTAATGAAGTTGTCACAGACAATGTCCATTAAAAAACACATCTCATTGGCCAAAAAGTACATGAAAATAAAAAAAAAACAGTGTTCTGTTGTATACACTTCTACATAAATAATTTTGTTAACTGCTAATGAAAATTAGAACTTTCCTGGGATCTTCTGACAAAATTTTTCTTTCATCTTAATACTTTATCTTCAGTGAAGCCACTTTTGTAGTTAGTCATTTCCCTCATCATATCTGATATCTCATCTCCAACCTGATATTCCTCTTCTTTTGGTCCAGACGCTCAGATTTTCATAGTAGCTTCAAGTTAAGGAAGGGTTATTTTCTATAGTTCAGTTCACTGAAACACTTCCATCTTCCACTGAAAGTCACAATCCAGGACTGAAGCAATCACATGCTAAAACTTCAGGGCCAATTGACAAGTCATTATGAACATTTGCATTAATTGATTCTATCTATCCTTAAAAGGCAAACCTTAAAGGCAAGTTCTGAAAAAAGTGGCCTCTCTGAATATATATGAAATTTTTCAGAAGGAGAGGGTAATCTGAAGGAATCAATCTGAAGTGTGATCACCAAAAATCAGCACAATGAAAACAAACAATAATGATATTGTGTACTAGAATTCATATTACCAGATGTTTTAAAGAGGTGGGATTCTAGTTTTCCATTGTTTTGAATAGCACATACAAATGAACTAGTTTAAAAAATTTAAAAAAAGGATTAAGGGGAAATTAAATAAATAAATAAAAAGAACTAAACCATTGAATGACCCTCTGTTTATTCCTGATAAACTTAGATCACATCCTTTTCCTCTATTCTTTGCTCTTTTAGAGTCTGATTATCAGCAATTCTCTGACCTTCAAAGAGAAACCTGAGTGAGTTCATTGGAATTCCTTGTCTTTGACAATGATTCTTTGAGTTTCATGGGCTGTATTATCATTTTCACTATTAAGTGAATCTCACTGCTATCCTGTCCAATAACTTTGATTTTAATGTATTCTCCTTTCTTCTCATCCCCCAAGTCCTCTTGAAGGTTTTGCCTCCTGGTCAGACACGGTGACCATGGTTTCTCCCAGGGTCTCTGCATGGCAGCAGCCTTAGGCAGGCAGAACAGCACTTGGAGTTTACCTAGGGTGATCATTGATATGTAACTGTTTATTGCCATTTTGTTAATTGTTTTTCTGGGAATTATTAAAACCTGTTTTAACCTGAAAGCAAGTTCATCTTGAACTCATTCTAACTATCCAAATTTTTCTTTTCCTCCCCCTGTATTTTATGTTTTTGATATCTTGCTGCTTCTAATAGGGGTTCTTTTCAAATTACGACACTTCCTTTAGTATTGTAAAGCTGGCATAGTGGTAATGAGTTTCTTCAACTTTTATTAGCCTGTAAGGCTCTTCATCAATCCTTCAATTCTAAGTGATAATCTAGAAGGGTAGAATATCTTTGGTTAGAAGTCTTTTTCCTTGAGTGCACTTAGTTTCCTTCTGGCCTGTAAAGTTTTGCTGAGAAATTTCCTGACAGTCTTATGAGAGCTTCTTTGTGTTAATTCATTTTCCTCTAACTGCTTTTAAGATTCCTTACCTTATATTTTTGTCATTTTAATGGCAATGTTTCTTGGCATATGTTTATTCTGGGTTTTTTTGTTTGGAAATCTTTGAGCTTCCTGAGTCTAGAAACCTGTTTTCTTCCTCAGGTTAGAAAAAAATCTCAGCTATTACTTTTCAAATAAAATCTCTCTCTCTCTCTCTCTCTCTCTCTCTCTCTCTCTCTCTCTCTCTCTCTCTCTCTCTCCCTCTCCCTCCCTCCCTCCCTCCCTCTCTCTCCCTCCCTCCCTCTCTCTCCCCCTTCTGGTACCACCATGATACTAATGTTGTTCCTCTTGATGTTATCTCATAAGTTTTCTATATTGACTTGATTTCTTTTAGTTCTTTTTACTCATTGCTGGTCTGCTGGCATCATTCCACTTCCCTGTCTTCTAGCTCACTGATTCAGTTTGAGGCTTCTTTCAGTCTACTGTTGAGTCCATCTATTGTGTTGTTTAGCTCAGCTATTATGTTCTTTAGCTCCATGAATTTTGTTTGGAATTGCCTATTTTCTCTTTGTTGTATTTTTCTTTTTGTTCCTCCATTGTTCTCCTGATTTTAGTTATATGGTAAACACTTGCTTTACTTGACTTTAGCAGTTGTTACTGTGACTAGAAAAATGAACTTAATTTTGCTTATTTTTAAAAAATGTAGTCATATATGGTTAAGATATTGTACTGTGCAGTAAATGTTATGAAAAATGTTGAGTGGTGGATACACTCTTGAATTACCTAAATAGACATCATAGTAGAGAAATTTTGACAAATCATCCAATAGATAACAGAAAAACCTATGTATATGAAGCAGGTAGTCTGGACTTTATGTAAAAGCATTTATTGTTTTGTTGTTATCAAATTAATTACGCAGTCATAGAATATATGTTATGAACAGAAAATTTGGTAAATTCCTGAAAATATTTCCAAATCTTTAAAGAGCTAATTATAGTTTTTTAATGAGAAAAATGAGTATTTTAACTCTTCGATGAAAATTATTCTTATAGTAGGATCTGCTACAATATCCGTGCTGAAGTTTTTTTAATAGTATATAAGCTATGTTTTAAAAATGTTAAAAATTTATTTGAGTCTATGAAAACACAGATTGTGAAGGTTGTGGATTAAAAAGTATAGCCACAGATAAGTATAGCCAGGGTTCACACTTTAAATTGTTAAAATTACTGCTTTTCTAATGGACAAGAAAAATTATCATGAACAAATTCGAACTTACAAACCATGAAGAAATCATTGTCCTCATGAAGCATCCATTAAGCACAATTAATACAGACAAAATAGAAAGAAGAGGTGTTTAAAATTAATAGAAATACTTTTATATGACTACCAATACTGGATGTACTAAAAGTCTTTTTCTTAAAATGATAACCTAGCCTCTGGTTTCTTATTATAATGTAATGTCTCTTTAATTTATTAGCACTGGCTCACTGAACTGGAAATTTTAGCAATGGTTTTTGCTGCTGCCATTCATGATTATGAGCATACAGGAACCACAAACAACTTTCATATCCAGACAAGGTAAGTAAGATAAAAGTCTTTTCTAAATTAAAACTTAAAATTTATTTTTCTAAATAGTACTTATTTTTAAGTGGCTTTAAAAATAAAACAACAACATCTAATAAGAATATATTTGATAGATTTTAGCAAAGTTCCTTGAGCACCACACACTTAAATCAATCAACTATTCTTTATCTAGAATCTTTTTTATATTGGGGAGCATTTTTAACAAGTTAAATGACATTAAAATGTATAAGATAATTTCTGTCCCCCAGAACTTACAGTTAACTGTCACACAAGTCAGACCTCATTCACTAGACAAATCTTGCAGCATATCATTTAAAGTATCAGTTTGGTGTCAATATGAATTTGAAAGTAATAAAATTGCACTTCTGAAAAAAAATCCAAGAATCAAAGAATTCTTATTCCCAGTTTAGCATGAAATGTTAACTTTTAAATAATTTGAAAAAAATGTTAAAGGAAAGATGCAGGAATAATGAGGGTGAGTATTATGAAGGTAGGAAGAGAGAAAAGGAAGAAGCATTTATTTATTTTATTTAGTTATTTTTCTTGGTTGTTCCCCACCCAGCTACCACACCCATGACAAGACCAGGTCCTTGGGATGTATGTGGACTATTCCTGCCAGAGGCCATGGACTTAACCACTAAACACCAGGGCACATGAAAAAAGAGATTTTTAGATGGTGGTGATAATGGCAGTTATTAGAATCAAAATACCAGAATGGAGATATATTAGTCTTCTCAGGCTACCATCAAAAACTACCATACATTGGGTGACTTAAATACAGAAATTTATTTTCTCACAATTTTGGAGACTGAAAGTCCAAGGCCAACGTTTCAGCAAATTTGTTTCTTCTGACATCTCTCTCCTTGACTTAAAGATGGCCACATTTTCTCACTGTGTCCTCACATGACCTTTTCTCTGAGTATGCACATACTTGGTATATCTTTCTCATCTTGTAAGAAGAAGAGTCATATTGGTCCAAGGCCTCACACTTTGGACTTTGTCAAACCTTAATTATCTCTTTAAAGGCCTATCTACAATGAAGTCACAGTCTAAATTCCTGGGAGTTGAGGCTTCATCATATGAATTTTGGGAAAACACAATTCAGTCCATATAGGATGATGCTATAAATTCTTTTCAGTTGCACAGAACTCTCAGTGCCTTAGAGGCAGAATCTTAGGAACCCATAAGGATTTAATTTGCTTTATATTTATATAGGATCCTAAAATTTCTCTCTTTCACCAGTCAGAGATGCACAGAGTAGATATAAGTTGAGAGACTAATGTCTGTCTGCAACTATGGCTGCATACTCTATTCCTGCTGAATGAGAACTCACCCTCTCCCTACCACCACATTTTTTTGCTTGTTCATCTTTGAAGAAATAAGTAGACTTGAATTCTTAGAGCACATTTAAGTTTGCAGAAAAATTGAACAGAAAGTAGTGTTCCTATCTACTCCCTCCTTCTACCCCACAATTTTCTCTATAGTTGATATCTTACATCGGTATCATACATGTGTTATGATTGATAAACAATATCGATACATTATTAAGTAAAGTTTATTATATGTATGAGGGCTTATTCTTTGTGTTTTGCATTGTAGGGGTGTACTCATGTATGGTACCTTGTATCCACCATTACAGTGTCATTCATAATAATTTCTCAGTCCTAAAAGTCCCTGTGCAATGCATTGTTTGTTCATTCCTCCTCCTCCTCGTCCCTGTTTAGCTATGACAACAACCAGTCTTATATCTCTAATGTTTTACCTTTTCCAAAATGTCATATAGTTGAAATCAAACAATATGAAGTCTTTTTAGACTGGCTTCTTTCATTTAGCAATATGTAGTCAAGGTTCCTCTCTCTTTTCATGGCTTGATAGTTTGTTTCTTTTATTGTTGAATAATCTATTGTATGGATGTACTTCAGTGTATTTGCTTAGTACTCACTGGAGGATATCTTGATTGTTTCCAAATTTTGAAAATTATGAATAAAGCTGCCATAAACATTCAGGTGCATGTTTTTGTGTAGTCTGTTCACTTGTTTTGTAATAACAATAGTTCTAAAGAACTGATTTTTCAGCTATAGGGAGTTATTGTTTTGATGTGGGAAGCGTAACAGCATTTCTTGAAACTCCAGAATGTCTAATATTTTAACAAAATGTTCTTAAGCATGAATGATTATAAACCTATAAATGTTAAAAATATTAGGTATTTTAGAGCTTAAGAGGACACTAAAGTGACTGAGAGTCACATTATAGATTATCTAGTCTAAATCTCAGAGTCTAAGACACGAAAACCAACACTCAAGAGGTGGAATGACATATCTGTATGCACACACTCAGCTGATAACAGATAAGAAGGTGAGAAGAGTAACACTCATCTCAATCTAGCATACTTACACGATTCTATTCCCATGGTTAGAGATAGACTCATGAGAGTTCTAGCCTTGTATAGACTAAAATGGGATTGGTTTAGACATCTTGATCCCTAGATTGAGACATAGAGGGAAAGGTGAAATAGAAACAATGAATGTTGGAGAAGACATTGTCCAATGCCCCTCTATTGACAGAGCATGAAAGGAAAAGGAAGACCTAGAGTCTAGGGGTACAGCAAGAATTTATTAACATACACATTGGTTGCTTGGATTTAGAGTGCATTTCTAACATGGAAACTTATTTACTAGATAGTGCAAAGTGATTGAAAGTAATTTAGAACATAGTTCAAGGCTAGATTTGAGTTTAATATGGATATTATAATTCATGAAATCCTTGAAAGTGTAAATAAATGGAAATAATTTCTTCTCTGTGAAAAGAAAATTCTAAGCTTCATGTTACCATGGAGACTGGATGCTGGTTACAATCTTGCTCATCTCTTAGCAAAGATCATCTCAAACATTAAGAGCATTCTGTATTCACAGCATCCCCCTAGATTTATAAGAAAAAAATATATAATTTGCTACAATTAAATCTGCTTCAATGATATAGCCTTGCTTTTTGCCAAAAGGAAGAGACCATAGGACACTTCAGGCCTGGTTAGATTTCAAGCTGTATGATACAAATGAGAAGTGATTTGCAAATTATAATTTTTCCCATAATACTAGAAAACTTCTGGAAGTATACATGTTGTTTAACTTGGTCAAAATCTATTTAATTCTCTGTTGAGGATGGCATGTATATTTTCCTTGTTCCATTTTATCTGTATTGAGTTATGATTATTAATTAAGGAATGTTCAGGTTAAAGTTATGATTACTAAAAGAAAATATGCTTTGTAGATATGTGCTATTAGCTAAATAAACGTTGTTCTCTTATCATGATAGTGCTAGAAATAAAAGGGGAAGTACTTATTCTATTACCTGGTAGGTTATTTCTCTTATGTTGGATTAATGATACAACATGGCTTATCTATTAGATATGAATCTCAACTAGCTTGCTTACAACAGAAACTGAGCTTCTTTAGCTTTTATTTTTCTTGCCTATTCTTTGATTATCATTCATTCAGTATTAAGGACCATGCTAGGTTATAGCAATGATTGTACTCATTGAAATCCTTAAAAGAGTAAATCTTAGTGAGTCAGTTTTATGACTAACTATATTTATCTCTCAGGAGAAAAGAAAAGTAAGGAGAGTCTGCTAGTTGGGTGAAATGGTGGCAAAAATGTCCTGGTTTCAGCATGACTTTCTTTTTACTATTTTTGCTGCTTAGCTTTAACTGGCCAACTTAAATGAATGGACTTGCCATTTTAAAAATTTGGTTTACTTGCTCTACTTCCATCCCACACTTGCACAGTGATATAGTAACCTAAGAGAACAAGGACTCATTATTCATATTTATGTCTGAGAATGCTTGAAATACTTCAAAATTAACACTGGAATACCAAATTCAACAATGCAACTAAAAGTGGTTTGTTTGATGATCAAATGACATGAAAATACAGGCAAGTGAGAAAAGTTTTCTCTCACAAATCTATCATTTAAAAATAAAATACCCATTACAAGTTAGTGATGAAGCATATGTTTTAATTTTTTTAATGCTATTTTATAGTGTATTAATGCAAGGAAGACCTAAAATATTCAAATATTACAACATTATAAGGAAGAGAGAAACTGGGCATTCACATGCAAAAAAAATAAAGAATAAATATATAGACCTTAAACTCTTTACAAAAATAATTCAAAATGGGTCATAACCTGAATGTAATATGCAAAATTATAAAACTCCTATAACTTAAGAGAAAAAGGTGACCTTGGAAATGTCAGTGATTTTTAGATATATCACCAAAGGTATAATTCATGAAAAATATTGATAAGATGTACATCACTAAAATTAAAAACTTAAGTTCTGTGAAAGATAATATCAAAATAATTAGATGACAAGTCACAGTCTGGGAAAAAGTATTTATAAGCATTACATATAATAAATGATTGGTATCCAAAATATACAAAGAACTCTCAAAACAACAATAAGTAACCAATCTGACTTAAAGTGGGCCTTTATAGATGACTAATCAAAGAAGATATACAGATGGCAAATAAAGCTATGAAAATATACTCTGCATTTTATGTCATCAGGGGAATATAAATTAAAATAGTAATGAGATACTATTAATATGTACTACAATTGTCAAAATCTGTAACACTAGTCACACAAAATGCAGGTGAGGAAGTGGAGATCTAGGAATACTTGTACATTGTTGGCGAGAATGCAAAATGATAGTCATTTTCGAAGAGAGTTTGATGATATTATAAAACTAAATATACTCTTACTTTATGATCCAACAATCCTTGGTGTTTATTGAAAGAATGCACACAAAATATTGTATACTTACAGCAAATTATAGCTAGTTATAGTAGCTTTATTCATAATAACCAAACTTTAGAAGCAACCAAGATGCTCTTCAGCTAGTAAATAGGTAAATAAACTCTGATGCGTGCATTTAATGGAATATTATACTAAAAAGAACTGAGCTATCAATCCATGGAAATACATAGAGGAAACATAAATGTATATTACTAAGTGAAAGAGCAGTATAAAAAGTTTTCATGCTATGTGATTCCAGTGGTGTTTTAGAAAGACAATACTATGGAAACAGTCAAAAGATCGGTGGTTGCCAGGGATTAAGGAGGTAAGAGGAATGAATAAACAGAACAGAGAATATTAAAACAGTGAAAATATCCCATATGATACTATAATGGTGAATGTATGTCATTATATACTTGTCTAAACCCATAGAATGTCCAATACCAAGAGAGAACACTAATGTAAACCATGGACTCTGGGTGATACTGACATGTCTATATAAATTAATTGATTAACAAATGTGCCTCTTGGTGTGATGGTGGTAATGAGGAAATTATTCATCTGTGGGACCACAACTTTTCTGTGAATGTAAAACTGCTCTAAAAAGAAAGTCTATTTATTAAAAAAATTATGCAATTCAAAAGGAAACTAAGTACTTCTATAAGATTAAGTATTCACTTATAGAACTTTTACTGATGAGAGCTCTTAAAGTTTGGGTATTATGTGTTACAAACTCATGATGTCTAAAAAATTCTCTCTCAGATAGTTTGTTTTTAATTCTTAGGTCAGATGTTGCTATTTTGTACAATGATCGCTCCGTCCTTGAGAACCATCATGTGAGTGCAGCTTATCGACTTATGCAAGAAGAAGAAATGAATGTCTTGGCTAATTTATCCAAAGATGACTGGAGGTGAGTTTCAGAGGAAATTTAATTTCAGGAAAAGGTTAAATTATGTGATTTAAAATAAGGAAAACAGATGAATGTCAATCACTTATTTGTGCTACAAAAGTAGTCCCCTTTGGATGATTTTGAGAAGGATTAATACCTAGAGGACTATTCAGAATTCAAGCACTATTAGATGGAACCAATTCAACACATATGCATCATAACCAATCTGCGAGGCCACATACCACACAACAGATACTTAAGATACATAGTTGCACACACTAGGAAGAAGCCCCACTCAACTGATCCCAATATGGGGTCTTACATAGTGTCATATTTATTGCTTCATTTAATAACCTTTTCTCTGTGGGATTCAATTTGAAAAAAAGAGGGGTCATTGCTTAGGATAATAAAAAAAAATTACAAATAAATATAGTTAAATAAGCCATGTATGGAGGGAAATATTACATGTATTTCCAAAGCATCTGTCTGCCTAAAAAGGAAAATTACATGGGAAACTGATACTTGTTGCCTCTAGGAAAAGTAACAAGATGCACCCCAATCATTTAGTATAATCTTTCCTCTTTTCTTCTTGATCCTTTGATCTTCATAATCCCTTCATTTAAAGGTTGCTAGATTTAGCAAATAAAGACGTCCAATTATAAAATGACTTTAGATAAAAATATTTTATTGTATGTTCTTATTCTATGTGCTATACTTATTTTAAAGTCTTTATCTTTAATAAATGTCTTGTTTAAAGTCAATGAAGTGAAAAGATTCCCAAATACAAAGACTAAAGTGTTTTTTTCTTTTAAATCAAAGTAAAAATGGTATGTCTAAAGAAAAGAAGTGGCATGGGATCAGCACGTGCTTTAAATACATACACATGTGCATACACACATGCACACACATGCATATATGCGTGCACACACATACAAGGTTAATCCAGATTTGCAATTAACTCCTAATATCCCATGGTCAATTTTCCAAATATTCAAAGCTTCTTAGTTTCCTCAGGTCACTTTTGCCACTGTAGGTAAAATATTGACTCACTTGTACAACTGGTGGAAAATGCTCCAAGATGAAGGAAGAAAGTACTTAGTTTTGGGAACTCTTTTCAGGGCTTTCATTTTGTTCTTCAGGAATCAATAAGCCCAACAGGGTCTTCTTCCATGTAGGAAAGCCAGCATCTAATTATAAATGAAAAAGTGACCACTGTTGGGCTATGTCGAGAATAGAAGGGCAAAGGTTAGAGCTATTCACTAAGGTCCAAGAGCTTGAGTATTTGCATCTAGAGATTAATTTATTTCTTTATCAGTGATTGTCATTCCCAGAGGTAACATTTATAATATTTTATTATTATTTCTTAGAATTAATCATGTTCCTTTCAAAAGTGAATTTTGTTGCTATTTTGGTATGATTATTTTCCTATGACATTTTGTTCTTCAAAATAAAAATATTTTATTCTGATCATTGAATCTTGTGATATTTTGTAAAGTTCTGTATAGTAACTTCTCAGTCATCCTAACTAAATTTTTATAGAAGCATTTTAACAAATATCATTATATAATATAAATTATAAAAAATAATAGGTCCATCATTCTTTCCAAAAAGCTGCTAGAGATCTATGTTCTAGTATAAACTTGATAACATTTTACCGAGAATTAAAATATAACTTTTTAAATACTTGTTAAATTTCTCTTTTTGTATCTATTACTTAAAGTATGTATAATAATCCTAAATTAAATAATTTTTTAAATTAGGTAAGAAAATTCATAAAGTAAGATTTCCCTGTGTACTAGTTTGCCTAAATTATTGATATACAACTAACCAATTATTATTGATACCTTTACTGATCATTTATTTGCAAAGTACAGTGTATTATTATGTTTTATAGATTTCATAAAACTTTAGTCTCACTTTTCCTTAGTTAATATGAATATTTTGTATCAGTTGTGATTGTAATATGAATTTCTTCATAATGCTAGAGAAAAAGTTTAATTTAATAGCTTCTATTCTTTTAATATTTGGGTAAAGTATTCTAAGTAAGTAATCCAATATCATGAAGAGTAATCAGAGTATTGATTTCTCATGGATCCCATATAAAAATTCAGTTGAATAATTTTCAGCGAGATATTCCATTATGTTGTGTTTTTTAAAAAGCTAGTCATTCAACTATGCAATTGCTATGGAAACTATCTTTGACACAAGATCATAAGTCAAGTTTACCACAATTTTAAATTAGTTTACTCTATAGGCAATGCCACAGAATGAAAATAAAATATGAATTCCAGTATAAGTAACATTTTTGCCTATCTATACTCAGCAAGCAATACATTGTAGAGCATGTAAGCCTTCGCTGGAGTGACTTACTTCTTAGGTGAAAATGATTTATTCGTGCACAGGCTTTGTGATTTTTTTATATTTATTGCACTTTATTTTGTGTTTTGGATAAAATTTAAATAATGCCAATGGCTCTGTCTACAATATGTGGCGTCAGGGTCCCAAAAACTTAAAAAAGAATCCCCACTCACTGTAGCACCCTGTTTCCTTTGAACTTCTTAGATGGAAAGTGATCCAAGTGTAAGTTTGAGGAGTCTGAACTCTTGGAATTGAATCTTATCTCTGCTATGTGCTAGCTGTATGATTCATCAAACAACTCTATCTTCTCTGGTGTGCAATAATAGTACCATCTCATGTAGTTGTTAAGATAAATATGCACGTACATTAAAAAAAAAGAATAGAAAACTGCTGGGACTGAATAAATAGCATTGGTTTTGTATAAAAAATACTGCATTTAAAACAGATTCTCTTTTAAGTTGGTTAGGATCTTTTCAGATAGAAAACCACACTTAGGAATTTTGAATGGGGTCAGGTTGTGAAAATTTCCAGTTCTTTAAGAGATGTTAAACAGCGTCATTCATGCATCACTTTCTTGACAACTTCCAAAATCCTAAAGCCTTAAAGACTTAAACTTTTATGAGCACTTCTGCATTTTAAAAAGTATCTTTAGTGCTTAGGTTCATTAAAAAATGAAATGTGATAATATTTAATAAAATGTTCCATTTGAGAACAACAAAGTGTGTTGTGAATCTTTCTCCTTTTAATGTCTCCACAGGGACCTTCGGAACCTAGTGATTGAGATGGTTTTATCTACAGACATGTCAGGTCACTTCCAGCAAATTAAAAATATAAGAAACAGTTTGCAGCAGCCTGAAGGGTAAGTTATTTTCTTTTGTCGTGTTAAATTCCATGAACATAGACTCAGAAAATATATTTTTATCTTTTCTGGTTATTTACTTTTATTCTGATAATTTGTTCATGTTCTTCATGTGACAGGATTGACAGAGCCAAAACCATGTCACTGATTCTCCATGCAGCAGACATCAGCCATCCAGCTAAATCCTGGCAACTTCACCACCGGTGGACCATGGCCCTGATGGAAGAGTTTTTCTTGCAGGTGACTCTCTCATACTCAGTGCAAATGGGTTTTGAAATAGTGATTGTATCTTCATACACCTTTTCTGTATAGAACACAGGGCTTGTGACTTACTAGTAGCAACTGGCCACAAAATATTCTTGAGGCTCTAGGTAGAACTTATTAAACTTACAGTTAGATGTACTAAGTAATCCTGTAGTATAATACGTGTTATAGAGTCAAATCTTGGAAATAACCAATTAGTATCTACTGTTAAGTGTTAGATGTTAGGACATAGAAATAGCTTTCATCATAAAAAGAAGGAAGGGAAGGATATACTTCTGCATTCATCTTGTTGGAAAGAATTAGGTCATATGTGCATAGCTATAGGGGAGGCTGAGAAAAAATATTTTCAACTGATTGGACACATGTCTACATAAAAAGTATATTTATGTGCAAAAGAAAGCAAACCTCGATATGGGAAATAGTCAGTGTCTTCTTCCCCAAGGATACAATTTTTTTCTCTGTAGTGTTCTTGTTCTATTTCCGCTTCCGCCTTGGGTACTACAATACAGCTGTGATGATAACCACTGAGAGTTAATACTAGATTCCATAAAGTAAGGGCTTAAAATTTCACAAGACTGACATCATTGCAGAAGACACCTGAATGGGGGTATCATAACATAGGCATGACTAATTAAATCATTGACCACATGTTTGAACTCAAAATCCAGCCTCTCTCCCCTCTCAGGAGGTCAGACTGACCCAAAGTCCCAACCTTCTCATCACATGGTTGGTTTTTCTGATGACCAGTCCCCATTCTAAAGCTATCTAAGGTCTGTCATGAGTCATATATTTAGCATAACAAAGAATATCCTGTCACTCAAGTAATTCAATGTTTTTAAGCTTTATGCCAAGAACAAGGGATAAAGATCAGATATATTCTTTATTACGACATAGTTCCATTTGAAGAAGCTCTTTTACATCTGTATTTTTGAACTGTTTTATTTCTCAGTATTGTTCTCTTTAGTAATGTTTCATCATTGGTTTTATTCCTAAAACAAAGACAGAAGGATCAAATGCGTTTCTGTAATTGGATGACTTCGGTCTCTGTCTTCCATTGTCAATTGATATGATACATGGTTATGCTTTGAAATAGCATCGCAAACTCCTGGAGAAGGGTACTGAGTAGCACTTCCAAATTCAAATAATTTCCTAGAAGAAATCATTAAAAAATTAATTTAGGCACACCCTGTTTGTATAGTGGTTTAGTCAAATGCCTCTTACTGAGGCACAGGCCATATATATCCCAAGGACCTGGTTTCTTGTCCTAAATCAGAGAGAGCAACCAAAATGTATAACTAAATAAAAATAAATGGAATGCTTCTTCCTCCTTTCTCCAGCTGCCTGCCTCCGCTTGCCTTTATTTCTAACTGCACCCTTCCTTTAAAATTTTTTTAAATTATTTTGTGTTAAAAATAAAAATATCAAATATTAAAATATGCCCACTTCCAAAGCCCAGTTGTGAGCTATGGTCAACTAAAAATTCTATTTTATAAAATTAAAATTACTCACCTGAAAATGCTAATTCTAAGAGAACTTAGAGATCTTAAAGAATAGCATTCTCATTTTAATAGCCAAAAAGAAATATAAAAAGATAAAATGACTTTTCTATGGTTTAGAAGAATTTTTTAAATATTTTAAATTCAAAAATTATAAAAGCACATCATATGAAAATATGTAAAATTCAGCTAAAGCAGTGCTTAGAGGAAATTTTCTAGCTTTAAGTGCTTATATTAAAATAAAACAATTATCTATGTTTCTACTTTAATGAGCTAGAAGTTAAGGTAATTAAACCAAAATGAGTTGCGGAAGCAAGGTGATAAATATGAAAGCAAAACAATGAAATAGAACAAACACAATAGCAAAAATAGCAAAGATGTTGGTTCTCTGAAAAAAATAATAAAATTGCTAGCAGGATCATAAAACAAAAAACAACATAAGTTGTAAATGAAAGAGGATTATAAATCCTACATATATCAAAATAATATGCAATATTACGCACAATTAAGTCAACAAATTAGACAACTTAAATGAAATTACCTAATTCTTAAAAGTACAAATTACCAAAATAGAGACAAGAAAAATATGCAATCTTGTTATCCTTATATCTATTTTTAAATGTTGAATTTTTAATTCAAACCCATGAAGAAAACTCCAGGCTTAGATGGTTCCAACTTTTAATTATCATTTCAATTCTCAATTCAATTGAAAGATGGTAAATTCTCTCAATTTAAAGCCATTCTTATGAAAATTATCTCATGATCTAGAAGAAGAGGACAAATTGTCAGTATAACCCCTGACAAAGACTTTCCAATAACAAAAACTATACAGTTATATTTGTCATGATCCTAGGTGGGAAATTCATTAAAAAATTAGTAAATACAACCTAGGTACATAATAACAGACTACATATCATAATCTGTGTTGATTCAAACATCATTTATTATATTAAGAGAAAAGAGAAAATAATCCTATTATCGTTTAAATCGATGAAAAAATCTTTTATTGTAAAGGAAAGGTGGTCATGAATGAAGGCAAATAGGCAGACAGGCAGGAAGAGAGAAGAGGAAGAAGCTCTTTATAAAACTACTAATACTGATAAATAAGTTTATCAATTTTGTAGGATAAATTCTATTTCTGTATACTAGCTGCAAATTTTGAAAATTAAAATTAAAAAATGTTAATAAATACCACAAATAATAAAATACTTGGAAATAAATCTTAAATTAAATTATGCAATCCCTTGACATTGAAAACCATGGATTATTGTTGCAGAAAAAGTTTTAAAGACCTATATAAATGGAAAGATAGCCAATGTTAACGGTTTAAAAGATTTAATTTTGCTGAGATGTCAATTCTTCCAAAATGATTAATATACTTAGCATAATCCTTATCAAAATTTGTAATAAGTTTCTTTGAAAAAGCTGACTAAGTTTCCATGGAAATATAAGACTGAAAAACAGCCAGAATGATTTAGAAAAAGACTAAGAATGTTGGAGTCCTTAGATTTCCTTATTACTATAATCAAGACAGTGTATTATTGACTAAGGACAGGCAAATAAATTGATAAAATAGGGTAGTGTTCCAGAAATAGTCTCATACTCAAATCATCAATTCATTTTCTACAAAAGCACCAAAAGAGCTAAATTAGGAAAGTCAACAAATCGCAATGAAACAACATTTATTAAATATACTGGGGAAAAGAAACTTGTTCCCTGCCTGTATCAAATCAAAAAATTAATTCAAGATTGACCATTATGTTTTACACAAAACTTAAAACTATGAAGTGTCTAGAGGAAAACATCGGAAAATATTTCTCCACTCTGGAGTGTAGGAAAATATTTCTTAGAGAAGAAACATAAAGCACTTCATATAAAATTCATAAAATGGAAAAAATAAATTCAAAATGTCTGTTCTTCCAAAGATAACATTAAGGAAAATCAAGCCATAGACTGAGAGAAAATAGTTGTCCTACAAATATCCATCCAAGAGTTTGTTCCCAGATTTAATAAGGACTCCTGTAAATTAAATATCAAAAGAAAATCAGCCCAATTTGATCAGCAATTTCACAAAAGAAAATACATTAATGGTTAATAAGTATAGTCAAATATGTTCATTATTATTACCTCTCAAAGAATAGCAAATTAAAACCATAATGAGATACCACTGCATCCTCACCAGATTGGCTAAATGTAAAGAACAGACAGTTTTATGTTTTTCTGAGGATGTGAAGCAACTGGAAGTATCAGGTGTTGCTGGTGGGAGAAAATCATTACAACCCATCAGGAAAACTGCTGATTAATATTGACTAAAGTTAAGCCTGATCTCTGTATGACCCAACACATCCATTCTTCCATCCACCCATAGGTGTTTGATGCTTCCCGAGTGTCTTATATATGAGTAGTAATAACCACATTGCTTACAATAGTATAACACAAGAAATAGCCTAAATATGCATCAAAAATAGAAATGGATAAATAAATTATGATAAGTCATACAATAGAAGATTACACAACAATTGAAAATAGACTAATAACACAAGCAACAGCAATAAATCTCCGAATCACTTGCTGCATGATGCCATTTATATGAAATTAAAAATCTGGCAAAGTTAATTTCAATTGATTGAAACCTAAACAATGGGTGGCTATTAAAGGAAGGATTCATTGGGAAAGGTAAAAGGAACTTCCTAGAGGGGATTGAAATGTTTCATATTCTAATTGAATGTTAGTTATACAGTGTGCTCATAACTTGTGCAGTTAAAATTTGCTCCTAAAATTTTCCATGATTTTAAAAAGGTTATATCAGATGAAAATGTTTCATCAATGATAATTTAGAACTCTAAAAAAGGTCACGTGTTTTTTTAAAAAAAATCTCTAATAAATCCCGGAGACTCTTGAAAATTACCGTTAGATCTCCAAATAGTATCATGATTTGTATCATCCCTGTCTTGTATTAATTTCAAACTAGACAAAGAATACCTGACAGAATCACAAGAGTAATGAATTCAATGAAATTGAGTCCAGATGTTTTTGAAGTTCATCACATATTCTCAAATTTTCTAGAGATGAACTGATACGAATAACTAAACGTCAAGCACGAAGTAATTTTTGATGTCTGGATTTCACAGTAGAGAGAAATTGTTCTGTAGGGCTGTTTAGTAACACTTCATTGTCAGTGGCTGGTAAACAATGACTCAGATATCTCAATATTAAAATGCACCCAACACAAAAGGTTGAGTTTTGAAATAGATGTAGCATCATGATATTTGGAATGTATCTATGGTCTGCATTTTTCAGATTGTGTTATTTAGAGTAAGGAGATCCTGGGGATTTTTTTGTTTTCATTTGATCTGTTATTTTTTGTCAGGATACTTGGTAGACAATGTTATCATATGTGTAACTCCAAAGTGTTCAGAAATGACAGTCTTTGCTTGAATGACCGTAACATATAAGGCAAAATACAAGCCAAAGAAAATAAACTATATATGGTAATGTGGGTTATTGTGAAATTAAACTATCTCTGCTGACAGTGCCTCACCTTTTCAACCACAAAAATTCTCTCAGGTCAGATCATAGTAAATTGATATAGGACTTGATTTTTTAATAGTAAGTCTTATATTCTCCACCTGTACATTGTAAAAGTAAATAGGTTTCAAGTCTTCTACTCAAACTTATAAAACAAAACAGAAAAATGGAGAGTTAAAGGTTAAAGTATGTGAGTTAATACTGCCAACAGGCATGCTTTGCAAGCAAGAAAGGTTTATCTTTATGAAGCGTATACTAAAATCTGATATTGACTCCAGTAGGTAAAATTTTTTCAAGCATTCAGTTAAGTGAGTCTTCCAATATCCTTACTAAATTCTTGTCTGCATTACATATTTTAACCTTTTGGAGGTGGATATACCTATGAATCTGAAACTCTTGGTGTGTGCTTTCCTCTGAATGTATTTGATATAAGCTCTTTAACTATATCTGTGTATTATGAAGAAATCCTAGAAACTGGGAGGACTGCATTGTCTCTTCCATGTTTTGTCTTATTCTTGTTTATTGTCATATAACCACCTGTAACTTAATACTCTGTAAGACCCACAGTGCTAATAAGTACCTTCTTACTATGGAGATAGCCAGACTAACTGGAACTCTTTACTTCAGACAGTCAAAATAGTACTTTTATAAAGCACTTTCATAAAATTTTACAAAAATTTGAACGCAAGCTCCTTCATTCCTTTGGAATGCACTATGAATCTAAATACTATGTCATGTGATCTACGAACTGGCTACATACAGAATTTGAGGTAAACCAGATACGATCTGCTCAAACTCATCACTGCATTTAGCTGTAGCTTAAATTTGAACATTATTTGTTTCTTGTCAACTAAAGCATTTTATATTTAGTGGGTAAATTAAGAAGCTTAATAATGCAAAATAAGAGATAATTGAACTTGGCTTAAAAAAAAACAAGTGAAAGCCCTAACTTTCCATCTCTTTAGAAGCAGGGGATATTTAGTCCCCATTCTGCCTCCTCCCCAGGACGACTGTGAAAAACAGAATGAGAATGAATATGAGAGATCTTTTTACAATATAAACATGATAAAAATTGCTATTTTGTTATCTCCATGGTTTATTTTAAGCTTTATATTTTTAAAGCCAAAGTATCAGAGGGTCATTGAATACAAAATGTTTTCTTATTTGATAGTCATTTATAGTCTAACTTTGAGGCATCTAGACACAATTTTACAAATATATTCCCAATACAATCATAAAGTTTAAAAAGTAGTCAATTAAGAGAAGTATATTTCCCTTTCCTTTCCACTAGACTTGGATTTCATTGAGTCAGCTTTAAACAAAATTACAGATTGAATATAAATTTTAAAAATCAGAAAAAATGCTCAATGGAAAGAGCTGCTTTTTAGAATATTTAGGAGCAACAGGAAAAGTTATACACATACATTTATAGACACATGTATATTATATAGGAATATATATGTATTTGTCTCTAATGTATATGTACATATGTGTACGTACATATACACACATTTATAAACATTTGAATTAGTGTTTTTTAAAAATTCAGAGGAATTTCGGTATGTGTTGACTTATCAGTTTCTTACTGTTTATCAAGTTCAACTTACTGAACAAATAGGTTTACATACACATTAAGAATTTTTTAAATACAGTACATTTCTGGAGGAAGACAAATCAATATGCACAAAGATATCTATATCATCTTTAAAAGCTTCATTAATGTCAAAAACCTCCCATTCCTTGATGTGTAACTACTTTAGGTTAACTTTCTACAGTAGGAGAAATTGTAGCAAAAAGACATCAGAATTGTATCCAGAGTTTATAATCTTAAGGAACTTTTTTTTCTGATTCTTGAGTAAGCAGCTGGTAGTTAAGGATGTAAAACAGGTCCTGATGTGCAAGACATGCTTTACAGCACACCCAAGACACTCATCAGTACAGTGAACTCCTCTACTAAATTTTCACACAGCTTAACACAGTTGTTTCTACTCCATGGCTGGAATGGGTGAATGTGGGAGATGATTCATTCGCCTCTGCTATGACTGCAGTGAGTGAAAGATCAGAGAGGGAGGTACCAGCCATGAAAATAAACACTAGTAAAGGCAGATAGAAATGTGTTTCTAATTTTCATCTTGAACCTGCTAGGAGAGCAAATTAAC
Organism: Solenodon paradoxus; assembly: GCA_004363575.1. Lineage (NCBI taxonomy): Eukaryota > Metazoa > Chordata > Mammalia > Eulipotyphla > Solenodontidae > Solenodon > Solenodon paradoxus. The sequence goes on along the minus strand of RJWH01000008.1, from coordinate 1,731,156 downwards.
AAGAAATGAATGCAGTTAAGTTTTTAAAAAATATATCCTACCATTAAATTTGTTCATATTCTCTGTGTGAACCTAATAACTAAATTAATTTTCCCTCACTCAACTAATTATTTTGTGGTACATGAAAAAAATCTACCACTGAGTAAAATCTACCAGTAAGTATTAATTTTCCAGCTAAGGAAAAACAAATGACTGAAAATTCATGTTATTTGGAGGGGAATATCAGAATGGTTATTTTTTCTCTAATTTATATGAAGTTAGGTGCCTTTAGTCTCTTAGACATTGCTAAAAGTAATGTAAAGTATTTTTCAAAAAAGATTGCATTTCAAATAGTGATGAAAATGTACTTAGTGCATTCTCAGTCAAATATCTGAGATTAGACATCAAGATACATAACCAGAAATTTTCATAAACATAAGGAATTATATAGCTAGGATAATAAAATTTAATTAATAAAACATAATTTTAAAAGGGATAAAGTATTAAAGATCAATTATACAAGGGGTACTAATGTTTTATAAAATATTTATAATTTTTACAAAAATATAGTTATACTCTATCATACATTTTAATGAAAGACAATGTGTTATCTATAATAATCAGTTTAGGTGGTTTTCTTAGAATTTAGAAGGGCCCATTTTTAGAAGGAATGAAAGAAGGTAGTTCCATGCCCTAAATGCTTTAACCAAGTTGTCCAAAGAAGGTTAGTTAATGCATCTTTCCCTAACAAACTTCTGGATTCTCAAATTCCACCCTTAGCCATAGAGTGACCCACCATCCCCCCCACCCCCAACAAGCCTGTGGTCAGGGAGTTGTCTGTGTGTTTGTGGTTGATGTTGTTTCTGCTACTAAAACTGAGGTTTCAATGCAAAGGGTCTCAAGATTTCTGTACTTCACTCTCTTCAATCTTCCTCATTTCTTTAAAACTATGAAAACTGTTTTGTGTTCACCAAAAGTGCAAAAAAGTTTTAAATAATGCAATTAAGTCACTGTGTTTGACAGCTGGTGGACAGACATCAGAGCATTTTGCACTGTTAGGAAAGCATAAAAACAATTACTAGGTCTTCAACAGCCTTCAAGGAAATTCTTAAGACAAAAATAAGCTGTTGGGCCTAAATACCTCCAGTTAGGAGGGGGTCACTTTCTCCACTTTCTTATCTCATCACCAAAAATGTTCAGACACCCAGGAGATAAGTGAATGGTATTGCTTACTTATTAGAGTTTAATGCCTTTTAAAAAATTATTTATTTTTAAAATTAATTTTTTTTAAAGAATATTGCCTCTTTATATAGAAATAAAATATTCATCATTGTAAGTCAACATCTGTGTTAAGTTCATACTATCTTTCTAGTACTACTGATCCCTCTACCCAATTTACTCACCAACTCCCCTTTTCTTATAACCACTAATTTGATTTTACTGATTTTTTAAAGTTTATGTTCTAGTCTCCTGAAGGCGGTATCTTTAAATGAAAGTACAACCTCCAAGAGCAATATAAAAAAGTTAATTTACAAATGTTTATTGTTTTGACCCCAGATTTCACCTTGGTGAAAAGTAAATATCTATTTAGGCGTAGAATAAAGAAAATTGTACAGTTTATAAAATGTGTAGTCAGAGATCCTAACTCTTCCTTTACATATTTTCTCCCTTTTTCTTAGTAGTACCTCCTGGTTCTATTGGGTCTGACTGTAGTGCCCACTATTGATCATATTGCATGTATGGTCTTTATTCACCCTAAAGAAAAAATAATACTTTGAAATGTTTATAAATCAATTAAACAATTAATGCACTTTAATATTCAATGTGCTTTGGCAGTGAAAATTTAATATACTAAATCAATTGTGGAGTTCAAGGAACAAATATAATATAAAATCTCTCACTCCATGTATAGGAAGGTTGACCCTGAATATATTTTTCAAATGCCTTCGTTCTGTATGTAAATGCCTTAGTTCTGTATATAAATTCTACATTCTATAAAATTAACTCACAGAAGATAAATTACCACAAAGCTTTTTATCAGGATAAAATGATCATTTTTAGATGAAATAATCTATATCATACATTATAACAATACACTTTTAAAATATCAACTTCTCCTTGAACAATATATCAACTGGTTGTATCTGCATGTATCAATTAAATATCCCTAAAAGCATATTTTGCATGAAATCTATGAGTAGTTTTTATTTCAAAGAACAGTAATATTACTCCCTCTTTAATATAAAATATTAATGATACTGTTCTTGTGTCTTTTGCTAAACATGTTAAACGTCAAATCCATAATAGTGCTCAAACCTAGTCCTCATCCAAATCATCTTTGTTTTTATTAGTGATATCACAGACTCTATTTTTACTTCAATTTGAAGCCCAAAAATCATCCTTAATTTTACTCCAAGCTATCTCACACACTGCTGACAAGTTTCTTTCAAAACTACAATTTTTGTCATGTCAATTCCTCACTGAAAAAAAAAAAAAAGGGTGGCACCAGGGGGCATGTAAAAAGTCAGTAGCTCTCCATTACATGCAAAATTAAGTACTACACCTTTTACATGTGGTTTAACTACGCAGTAGGCATCATAAAGACTTTTAATTTGCACAGATCTAAATTTTGTTAATATAAATTATGGTTTTTATTAGCTACAATATAATGACTATTGACTAAATATTAAGCACTATTCTTAGGTTTCACATAAATTATTTTAGATAAACTCAGGATAATCCTATTAACTAGATACGATTATATCTTTTTTCCTAAAATGAGTAAAACAAAATCACCAAATTAGATCTAACAGATGAGAATTAATTTCAGCAAAGGCTATGATGTATCTGAAGTAACAGAGCTAGCCCACTGAACAGCAGTGATTCAACTCTGGGTCTTGTGACTCCAGTGCTAATGACACTAATAATTCCCTTCCATCTGTCCCTCCAGCATGGTATAAATATTAATTCCAAATGGATTGTTTGTTGTTATTCTCTAGGGGAGTGAGGAAGATTGCTTGGAGAGGGCACAGAAATTCTGCTTCTTATTTTCTCTAAGTCATGACACAGAAAATATTCCTGTTCACACTACTTTGCTCCACTTTTGGTGACTATACCTAGATTTTCAAAAATGTTCAGATGTAAACTTTCTGCCCCTTGTAATTAGAGGTATGCTTTGGAAGAAAAGTCACATATTGACATGTTTTAAAAATTGTGATGAAAACATGTTAGAGAAACAGAGTGAAAGGAAACCCTCAAGACTTTGAAAGCCTTTTTGTTCCTTTATTTTGAAACGACCACATATCCTAAGCTGGACCTTCCTCTAGGGTAGTGTCTCCCATTAAGGTGCACAGCTGTTAACTTGGAAGGAAAATACAGCCCAAAGTATTTTTTGAAGCCATCAGGAAATTGAGGTGAACAGGAGCAAGTGAAATATCCTCTTTTTATAAGCACATCCCTTGAATGCAAATCAGAGAACCAATGTTTGATAAACCTTGTAATAATAAATCTTTGCCTAGGCAGCCATCTTTATTTTAGGAAGTGAACACCTAATTGGCTCTTATGATATTAAATCCAAACATAAATGGAATTATTTAATATATGTGCTTATTTAATTTACTATAGAGTCAATCAGATAATAAAAATTATCAACATTTCAATTTTCTCTGAGAATGTATTCTAATAGAATTATGCACATGGATTGTAAGAATGTTGATAATATTGCTCATACTTTTTATGGGAGATTGAACTTGGTTAATAAGTTGAAATGTGTTTCAAAATGCTCAGACACTTAATTTCAAGAAGCTGTCCAATCATGAAGATTTGATATTGAAAATCTGCTGATGTATTTGGTATGGGGGGAAAAAATAGAAAAATAAAGAGCTGGAGTGTTAATTAAATGCCAAATAACACACTGAGATGTTTATTTTATGGTGACTTTAGAACATTCCAAAGGGCAAAGGTTTGTCTCATTACAATCAAGGGATTGTAATATCAAAGCAAAGTTTTCAGCTGCTGAAAGTGTTTATCTTTCCCCCTTTACAATATGCTCCTCCAAAAGATATCCAAGTGAAATTATATAAATATGGGCAGCAAATTTTGGTGTTATTTTAAAAAATATTTAAGCATACAATGCCAGTTAAGAAATGAAAGTAGCCTCTTTTTAAGGCTTCTATCTTAGCTGCTCGTTACCTGAGCTTCTCCAAATCAAGCCTGTACTAATGAGCTTTCTTTTCCACAGGGAGATAAAGAAGCTGCACTAGGACTTCCGTTTTCTCCACTTTGTGATCGGAAGTCAACAATGGTGGCGCAGTCACAAATAGGTAATACTGAAAATTGATGGTTGTGGAGAGTGGGAGTTTGCTTGTCAGTTTTCAAATGATGCACCATAGTTCAAAGGGGCAATGTCCATGAAAACCTCAGCCATAGTCACCATAAATTCCATCTTTGCATTGATTACCTGGGCTAAATGACAAGAATTATTGAAACATTCTCACAAAATGATTTCAATGAAACAATATTAATAAATATAACCGTTATTCATCTGTGGTCTTTTCACAAAACTGAGGGCTCTTTTTTCATACTAGAGACAGTGATTTTTATGATTTTATCACTAAGTTTGCATAATATGCTAAACAGAGTAGTTTTATATTCTTTGGGGGGGAAAGTTATCATCTGAATAGATAAGTCAACAATAGGAAATTTGAAAACTGATATTGTTCTCCCAAACATATTCATTCTTTACATGTCTATCTATGTTGATAACTTCAAGTCCAAACCAGTATTAACACATATTAATGCTGTTCTGCAGGCTTCAAATATTTATGAAGGCTTTTCTCTGAACCAGTGTCTTCATTACTTCACTATACGGTCAACACTCTAAAGAATCACAACCTTACCTCTACAGCTGCTACGATACCTCCACCTGCATTAGAGCAGCAGTCACAGTCAGAAAGCTCCTTGCTCTGACCTTTCCCTCTTCCCACCCAAGTTCCTGCTGCTTTTTTTCTGGACACCATAACACGGATACCTATCACACTTAGCAGGCGTGACTGTAGCAGGCTAAGAATCTCCTTGGGCAAGCTGGGAACATAGAAGTTTCTGAGACAGGTTGCTGTAATGTAAATTGCTTGCCATGTTTATGGAGCTGACACCCCATTTGACAGTCTCCATTTCCCAGGCATTTAAACCCACAGACAGCACTTGACATAGCACACTAGGTGGCCAATTAACATTGCTTTGACTTGAAGGCATCAATTAAAACACAAAACTATTGAAGTTTCTTTGAATTAAAAATGTGCCTTAATGTATACTATGACTAATTCAGTTACCTGAAATGTGAATCACTTTATCAGAGTACTGATGGATGGGATATTCTTCAAATATGAGTATTTCCCAGGATGCTATCACTGAAAAAGCCTCCTTGCAGTTATTCTGTTATATTCAGATGATAGTCCACAGCTCCCAGGTGTGTTTAAAGCAACAAGCCCTGGATTCCCAGCAGCACATCTCTCCTGGGGTGCTGGGGGATGCTGAATGTACACAGCGCTTAGAATAGGTTGCCCCCGCCACCTAAGTATAGAGTGATAAGTGATCCCTACAGGACAGTACCTCATTCTTTGTGTGTCATTTTCTGTTTTGATGAGTACTTTGAATATACAGATCTTTATTCAATCTGACATCTCAAAGTGGTAAGACTCACGCTGTCTCACAGAGATGTTACTCTTCTCTTCACTGGTTTGACAGAACATGCCCCCACACTGTGAACTAACACTTTCATCCTGAGAATAATAAACAGCGATTTAAAATATTCACACACTAGCTGTAAGCTCTGACTGATATAAAAATATGGTTGCCTTCCTGTGGCCTGAGAAAAACATCAATTATTTAGTTTTTTTGGAGCATGGATATTAAATCTTGTTGGCCAATAATTAAATTCAACAAGCAAGTGAAGACCTTTCCGGAAGGGTAATGTTTTCTCTCCCTGAGAGCGGAAAGTAAGAGTCATTCTGGTAAGATCTGAATTGTTAAGAATAATATAAGGCTGACTATTAAATAGGAAAACGAGTATACTTGGGTTCACAAACTTAAACTGTATCACTGTCACTGCTGGAAGATTATTTTGCTGTGCTGTTAAAATAGTTCCAAAGAGTGTGTGATGGTTTGAAAATAATTGAAAGGGAAAAGTAATGTAGATGATGCTTGCTATAAGGAGCATCAGAAAGTCTTCATTAGTGCAAATTTTAGAATTTATGAAATTGTAACACTTGAATTTATCTTTTCTTTTCTTTTTCTGTTTTTGTTTTTCCTTTTGTAGGTTTCATTGATTTCATAGTGGAACCAACATTTTCTCTACTGACTGACTCAACAGAGAAAATTATTGTTCCTCTTATAGAGGAAGCCTCAAAAACGGAAACTCCTCACAGGGCAGGCAGGTGTGTTATTTTCTTGTATGATTTTTAAATTTTTGTAATATTTAATAACATCGTCTTTATTGTTCTACGTCTTGGCAGAAAATTCTTGTAAGAATTATTAGGTAGTATTGCCACCTTGTGGCTATGCATTATATTGCATCTGCCTTTGACTAAACTTTATGTCCACAAAAAAATACCAAACTACTAAAGAGTATAACAAAATAGTTTTTAATACTCAAAAGAATAAAATAATTTAAGTTTAATTAAAGATTTATGTATGGTGTCCTGGGTGTAGCAGCATGCCTGGTTGTGTTAGTTTACTTACAATCCGATCACAACACATTTGTGTATCTAATAAGATGTCTATATCTAAGTTAGCCTTTTAGATGATTGAGTACAAAGATCTATATACCAGGTAACAGTAAAGTCATTTATGTATTTATTGTACAATATTTAAAACTAGAATTTTTTGATACATTGTTAAGGGATATGATTTAAAACACCCGTTACAGAATAATCACACTAACTTCTTACTCACCTGAACATACTTTTCCTAAGAGCAGATTGAAAACTCCCTAAATGTTGCTCTGATGAGGAAACTAGGAGGCTCTTTCACCTAAAAAAGATCCAGGGTAGCCTGGAGATTAAATGGTGGAAGAAGAGGCAGATGCCATTATCCCACTTAGGGCTCCAGAATCATGATGATCATTTTGTGAAGTTTACCAATGGACTCGGCACTAAGACAGCTCACCTCAAAGTTCCACTGCTCTTGTCAGGCTTGGATGGAACTTGCTCTATTGGGAGTTCCTGATAGACGGAAGGAGTCTCATACAGAGTCCGTAGGCCTCTGGGGGGAAGGAGGAACATGAGTAGCCTCAAAACCTGACCTGAGCACCTGCCATCTTGTTTCTCCAGTCGATTTTTCACAAGTGTGTCAGACTTTGTTTACCTGTCCAATATCCCTACCGTGGCGTTTTCAGGTTTCTTTGGTTGTTAACTCTTAGCACAAGTTCCTTTATGAGATGACGTATTTCTGACTCATTTAGACGATCCAATATGAAGGGCACCGTGAACGATGGAACCTACTCCCCCGACTACTCCCTTGCAAGCGTGGATCTGAAGAGTTTCAAAAACAACCTGGTGGACATCATTCAACAAAACAAAGAAAGGTGGAAAGAGTTAGCTGCACAAGGTACAGTTGTTTTTCCAAGCCTCACTGCCATTTCTCTCTGTCTTAACTCCTCCGAGATTTCGAATTTATTCCCCTAGATTTCTTCTTTCATAAAATATTCAAGCCTTTGATGTTATTTGGCATTTGGCTACCCTTTGATTAATCATAAGGAAGTTGATTGGTCTATTAGAGAAAAAGAGATTTAGCTCAGTTTATGCCATGTATCAGTGGTTGGTGGTAGCATGAATAGGAAGGAATGGACAAGACAGCAGTGACAAAATGTTATGTGGTACAATAACCTCCTGTTCCTGTCTAGAGGTGCTTTGAGCTTATGTTTTAGACTTTGAGGAATGTGTGGTACTCAGTGTCAGAGATTTGGGTCTCTTGTTTTTTTCAACTTTACTAGACCACTTTTTTTTTTTGCTGACAATTTTACTCATGTGTTAGAAAAATCACTTGTAATCTGTTACCAAAGAACTCAAAAAGGCTGATAGCTTTCACTAGTGATTTCTGACATATTTTTCTATTTCAACTTAATCAGTCTATTTGGTTCACAGGCATAAAATTAGTAATAATCATTTACTGTCTTTCAGAAATTAGCTCTTAACTTCCAGATCTGTCCCTTTAACTCTTCTCATGCCTCCTTATATAGCCCTGCTTCCTTCATGCATATATTCCCTGTACAGTGGCCTTCTGGAAGGTTCTTAAAGTTGTCCAGGATCTTTGCTATTATTGTGTCTTCAGCCAGAAATTCTCCTGTTTGTATTCTCTGAAAAGTTGGTTCTTTCTTTGCCTGACAGGTCTATTTATTAATTTAATTTGAGGAAAAAAATAACACTTGATAATTCATTTTATTTAATTCTCAAATTGCTCTAATGAGGTAAGTACTATTATTATTTGCATTTTACAGATAAAGAAATGAAACAGAAGACATTTATGTGACTTGCCCCAAATCCTACTATTGGCAAGTTAAAGAGCCAGAATCCATTTTTTTTGCTAAATGCAGGCCTATAAAAAGCCCATGCTACATGCCTTGCTAAAGTGGCCCTTGGTGGCCACTAGAAATAATGTCTTCTGTCCTGTTTTTTTTTCCTATTAAAGCCAAACTTAGTCACTTCAAAGAGGTATCACTAGTCCTTAATCAATGGTATTTATTTATCCCTTTTCTAATTCATCTTCTGCCTCCCACATGAGGATGTAATAGACCACAAAAGTCGAGACATGGTCAACCATGCTTTCCACAGTGTCCCCAGGACAGTGCTGGGCATATAATAGGCACTTAGTAATATATGTTTAATTAAATACTTACTCACCTGGATGGTGTCACATTATTCCTTCATCACTGCTATTAGAAAATAAAAGAAATATCAATCTAATGTCTTCATCTAATCTGTAACTCTTATTTTCCCAGTCATATAAGTTTGATCTTAGTTGAAAGGAAACAGAATTTTCAAGCTCTGATCACTCTACACAGACAGAGTCACATCCTGGGTGTATAACCTGTATAGTCACACAGACCCTCATACTCAGTATCACCCTAAGTGTGGTTAAATGTGCTATTCTCGTCATGAAATTTATTAATGATTTTTGAGCAAGGGCCCTCATTTATATTTTGCAGTGGGCCCTGCAATTATGTAGCCAAACCTGGCCACTAGAGAGAGTCTTTGTAAATACTACTTTATTGTCAAACAATAAAGAACATACCACAATACATGAGCCAGATGGCTATAGAAAATATTGTCAAACCCATTGAAGTAGAGTCTTCAAATGTCTAGAGTTACTCCTCTGTATGCACTAATTATCCTCAAGATGGTAATCCTGAAACACTGTAACATAAAAATCACTAGATATTTTAGATTTTCAACACTAGAATTCAGAGGGGATGGAAACAAGATTTCTAAAATTCCTCCTAAAACAAATTTTTTGCATGTATTATCCCATTGCTTTCTACATTAACCTTCTAAAGTAGAAATTATTATCCTCATTTTTTTTATGTTTGGAAATCAAGGGTCATACACAGCAATGAAGAATTAGTCTCTGATGTTTTTCCCACAGCTCCCTAGCACCACCTATCATCTTTTCCTATCTCTTTTGAGAAACTTTGAAAAAAAATGAATTAAATGTCTTTATCTTCAATGAATACAAAGACTCCAACTGGTTAAAATAATCTCCTTAAGTAAGTTTTAACTAAAATAAACAACAGTAAGCCCCAGTCTCCAGCCCTCACCTGGAACCTATTTGTTATAAACCTGTGAAGGAACAGCTTTTGTCAGAATTGTATTAGGAACTGCGATTGCTCCCTTTCTGATAAGCTGGCACTGTGCTAAATGGAATATTTTGTTGTACACAGATAATATATTTTAATTCCATGTAAAGTTCTCAATTTATATTCCTGGAATTGAGTAGCAATAACTTAGTCCTACAGTTAGAAAATGTAGAACCAAGATTTGAACACAGGCTGCATGACTTTATGCAAATTATAACCCTAGAGCATGTTGATCATTCAGTTCCCAATGGGTACTTGTATATTGTACACACATTTTGAGTAAAGCAAATAAAGCCCTATATTCTTTATAAAATTACATGTTGGTGTTTGGCTTCTGTTTCTAAATAAATGATAAAATAGATAAACATAAAGAAATATCACATAGTAAAAAAAAACTAAAATTCTGGGTGAAATAGTGCTAGCAAGAAATGTGACACCCTCAGAAGCTATTCAAATGAAGATAAAACAAACAGAGATAAGGAAACTGTGAAGCGAAATTGAAATTTCTCTATCTGCTTACCTCTACCAGAGTTACTGGTTTTCAGACTAAATTTATCATATCATATTCATATCAAAAGTGCAAATTTAGTTTTACATTAAAAAGTTTTAGTATAACTTAACATTCTTTGAAAATAGGAGGAAAATGTAAGATTTCAAGAGTGCAAAAGGAGCATTCAAGAAAATTCAGTATCTATTCATGATAAAAATTCTTAAAATTTAGAGAAATAATCAATCTACATTTCTGTTTCCTCACCTTCATTTTCATTACTTGAGTTTTTTATTCCAATTCATTTTCTTTATGGCTTGATTGATTTATCGATACATAAATAGATACACATATGTGATACTCTGACCCTATCATTTTCACAATTAATTAGAAAAATTGTGTTCATAGTCATTAGTATAGTACATAACAGTGAAGTCAATAATTTAGCACTCCACCAAATCTTAAAACTTTAGAAAAATGTGTCTACAGTGCTAAAATATGCTGACTATATTTAGTGAAAGTTCAAAACATGTCCTTAGAATCAAGGCAACTGCTTTTCAACACTGTTCGAATGATCAAGTCAGTGAGGAAGGTTTTTTCAAAGCTTCTTCCATACTGCATAGTTCCTTCATCATCCAGGGATGTGCAAAGAGTGGGTTCAGGCAGTCAATGGTTCTTTAATTGCTAGGATTTTTCTGTTAAATCTACTAATAGCATACTTGAATCCAGGCTCAGGCTTCCAAAGCTGTGGACTTCCCCTGTTGATTCTAAACTAAACCCACCACTTTATATAAGAACGACTATTTTCCTTGTTTGTTTTGCTTTTTATTCTCAACCTTAATTGAGTTTCCTGCCCCTGATAGCAAAACTGGTTGCTGCTGCCATTTTAAGACAGGGCTGTCAGCAAGAGGTTGGCGTGGTTCCAGGCAAGGAGCTTACAGTCCCCCGGCTCTTACCTGAATCTCCAAATAGTTTTTCAGGAATAAACATTTCTCAAATTGTTATGATGACTTGAATGATTTTCCATGTGATGGATTAGTTGCTTGTCTTAATATTTTCCAACTTTTTGTGGAGAGGAAATAGTTACCTCTTTACCTAACTATAATAGGATGTACTTTTTCCACGTTGTATTTTTAGAGAATTAAATAATGTATGTGATCAGCTTATAAGTACCTAGAATAGGAGCACTTTATAAAGACTATTTTTACTGTAGTTATTATATACTGTGTTTCTTCTATGTGTTCAAGAAATTAGGGATATGGTATAGAAGAGAGAGAGTGAGAGAGAGACAGAGAGAGAGAGAAAGAGAGACAGCGAAAGAGAAAGAGAGGGGTAGAGAGAGGCAAAGAAAGAAATGTTAGAGACAGAAACAGAAAAAGAATAATCCCTCCCCTCATGAAAGAGGAAGTGGGGATTAGGACCAATTTTAAATTGGGATCAAGAAAGATTTTACTGATTAATTAAATCATCATTGAGTAAGTGATAATTTAATTAAATAATGAAGGAACTGTTGGGCTGTCTGGTATAACCATGTGTAGAATAAAGTTGCCGACAAAGAAATGACCTGGTCAATACCTGGGAGGTGGAGCCTGCCTGGCACGCAAGAAATAACAGGAGGTGAGTGAAGCTGAGGGATGTGATAATTGGGTAACATGGAGCCATTTTGGTTTTGGCCAAAGAGAGATAGGAAAACAAATGTAGAGGTTTAAAGAAGGAAATAAAATGATATGAATTTGTTAACGTTGGGTCCTTACTGCCAGTCATGAGATTGATATTAAAAGTTTAGGCTTATATTCAAGATATAGGTATCTTCATCCCATCCCGCTAGTGAAGCGGGGGCTTTTAAAGGGCATGGGGGAAGAAAGAGATGGCCCGAAGGGATGAAGGAATAATTTGTGGGGAAGAAGCAGAGGGGCCCATCCGGTGGTCTCAAGGGGAAGCAGGAAAAGGAATTTGGGAGAATTGAGGCTTGCCAAGCACCTGGGGCAGTGAGAAGTGCCAGGCGTCCTGCATCAGCAGCAACTTGCCTTTCGATCCTAGCACCTTGTTTAAGTGTTTTCTTTTTCTTTTTTCGTAGCCATGTTTGGTTCTAAGCATATTTCAAGGAAGGAAAAAAGAGAAAAAGCAGATTTGTTAATTTTGTTAATCATTGAATATGTAAGGTCTCCTTCAAATTAAAGTTTAAAAAGGATCACTCTGGTTACGGAATGGAAAGCAAAATTGGAAACAAGAAGGCTGTTCCAGAACTGAGGAGCAAGGTGGGGGCTTAGACCAGGTATTAGAGGTGGTGAGAGATGTCACATTCTGGATACCTAAAGACGGTGGCTTCAGCCAGCATGTATGTGTAGAAAGAGATAAGCAAAAAGAGATTGGATTCTGGAGTGTGAAATCAAAAGAAGAATCAGGGACAATGCCAGGGTCTGGAGGGTATTTTGCACATTAATTGTGTATTTGTACATTTATATGATTATTTTTCAGAACAATGTGACATTCTCTAGCAAAGTTACAGATACATAGGTTATATGTCTCAGCAATTTTACTTGTATATTTTAATATTACAGAGACTTTCTCATGTGCCCCAAAGACATGAACAGAGCACATTGTTCCTGAGTGCAATAAATAAAAAGAAAGGAAATAACAGTAAAATGAATGAATAAGCTACATTGTATTCATATTGGGGAAAGATCACAAATGTTAAGATAAATGAACTTTGCCTGTGAGCACCAACAGAGATGAAAGATGCAAAACATTTTGAGCAAATTATACAAGTTACTGTAATAAGGCAAGATATCATTTATAGGAAGTTAAAAAACCAAAACTGAAAATAGGTTTTAGAATTCAGGAATAATAAAACTCAAGGATGATAGAAAATATTCAAAATAGTTGTAGGAGGAAGGATGAAGGTGTATTTTGAAGTTAGAAACTTTTATTTCTTAGGTTGGGTGCTAGACACACAAATATTCATTAATGATCTTGGTTGCAGATAACATACACTTTATATATGCACACATAAAAATAAACCTTTTGTATAAATAGAATATTTGATAATAAAAATGAAGGAAGTGTGATCTGCTCCAAAAATAAGTCTATTAAAATAGTCATCAATTTTTAAATTAATGGGTATCAGATAGAGCCATTATAATTTTCCATTGCCATCACCTCTAGTCTTCAATACATTGAAGATGAATATTTCTTAATTATAATGGCAACAAGATAATAATAAGTAGTTATATGATAGTGAGAGCTTTGGAATAGTAATTAAATATCAAGATTCTAAATGGAATCCAGGGTGTGTTTATTCATTATCATATTAGCCCTGAAATTAGTATTTCATATATATCTCAAAAATGTCTCTCTGTTCCTGAGCAGTTGAAGGTGTGAACACATAGTCTCCATGGTAAGAGACACCTAAGTGAATAAAACAAAAATACTTTTTAAAAGAGTTGTTTCACTCAGCAAGCCTTATATTAAGGATCTGGGAACATCTACCTAACAATGTTGTATATAAACACACTCCTTTTTATAGGGAGATTTTTCCAATGTATGAAAAATAAATGCTTTCTCCATCCCAAACTGTTTACTTTTTTGGTTAAATCTTAGTCATTTAGAGTGAGAGAGGAACGATGTCTTCATTATCTATTTATTTAAGCTTTTCTCCATATTTAAAATTCCTTCCGATTTCCACCTTTTTCTGCACTATTTAAGAAGAGATGCTATTTTAAGAAGGTATACGTATCTCTCCTCCTAGTGAATGAAGCGAATGGAGGAAAATAGAAGAGTTTTTGCTTTCTCAGGTAAACCATGTAATTTTTCTTAGTCTCAACAAATATAATTAGTGGGAAAATACTATCTGCCCTAATGAAGCACAGACGTTTCCAGAATCCTTGCCTGATCTCCATTATGCTCCAGAAACTAGAAGATCTAAAATGTAGCTTTGAGAGCAAGGAACCCATGGAGATCAAAAAGAAGAAACAAAAAGCACACTCATTTATATTGGTGGCCAGTGGTTGATGGGTGATAGATGCTCTTAATTAACAACCAAGAAAATCAGATACAGGAAAGAAATGCATGCATTTTAAAGAGCCATATAAATGTAACTTATTTTCATTGGTAGCTTTTCATCCTATCGCCTGAGCAACATTTGAGTCTGAAGTTGAGAATGAGGAATGAATTAGGTTCACATTTAGAATCCTTACAGAAGCACTTCTGGTTAGATCAGCCGCTGAAAGTAAACAAAAGTTTTAGTTTCCTTTTAAGGCAAAAGAGTTACTTTTGCAAACCACCTGAGGGTGGGTTTCATCTTTAGAAACAAGAATTACATGATTGAAGCAAAAATCATGATTCATCCTGATCTGTTTTCTTTCCCATTGTCTTAAGGAAAATGTGTACTTGAGGAAAAACTAGTTACGTTCCAGAATAGAATTTGGGGAGTCAGTCCAAATAGAATATAATGTTTATTATTGTTCTGGGTAGTTTTCTGATTTATTTAATATTGATTCAAATCCCAATATACTAGGATCAAAGACGTTTAAGAAGTGAGAAAAGGAGACAACATGGGAACTCAGATGCTACCAGATTTGCATTGTTGATGAAGCACAGCTGTTTAGAACCTGAAAGAAGCTAGAGATAGCTTAAGGCAAGCTTGACACTTTAGACTATGTATTAAAATGTTCAAATGTAAGTGCTTTCTAGCTTTTTTTATGTTTTTCTTATCTAATTGCTCTAGAGTATTACATATTTGGTATGATATCTAAACTTTTGAAACCTACTTTTGACTTAGTAGCTAGCTCATATGTTCCACCAACAAAAGAGAAAAAAAAGGTTTTGATTGAAATCACTTCTATATCAATTGGGGGAAAATTGTCATCATTGTGATATTGAGTCTTCCTATTCATATACGTCTTGCATTTTATTGACCATTCATGTGTCTTTTTTCATGTTTCTTAAAAACTTCATTTTTCCTTGCTTATGATGATGAAAATACTAAATGTTAGTGTTATTAAATCTAGACAGTACACTGAGAAGTTATATATTATGTTATTTAGTACTTATAATAAATATACATTCATATGTAGCAATATTGTCTGTTTAATTTTCTATCAGTATTTTTTTAAAGGAAAGGTATAGGCAGGAATGAAGGTGAGTAGGCAGGTAGGTAGAAAAAGAGAGAAGGAAGTATTTTTTAAATAAACTTTATTTAGTTATTCACTCTGGTTGCTTCCCCCAGACTTCCCCCAGCCTGGGACTTGAACCCAGGGATATGTGGCTTGCCTCCTTAGAGGCAATTGACCTAACTGCTGCTCCACCAGGGAACCCATCTGTATATTTTTTTTGTTGCTTTTGTGAATAGCTGTTTTTTGCTGGTTTATAGAAATATAATTTGTTTTTGAATACTGATCTACAAATAATGACACTTTTCTTATTTCCCCAATGCATACCTTTTATGATTGTTTTTCTTGAGTTAACTGCATTAGCAAGTTTAACCAGAATGATATGAAATAGAAATAGTGACTTTCATCTTGTCTCTGAATTTAAAGGAATGATGTTTAATATTTTAGCTTTGGTGTGATTTTAAAAATCTCTTGGATCTGCTCTTATAAAGTTAATTACATTACCATAAATAAATAATGTTTAATGTATTTTAATTGAAATATCTAGTTTTATCAAATGTCTTTTCTGTACCTTTTAAAATAACATATTTTCTTTATAATTGTTTTCTATGGTAAAGTATATTAATAGATTTTCTAATGTTGAACTACTTTGTTTTCCTTGCATAATCTCAACTTAATAATGATGTATTAACTTTGTAAAAAAATTTATGTATTACTTTAGCTGACTTTAAAAAAATACCTATATTTATAAGGGATATTAGCCCATGAGTGGTGATGCATCTTTATACTGAATTTAGTTTGGGCATCATTATTTTATGATGATTATCATAGTAAAATGAGCTGGAGTTTTTAAATTCTTCAAAGAGTTTCTGTGAAATTGACATTGACATTGAACGTTTGGTACAATTTACTTTTAAAAACAATGTGAACTTAGTGCTTTCGTTGTAGAATAAGTTTTATCTACTGATTTACTTTCCTTAATGGTTATATAAGACTATTTAGTTTTTAGTGTTGTCCAATATTGTTAAAATATAGCATACAACAAAACATATAAAAAAACATGTGTATTATTTCTAGGTACATAATCCAGTGTACATTTTTTTATAATAGGCAATCATTGCAGTGCCCTACAAGCAATGGTATGCTCACTGGCAAAGTTTAACAATGGCTTAATAAAGAATATGCATATATATACTGGGTTTTTTAAGTTTTGCTGATATAAAGGATATGTAGCATATAATTTATAAGTAATAAAATATACAATAGTCTTGATGATAAATTATATAGAGAAAAATTATTCTCACAGAAAACTTTGATCAGTTTTAATCCATTCTTTTGTCCATAGTCAAATTATGGCTGCAAATGACAAATGAATGTACTTCAGACATAAATGTTAGTTGATATTTTCATTTATGTCAAGGAGTAAGATAAAGTCACAGAAAACAAATGTCAGAAATTAGAAACATAGGAGATATACATCAACTTCATTTGTTCATCAAAGATGCAAATAACTTTTTGGTCCTTTGATTTGATAATAGTTTTTGAATATTTATGTTTTTTCTCAAATTTTATGCTGTTTATAACTATTGTAGCAGGTATAAATATGATCAACATTTAAATTTAATTTATATTTGTCATTATCTCCACCACTCTAGATAACAATAAAACAAATCAAGGCCTGATTCATAAGATGTGATGACATTCGTGGTGTAAAATAAAATACTCCCACCATGTCCAGTTTCAAGCTATCAGGGAAATGTCCCCTAACTTGGAATTGGAAAATATATACACCTTACAAAATGTTTGCCTCAGGCAAATATGGTAGAATTATTAACCTTAAGACATAAATATATTAAAAAGTATCAAAATAATTAAGAAATGGTGAGTTTGAAGCTGTTACCTTTGCTTTCAATAACAATTTTTAATAATTTAATTCACTATAAATTTATATAATTCTATTTTTAACAGTGACTCTGTTTAACAACTAGCTTGCATAATTCCTAAAATGTCATAATCAGGTCTGAGGAGGCTGTTCAGGGCAGATGTAGCGTATGGCTGCCCATAAGGCTTTATATGATCTAAACTAGGCACACCTCTTTTAGCTTGTTGATTCCATATGATTTCTCTGCCTCTCACTGTCTTGTTCTACTTCAGCCACACTAACCTTCACACTCTTCTGTTTGCTTTCTGTCAACACATCAGGTTCAGGTACATTTCAACTTTCAAAGTTTTATATCAGCATCATCATTAGAAATGCTCTGGTCTCCTCCCTCTCTGCTTTCAAGTCTCATTCCAGTTGCTACCTTGGCCAAGAGGGCCTCACTGGCAAAAGTTTTCAAATCCCACCCACGTTCCTTCTTTGTTTTCTGATCCCCGCCCCCCACCAACTACTTTTCCCTGACACATCTCTGTCTAGCCTATAATTAATTGACTTATTAGGCTTTAATTTTATTGTCTTCACCCATTAATAAAGAGGTTTATAAAAACAAGATGTTTGTTTTGATAACTAGTGTATCCCAAACTCCTAGAACAGTGACTTTACAAAGTAGGAACTCATGTAATTACATGTTGAAAGAAAAAGGGAGAGGGAGAAAGAGAGAGAGAAAAGGAGGAGGAGGAAGAGGAAGGGATAGAGAAAGGGATGGAGTAGAGTAGTTGAAAGGCAAAAAAGAGATAGAAGGAAAGAATATAGGTTTATGTTGACAAGTATTCATAAAAGATTTCAGTTAATCCTTAACCTTTCTTTTCTCTTTTAAAAACATTTTTTAATTAAAAAATTACTTTTTAAAATTTATTGATGGAATATTTTATTGGAACATTGTGAAGGTTTAAGATGTGCTTCACTGTAAATATTTTTTTATCAATAAGATATTTTCATATAAGATATAATGTATTTTACTTTATAGCTCCTAAGTTCCCAAGACTGAATCTGCAGCATCTTTTTGTGAAAATATGTGTACTTTTAAATTTCAGAAAGGACAAGTAATCAAACAGGGAAGCAAAGTCTTTCAGAGATAAAAACTGACACTCAATCTCTTTGTGTCTCTAATTATGATTCAAAAATATAATGAACAAATTGTTAGTTATTTTTAATTTATAAATTTATTTTATTATTTCTACTTCCAATTTAATCTCTTCAGCTAATGTTCTACTTCATATTTTCAGTACAGTAAAACAGAAAAATGCATTTTAGAGAATGGAATATTTACAAGATCAGAATTATCAACACAATTATTTAAGCCTAGAATATATTAAATAACAGTTCACACAGTGTGTGCTCACAAGTGATACATTAACTTACTCGTTTTTTTGTAGT
Organism: Solenodon paradoxus; assembly: GCA_004363575.1. NCBI lineage: Eukaryota > Metazoa > Chordata > Mammalia > Eulipotyphla > Solenodontidae > Solenodon > Solenodon paradoxus. The sequence continues at coordinate 1,712,413 of RJWH01000008.1, read as the reverse complement.
CACAACTCAGCTTTCATCAGTGGCTTCACAGTATTACCATCTGGGTGGCTATTTTTTTGTTTTTAAAGTTCAACATAACTTATCTCCAGTTCACAGACGCAGGTTAAAACAGAACAGTTTTGTGCATTTAAATGAATGCAGCAAGATGTGGAAGGGGAAGAATGGGAAACTCTGTTAGCTCGGAGTCAAGACAAGTCAGGTCTAGAATAGAATCCAAGCAAGCTTCCCCTGGGTGAACTGTATTCACAAAACAGTAGTGTGTGCCTCGGTAATGTTCTCTCTTAAAATATCCATGTCTTGGGTCACACTTTTCTATCCTGGAGCATGTATTTGCCTTCTACTCTGGGTAGTCAGTGGACTTCCTACCTTTAACCTTATTCTTTCCTCCTCATGAAATGCAATCTTTGGGTCCCTGTCTCCACTCACCTTATTAAAATCCTAGCTTCCAAAATCTCCATAAAAAATTCCTTCTCTAAGAAACCTATCTGTCATGTAAGTCGCCCAAATCACAAATTAAAGGATTGTGAGTGCATTACAAAGCTTTTATTCCTTTTCATAATTTTCTGCACCACACAGAAATTAGCTTAGCAACATTATAAGCGTAAGCACAGAAAGATGAAACAATTTCTTGTAAAATATGACCCTAGAGACTAGCATAATTGCTTCATCAAATCTACTTCTCTCTAATCTCAACACAACTGATCCCAAGAGCTTTCAAATATGCAAGTTATATCCCATAGACATTTTTACTTAAAAACATTACAAGCTATTAAGAGTAAAATTTTGCATTATTTGTTCACCATTTGCCAAGTATGCAAACATGTATTATAGCAAAACTGTAAAGGAAGAATTGTATCCTGATGAAACTGATGCTCAGAGAACCTAAATTATTTGTCTAAATTCACATAACTAGTGTTTGATAGGACCGCAATTTGTGCCTGGTTGTCTAAGTTCAAAGACAACAGTCTTCTGGAGAGTTTCTAGATCATGTTCTGGAGGTTACTTCTGACAGACTGGTTTATTGACATTCTCTAAACTTTTCTTCATAGCGGAAGTCTTGCCCAAGCTGTGGTAGTAGAGGAACTGTGGAGGTGGAGGAACATAGCAGAATTTAGGGTCATTTTAAATGATATTGTATGAGTCTTCCACACTTGTTTTTGCATAGGTAAGGTGAACGGCTAGGTAGAAGAGGTGGTTCTGCATCTCCGTGATTTTTGGATGACTCCTTGATGCTATAGGAACGTTTTCCCCAGTAGTGGTAGCACCTAGATATGCAGGGATCTAGGCTATTCAAAAGATGTGCTCCTTACATGTTCTGGAAATGGATATGGTCTTGAAGCTGACCTACTGGGAAAACTTTGAGATTGTATCCATGTTTGGATGCAGTTAGGATATAAGAAACTAATTTTTAGAAAATGTTACTGATATTCTCCATCAAAGGTGTTCTTTTTGTTCTTTCTGTTTGGTCAAGGGAAACTGGCACATAATCCCTAACAAACATTATAATTTTTTTTTTCTCTAGGCACTATGTCATTGTGCTTAGCAGTTTTAGCTAATTCAGTGTTTGCCATTTTAGTTGGATCACTCAGAACTTATGACATTGTTTCATATATAAAATTTATGCCACATTTAGAAGCTTTTATATACAAATGAGTAAACATGCAATTTCTATGGTAAAATTGTCCCTGACAGAAAACTATATTTCAGTATAGTTTTTCAGGGTGCAATATCCCCCTTGTCTTTAAATATGTATTTCAATATCTCTCCTAAACTTAACATGTAGTCAATATAAAGTCTTATAAATAGTAAAGGGGAAAAAACATCCTAACCTCCAGTGAGTTAATTACTGCTCTAAACTTCATATTCATTTAAATTTTTCTCCTATAATCTACCTTATGTTTATGAGTCTAAATAATGTTTATGAGTTAATAAAGTTATTGTATTTATATTAAGTTACTAAAATAAGATTATATTAGGCATGATTATAACATTATACATACACAAAAGCATAATGATTTTCTTGAGGCATTCTCAGAAGAATAAGGAAATTACAGTACAATTCTACTGAAAGTCCTGTTACAACCCGTGAAAGCACTGATCCCTCTAGTTCTGTATTTCTATAAAGAATTTATTTGATTTTCTGTTAGTGTTAATTGAAAACAGTAGGAGAAAGAAAGAGAAGTATGATTTATATTTTATTTTAAAAGTGAATCACAAATTATATAATATTTTTATATATCATAGTCCTGAGTCTAATAAGTATTTGTATAATATTTGTTAGTCAACACTATTAATGTCCTTTAAGATTGCCTAATTATATAGCTCAAGCTATCACTTGATTTATTTTTAAAGAAAAGATGTAGTTAGGAATAAAGGTGAGTAGGAAGGCATGTGAGAAGAGAGAGAGAGAAAAAGTACTTTATTTATTTCACCTGGTTGCTTCCCCCAAACCGTTTATGTTGACTTAGGTCTTGAACCTAAGGCTTCAGCTTGTATGTGGACAGCACCACAGTGGATTAGCCCATTAGGCCACTGGGGTGCAGCGCTTTGAATGGTTTTTAAGCAGTAATTCTAATGGAGGCAAAAATAAGTTGAATTAGTAATATAAACAAGAATCATAACTGATGAATACGGATATCACAAAAGGTGTTAGGAGCAAAATATATATATATATATATATATACCAAAAATTAAAAAACATTTCAATTATATTTATTTTCATAATCATACCACAATAATGCCTACAAACTTGACTGATTATAAAGTTAATTATAATTTAAGTTTTTACAGCTTTCTTATGGTATTTTGTGTAGATTGTTAAAATTAGCATTTTGTTTTCCAGAGGCAAAAATCAAGTTCATAGAAGTGTGAGTTTTTCTGGTAAACATCTTAAAGTAAAATCTCATATATAGTGGGAACTCTAAATTGACCAAAATACTTGGAGATTTCAGTCTACTTACTGGAAATCTACCCGACCCTGTGAGAGAAAGAAACTCATGTTTGCAGATTGCTCAGTTGTCATCACCAACAACACAAATAAGCGCTAAAAGTTCCTTGTTGACCTGGCTTAACTTTTTTCCGCAGTCAGAATCTTTATGCTTTCAAAAGTGGTGTTTTATAGAGTTCCCCTTCACTAAGATAATATGATGAGCATCCACAAGTATTTTTGAGCTCACTAATTTTGTTATTTGAGCAGCAATCCTAGCTATTTTCACTTTTGATGACTCTTTACTAATACATCATAAAGATGTTATGACCCGCATGAAGTTAATTTACATTTTTGACCATTTGTCATTATGAAAAAGATGCTGTTGATTTTCTGATATTTGAAAAAACTGATACATAAAAATTTTAGAGGCATATCTTTGAAAGAATGTTTGTAAAATACTAGAAATGATGGCAGGGGTAAAATAACTTAGTATACTGGATTTTTTTGTTGTTGTTAGAAACTTTTTAAATATTTTACTGAAGTAAGAAGGCAGTAGAACATTATGTTTCAGTTGTACATTATTATATTCAACATCTATAGAAATTACATTAAGTTTGCCACTTAAAGTCCAATGTTATCCTTCACTATATAATTGACCCTTTTTACCCTATCATCTGCCATTTCTATTCTGGTAACTACTAATTTGGTCTTAGAGTCTAAAAGTTTGTATTTTCTTTTATTAATTTACTCATTTGTTTTGTTTTCTTATGTACCATATATGAGCAAAATAATACCGTGTTTGTCTTTTTCTATCTGACTTATTTCACTAAGGATAATATCCTCTAGGTTCATCCACATTGTTGCAAGTGGCAAGATTTCATTATCTTTAATGGTGAATTGTATTCCATCATAGATAGATAGATACATGGATAGACTGACGATATATAGATTGCATGTACTGTATATATTACTGTGTAATATGCATATAATATATTATCATATAATATATAATATATGTTATCTATATAGATATATACCACATAATCTTTATCTGGTTTTCTCTCAATGGCAATATGTTATTTCTAGCTCTTGGCTATTATAAATAATGCCACAATGAACATAAGGGTATATATATATCTTCAAATTAGTGTTTTTGTATTCTTTGATAAATACCTGGAAGTGAGATAACAGGATCATATGGAATTCCCATTCTCATTTTTTTGGGGGAAATGCCATACTGCTTTCCATAATGATTGCAGAAATTTACATTCCTACCAACAGTGTATGTGTTCACTTTTCTCTGTATCTTCTCAACACTTGTTTCTTGTCTTTTGGATAGTGGCCATTCTCACAGTGTGAGTGGATATTTCGTTGATGCTTTGATATTCATTTTCTAATAATAAAAAGATGATGAACATCTTTTCATGTATGTATTAGCCACCTATGTCTTCTTTAGAGAATTATCCATTCTAATCCTCTTCCCAATTTTTATTTTTTTTTTTTTCAAGCAGAGGTACAAGAAAGGATAAAGATAAGCAGGCAGGCAGTCAGGAAGAGAGAGGAGAAAGAAGCATTTATTATTTTATTTAGTTGTTCTTGTTCATGCTGTTCATATGAACAACTGGCCCCTTGTCTTGAAGCCAGGTCCTTGAGATGTATATAAACTGTGTGAACACAGGCACATCAGTGGGTATTTAATTGGATTTTTTGTGTGTATGTTCAATGTTAAGAATTCCTTACATATTTTGGATATTAACTCTTGCCAAATATATGATGTGAATATACCTTCTCCCATTCAATAAAATGTCTTCATTTTGATGGTAACTTCTTTCACTGTGCAGTCACTTTTAAGTTTAAAGTAGTACCATTTGTTTATTTGTCCTTTTGTTTTTCTTGCTGTTAGAATCTAGTCCCCAAAGATATTTCTAAGGCAAAATGTCACAAAGTGTATCTTAAATGTTTTTTTCTATGATTTCATCTCTTATATTCATGTCTTTAATCCATTTTGAATTAATTTTCATGTATGGTATTAGTAGTCTAGTTTCATTCTTTTGGTTGTTTTATTTACACTATTTATGGAAGACATGTTCCTTGTTTTATTACATGCTCTTGTATCTTTTGTCATTAATTAGTTGAATATGTATGTGTGGATTTATTTCTAGGCCCTCAATTATGTTTCATTGATCTGTATGGCTGTTTTTAGTCTATACCATGATGTTTTGTTTGCTATCGATTTGTAGTATAGTTTGAATTCAGGAACACTTTAATGCTGCTTTTATCAATTTTTTCTCAAGATTGTTTTTGATGTTTGGGGTCTTTTCAGTTCAAAATTTTTGTGTTTTTTTTAATTCTCATTCTCCAAATAATATAATTTAGATTTTGACAGGGTTTACACTAAATTTGTATAGTTTTAGGTACCAAAGTCATTTTTTCAATGTTAATTCTTCCAATCCAGAATAACACAAAATAACTTTCCATTTATTGTGGCCTTCCATTTCTTTTAACAATGTTTTATGGTTTTCAATGTACAGATCTTTCATCACCTTGTTAAATTTGTTCCATTTGTTAAATGTGATATTTCATTCTTTCTGATGTGATTACAGGCTATATTGTTTTCCAGAGTTCTCTTTCTACTAGTTTGTTGTTTTTGTGGAGAAATGCAACAGATTTTTGTGTATTAATTTTGTAAGCTACTACTTTATTATATCCATTTGCTATTTCTAATAGTGTTTTACTGAAGTCTTTGGGATTTTCTGTGTTTATTTTTATGTCATCTGCAAATAATGAGAATTTCACATTTTCCTTCCCAATTTAGATACGTTCTCTGTCTTCTTCTTGTCTAATTGCTGTGGCAAAGACTTCTAACACTATATTGAATAATAGCGGTGAAATTGGGCATCCTTGTCTTATTTTTGATCTTAGAGAAGTTTTTGTTTTCTCCCGTTGAGTATGACATTATCTGTGTTTTTTCACACATAGCCTTTACCATGTTGAGATATGTTCCCATTTTAGTGAGGTTTCTGTCATCAATGTGTATTGAGTCTTGTCAATGCTTTTTCTGTGGAATAAATCATAGCTGGTCATGATGTATCACTGTTGTGATGAGTTGTTCAATACAATTTGCTAGTATTTTGATTTTTGTTTAATTATTGTGTTTCTTTTGTCTTTTTTGTTTTGCTTTGTTTTAAATATTTCAAATGATATTTTCAAAATTGTATTGAAGAAATATTGCATCAGAACATTATATAGATTTGAAGTATGTATCATCAATTTTTCACCTATGCTTATCAGAGATATTAGTCTATAATTTTCTTTATTAGGGAATGTCCTTTTCTGGTTTTAGAATCAGGGTAAAATTGGCTTTATAAAATGTGTTTGCAACTTTTACCTCCTTTTCAATTCTGGAAGAATTTGGAAAGCATTCTATCAATTCTTTGGAGGTTTGGTGGAATTCACTATGGAATCCATCTTGTCCCAGTCTTTTGTTTTTCAGAAGACTTTTGACTATTGTTGTCTATTTCCGTACTGGTGATCAGTCAGTTCGGATTTTATATTTTTTTCTGGATTTAGTAGGTTTCCAAGAATTTGTCCATTTCTTCTGTATTTTCTAATGTTCGCAATATTCTTATGACCTTTAATATTTCTGTGGTATTTGTTTTAACTTCTCTTTGTTTTAAATTTTATTTGTTTATATTTTCTCTGTCTTTGTGAATCTGGCTAAAGGTTTATCTGTTTTATTTATTTTGTTAAAGTACCAGCTCTTAATTTTGTTGATCTTTGTGTTCAACTTTTTGATCTCTTATTTATTTGTGCTCTAATTTTTATTATTATCTTCCTTCTAATCATTTTGACTCACTTAAAAAAAATTTATAATTCCTTTAGGTGTTGGCTTAGATTTTTAATTTGTGATTCATCTTGTTTCCTGAGGTAAACCTGCATTACTGTATGCTTCCCTCTTAGTACCACATTTTTGCATCCCTTGGGTTCTAAGTTGTATCTTCATTTTCATTTGTCTACAAGTATTTCTTTTTTTAATTTCTCCTTTATCTTCCTCACTGACACAATAGTTTTCAGTAGCATGTTTTTTATTATCCACATATTTGTGGTTTCCTTTTTCTTCCTTTGGCTGATTTCTAGTTTTATACAGTTGTAATAGAAAAACAAACAAGCAAAAGAAAAAAAAAAAAAGAAAAGAAAACACTTGATATTATTTCAATCTTCTGAGACTTATTTTCTGTTCTAATATATAAGATATCCTTGAGACTTTCTATGAGTGTTGGGAAAGAATGTATATTCTGTTGTTTTGTGGTGAAATTTCTGTAAAAAACTACTACATCCAATTCATATAATTTTCATTGTTTTCTTCTTGATTTTCTTTTTGACTGATCTATCTACAACTGTAAGTGGAGTGTTAATGTTCCCTACTATTATTGTGTTGCTACCAATACTTTCTTTAGGGATGCAAATTTTTCAGTTATATATTTTAGTGTGCCTATTCTTGGTACATATATATATACACATATGTATAAATGTTATGTCTTTCCATTATATTCATCATTTATTATTATATAATATCCACCTTTGTCTCTCATTGTCCTTTTTTTTTTTGAAGAAGCATCTTATATTTCTTTAATTCCATTTTAGTTGTTCACACTGTCATTTCCTCATGGACCCAGGACTAGAATCTAAGGGTATATGCTGCCTTGCCTTCTTTTGGAGGCAACTGACCAAACTGCCAGACCACCCACGGTGCCTCTCATTACCTTGTTAAAGTGGAGTGTCTTATCTAATATACTTATAATTGATCCTATCTTAAAGTTTTTCACTAATTTGAAATACCATTTTTCATCACTTCCTGTATAGCTTAAGTGAAACTATTATAGGTGGCATATAGTTGTGTTTTGTTTTTAAATCCATCTAGCCACTCCATACCTATTGTATTGATTGTTGAGTTCAGTTCAGTTACATTTAAATGATTATTGTTATATAAGGGCTTGTTTCTGTCACTTTGGTTTTTGTTTCCTGGTAATATCCATTTCTTTGTTCAATTTTTTGAAGGTTCTTTATTTAAATAGAAGAGTTTTTTTCCCCAGTGTTTCTTGTAAGAGAGATCTAGTGGGAGCAAACTCCTTCTGCTTTGTTTCTTTAGGAAAGTCTTTATTGTGGGATATAGTATTCTTAACTGGCAATTTTTCCTTTGACTGTTTTGAATATGCCGTTCTGTTCTCTCCTGATCTATAAAGTGTCTACTGATAAACTGGTTGGTGTCTAATATAGGACACAAAAACACATATTTATTCTTACTGTCTGGCTCTGCCTTCAGAGAAAAAAAGGCTATTTTTACCATCAAATTTCATTTTAAAGATAAGGCATGTACTTGTCCTAAGAAAAGACAAAATAACATAGCAAGTATTTAATTACACTCAAGAAGGCTGCATAGTATAGAGAGAAGATCTAAAATTCTAAACTAAACTTTCTTGTTTAATGTTCCTAGCAATTATTTGCTATGTAATCTTGAGCAAATTTCTTAATCTGTTTGTTTCAGTTTGTTTATGTATAAAGTCTTTGCTTTATAAAGATCATAAAAATAATGTGTCTCAAGAGCTGTTGTGAAGATTAAATGAGTCAAAACACATTGTTTCAAATTTATTTTTCTACCGTAATTCTTATTCTTCCCTTGAATTCACACATGAACCTCCAAACTACTTGGAAAGATTGTAGTATGTTTCTTTAAAGACATATAACATTGGAAAAACACTACTTGCTCATACTGATTTTGGTATGAGATTATGCTTAACTTGTGGCAAAACATGTATGGACTAATTCTATCAATCAACTGAGTAAATTGTTATATGCTGAATGGATCAACTTTCCATTCTTAATCCACATATGTATTAGCAAGATTTTAAAATTTAAAGTTTTTTGTGAACTTCTTTTGAAAGATTTTATACAAAATAAAGAATTTGAAATTTGATTATATCTTCTTTATGGTCATGTTTAGGCTCATTTTAAATTATAAAAACTTATAATCTTATGGATAATCATAGGCCAAAAACTGTGGATAACTGCTAAGGAATATAATGTGAATGCACCATTGATTTTTCTTTCTGACACTGTTATGGTTAAGCAGTTTAGAAATAATTTCTGATAGTGCCATTGTGTTATAAAATTTCACATTGAAAGTAAAAATTTCAACTAAATTTTTCACTTTCTAATTGAGTAAAAATGATCAAGCCAGCAAAACAAAGAATTGATTTTTAAATAGTTCCAGATGGCCATTAACTGGTGATGCTTTATACTACACATCTAGGAGAGTTAGAATTAATGCCTTTTGTTTAGAACAAAGCACCTGAGAATTTATTTTGCAGGATTATCTATCATCAAAATAAATTCATTGAGGCTCGGGATTCTCCATTTAGGTATAGAAGAGGATTTATGTATTTACATAGACATTTTTATTAAAAACAACTGATATCTTATTTTCAGTTTCCTGCTTTAACCCTGCTTTAACTGAGACACCCATTTAACCAGAATATTGAAAACAAATCCAAAGTGTTTTCATAATTTAAAAAATTATTTTTTCCAAGTTTTAACTTTTGAACTGGTATAGATGAATGTTTAAACTTAGTATAATCTGTAAGGTAATTTTTCTATAGAGAGAGAAAAATGTGAAATTTTTGCACACCTTTGGAAACACAGAGAAGTCCTATGTTCATCTCACTTCAAATAGGCTCCAAGGCTAAATCTTAAAATTTCCACAATTGGTTTCTGCCTCTATTTACAGCAAAGTATGATTTGAATGGCCTTCACTGCTCTACACTTTTCTCCATTGTCGCCCTCTCAACTTTCCTACATCCAAAGATAACCAGTGCCCTTTATTATCATCTCCCTGCCACCTGAGTCTGCTTTCTTTTCAAAAGATCTCTATTCAATAACACAAATTCCTTCTGGGAATAACATTCTAATAGGTATTAGAGCCTTCTAGCGAAAGAATGATACTATAGAAGACATTTGCTTCAGCCTATGGGTAGAGGCTCTGAGTAAAATTTCTGCAGTTGGCCTTTATCTCTGTTGGTTTTCTTTCCAACTTTCTGACTTTATTCATATTCTTCTCTTTTACCTCAAATCCTTCCTCCTTTGATTCGAAGCACATTCCTCCTTGTGGGCTGCATCTTGTAGAACCAATTTTAGACAACTCTTACAAGGAGTCAGCTCACTACCACCTATGTGGTTTAAGCTCTCATTTCAGTGTAACTTAAACACTAAGATTTCTGAACATGTGACGTGGTATTAGTTCCCTAGGTTGAATAGAGTTTCAGTGAATGACATGTTAATATACATAGAAATATTTCATTTTTCCAAAGATCACCTGTAAAACTGACTAGATTTTTAGGTACTTAACACATGCATATTATGTATATGAATTCATTTTGAATTTGCTAATACAAACTGATGTGTTTTATTTTACTTTAGTGGACCAAAATAGAATTTAAGTATTTCTGGATTTGTATCTTAGGTTACACTTAATGAGATAAAATATTACTTCCCTTTACTACACAGGGTTGGAATTGTCACATGTGGGATGTAGTGGAATTTTCTGCAACGTCACCTTTTTCTTTTTGACTTTCTTGGTACTTAATATTCAGGTTTCCTTTGCTTGCTGTTACCTTTATAGATACAGCAAAATTTATCCTTAGGCAAAAAAACATAACTATTTCCTTTATAGTTGCATTAAAATTCAGAGTACTCTCTCCTGGTTTAGAATAGTTCTTATCCCCAATCTATAAGGCAAATTATATTATACAGTTGCCAAAGCACGAATTAGAAGTTACGATTTATCCTATATTACATGTATCCAAAGACTAATTTTTAATCTTTGATCATCAATTATTTTTAGTTATTTTTAATATATACCACATAACTGGACCAAAAATAAAACTGAAACAGCCTAGATAAGTCTATCTGCATGAGGAAATGCTTCTATACATAGCAAATGTAATATTTTTTCATGAAGAAATGAGAATATAGTGCAACTCACTACTAGTATTTCTGCTGAAAAGACCACACAAACCAATTTTGTTCTAACTATTTTTCAAATAATGTATGCTGTTGCTGATAAGTATGGAAAATTAACTGGAGTATTTTCCTTAGAGATAATTTAGGGTTCTGCCTCCCAAAGTTATACAGGTGCTAGTACTTTGGAGTAGTCATTAAGCATTCTGATCATGTAATCCTCATTTCTGAGACATAAATCATAGTCATGGTTTGCCTACTCACATGCAGACATTGTTGGGTCAGACAAGTGAGAAATAGTTATGAATACAATATAAACCATTAAATCAAGTCACTAATTGTTTTTATATGTAGAAGAAATTATCACTGTTAATTGCAAATTATACATATTAGAAAATTACAAAAAGCACATCTAATTTGTTATCTTTGGATATTACTATTTAGGACAAAACTAATTTTTAAAAAGAGCAAATTTAATGTTGGTTTAAAGAAAAATATTAGTAAACTAAGAGAATAGATGGCATATAGATATGGCAGAAATGGTGAAGGTGATTTGCAGGTAGTTATAGTTGGGAATGGTGGAACTAGAAGCCAAGATTCAATACTTAATCACAGCAATAAAGGTGCTCATTAGCCTTGAGACCTTGGGCAGGTGACTCGTTATGACTCAGTTCCCATAATTGTTAAACACTACCTCATAAGGTTTTGGGGGCCTTGGGGAATTAAGATGAGTAATGCTCTTAGAATAATGCCTACCACACAGTTGTTTATAAAGTATGGATTATTATAGTTCTATTCAAAATTGTGCAATAATTTACTTAATAGATTGTTTTTCATGTAATAGCTCAGTAAGACCATAAACTGGGCAACTAGAGTTCCTAATATCTTCTTATTGGTACATTCTGTACTATTCCCTCTAAGTAATATTTACATCATCTATAAAGCTAACGTACTATGATTCTAACATAACAGTGAACTCAAATTGCAGGCTAACAGCCTTGATTAGTTCAATTTTGAGGATTTCTATTTTTTTCTCTTTCTTATCAACACTATCCCCTCCCCCTATCAAATTTACACTCTGATTATAAAGCAAAGCCACAAAGTTTCTATCATTTTGCAAATGGTTTATTTCAAGTTTTAAATTTTGAAATGGGTTTAAATGAATACCTACAGGCTCTCTGAGAAGAAGAGAATTATAAGGGTATATTCACTACTTTTTCCCTGGCCATCAAACTGCTACGTACTTGCTTTAAACTCACTGCATTCATTCCGAAGGGAGAGCTTGTGTATGAGACTTTGCAAATCCCTTCAATAAAATGAAAGTACGATGTCACTTCACTCATCAAACTGAAATTGCAATGAATTAAAAGCCAATAGATTTGACTTCAGGTTATCCATTTCAGTGTTCTGTACTGTTTCTTACCTCTAAAATGAAATTAGACTAGATCAAAGGTGTTATCCCAGGGTTATACAGTTAAGGACTGTACTCATGGAGAATTTTTTTTTTTACCAACTTTTAACTGAAATTTAGGATTTCCTCCAATTATAGGCAGAAAAACACAAAGTAACATTTGTGGCATTTATATTTGTCATGGAGGGATTTCATAATATTTTCATAGCATTTGAATTTATGAAGAGTCCTTAAAATATAATTTGATATCACTAGTACTTCTCGATTACATATAGTTCTATAATTAGACCTTGTCATTTCAATGTATTAATAAAGAAGCATATATATTATATTATCATATCACTAGAATCACTTAAAATATTGATACTGATCTTTTAATATAAGCAGTTCTCTATATATTTCATTTGTTTAGAAATTTTATTTTGGTTTCATCAGCCATGGGTTTCATTAAAATGCAAGAGCACATAATCCAAACCTGTTTGAAACTGGATTTTGTAGAGGTGTGTCTCAGCATCTTTTACACAGGCCACTCTTGGCTCATGGAGATTATCTAAATGATCATTTATAAAGTGAAAAGTGCAAAGCATTTTTTCTTTCTCTGGCAAAATGATATGTCAGAATGATATGACTTTCTTTGTTTATTAAAGACTAAGGATTGCTTCCAAGAACTATTATCCAAGATAATTATAAAGACTTTTAACAACTAAAGATCTATTAACTAAAAGTAATGTGTTTGAATTTGCTGAGGACACTAATTTGATTTTTCCTTAAGTAATCTGGCTGCAGTGCAATTGTTTTGTAATGTGTATATGTTCCCCTCACAAAACATCTGGTATTTTATGGTTTTTGAGAAATACGCTTTGTTTTCAGTGCTTCAAACTCTTACCTTGAATTGATTGTGATTTTTAATTGCCACTTTTCTAACTGTACGTATAAAATTACTTTTGCATGTAATCTGTGTATTATTTGGGGATGTTTTTATTTTGTAAATGCAATGTTGTTACTATTTGATTATTTTTCATCTCTTTCACTATTTGGTTACTGGTGACTTCTTTAACCACCAAAAATAGGAGCATTTGGTTGTAGGGTGACCTCAGTGTCCTTTGTGAATTATAGAAGTTTCTCTAAAAAATTTGAGAACCAGTAAATTAATCACTAATTTCTTTCCTTTTAATTTAGTCTATTTCTCCACTCTGTTCAGCTCTGATAAGTCCTATTCTAGTCTTTCATATTCTGTTCTAATCTAATTTTAAATATCAGCATATTAAATCATGAGTTTAAGTCTCTTACTGACTTTAAGATGATAAATGTCACAAACAAATTGATTCATAGGACAATAATTTGAAGAAATTTCAAAATCCAATTATAGGATGCTTGTAACACTCACTCAGCACAAACAAATGAAAGGGTTAGGTTGTTGATGGTTGAAAAAAGAATCTGGAATGAATATTTCTTTAATGAGTTCTCTGTTATTTGGAAAGGTGTAGTGATACTTTCCTTTCCACCTCAAATCAAGGGAAGAGAGCTTCAACAGGACCCTTAGAGAGTTGAAATTAAGGATATATTCTGAATTGAGTTTAATTCTTATGTAGAGACCTATAAGGTTATGTGGTGTGGTGACAGATACATCAGAAGAGAGATTTGTTTAGGTTTTAAACTTTCCTCAAGTACCTTATGGAAACAAATGCTTCATGAGTGATTCAATTGAATCAAATGTGACCCACCCATATTTAAAAGACTGATAGGGCCTCGTCAGACAGAAGCTGGAGAGGTGTCAATAGATTTCAGGGGCTCTGGACATTATAAAGGAATCAGACTTTCATTTGCTCATTCCTAGATGCTGAGAACTCCTTAGGTATAGTCCTTGGCAATAAGTCTATGAAAAGACCATTTCTAAACACCTGCCAGTTTTCATGATTACAAAGCCATCCTAATGTGGTATTAGTCGAAGAGGAACTTTGCTGATCCTCGTAGCCCTCCTCTCTTCCTTGCTCCAGCTCAGGAGTTCAAGGCAAGGAGTTGTGCAATGAGAAGCATCACACATACACAGCATCATTTGCTCTCTCTTAGACCCAAGGTTAGAAAGAAGTTCTATCTTTGTTTTAAGGTTGTGTAACACATGTGACCAGATCTTCTAATGCTTTAGTTGAGACTTTGACAATTTGATGTGGGTACATAATGTTTCACGGATGACTGAAAAAATCATGATAGTACCTGACGCTTTGATATTTGGACAGAAGGTAAGTTTCTCCCACTGAATATAATTTAAACAGAAAGTAAGACAAAAATAATTTTACTTTGTGGTAATACCCCATAAATTTTACTATTTACTAATGTTATCTCATTTACTAATGTTATTTACTAATGTTATCTGAGACAATAGTCTTAAAATATCTGTTGAGGGAATTATCTCAAAGTTAATGTAAAGCATAGTTTAAAAGTCAATACAAGTTCAACAAAATTTCTTATGGAAAGAACATTCTATCATATAAACGATTTCCTGAGATATAAGATGTTTTGAGTAATTGATTCAAATTAATTTCTGCTAATTTTGTTCACGTTGTCATATAATAAAGCTTTTAGCTACACATTTTGCTTTATATGTCTGTTTTTTATATTCTCTGCAACATTCTCTAGAAATGTTGGAATATTTTCTATCCTTTTTTTTAAAATTCAGAGTTCATATAGAAGCTAAGTGAATCTATGATGATAAACTCCATTAGTTTGTTGTGGTAAATTATATCTTATCTTAAACGATATTTTTCTCTTATACTCATTTGTTTTAGCTTCATAGAAACTAAGTAATGTATGGCAAAGACACCATTAGCTGGTTTGTTTAAAAGAATTTATTTCAATTAAAAATATTCATGTATGTCTTTTATAGTTGATTTAATAGATATTTAAACATTCATCGTCTATTTTATTTTTGTATTCCCAGATTAAATTTCAACTTCATAAAGTTGTATAACCACCAGAAGATGATGTGTTATGCTCTATAAATCCAAAGGCTGAAAAAAAATTTGATATCTTTGGAAAACTGTGACAAAATACATTACAAAATCTAATCTTCAACATTTTACTAATTGCTTCAGTTTTCTGACCTTATGTTTTTTCAAATACTTATTTTGTTTTGCTTGTTTGTTTGCTTGTTTTTTAGGTGAATCTGATCTTCATAAGAATTCAGAAGATCTAATAAATGCTGAAGAAAAACATGCTGATACACATTCATAGGTTTGAAACACCTTAAAGTCCTCTGCCATTTTAAGCATGAAAGGTAATTTTATTTTAGAATAAATATAATTTCTAAAATTAATAATTTGTAGCTTATAGAGAGAAATCAGTCTTATTTAAATGTTCTTTTCCTTCTGAGACAAAAATCTTGATAGTTAAATTTTAAATATTTACCTTTTCAAAGAGTTCTTCATTTGTTCATCATTGGAAGTTAGACATTTCAGTCCTTTAAAAGTAATATTACTATCATCCATAGAGAGATTTAATTCTGATTTTTTTCCACTTCATGTAGTAAGCATGAAAGGTTAATCCAGGTGATAATTACAGAACACACATAATGAAACAAGCACCAGTGTGTGCTAAAATCCATGGTTCTCTTTGTAAAAATTTAGCCTCTGGGGCTTGACTTTGATCTACCAAATTATTTATTTTGGTAGTAATGCTTTGAAAATCTGAATTTTTAGTAATCCCATCTATTGACACTGCTGTATGCTGGAGATGAAAACCGTGTGTTAGAACTTCAGAGGTGGTACAGACAGTTAAAAGGAAGGGATATGTATTTGTAGTAGAAATAGCTGTTGTTATGATGAGTTCTGCTGTTGTGGCAACTGTGAGGGCAAGAGAAGGTGCTCAGCCTTTGTGAAATTATCATGTTAACTCTTCAAGTGTTACTTAAGATAGGAAAGAATTAAGATGTGATTACTTTTAGCTTTTTAGATGATTTGCTTCTCAGTATACTTGAGTTGGTTATAAAACTACTGGTAATAATAAATTCATTAATAGCAACTATCAAGTGTCACTGTTTTGAATATCTTCTATATATTATCTCATTTAGAACTCATACGAATTCCAGTTAGTGATTGATTCCTATTTTATATATAAAGCTTTATATAAATTTATATAAATTTTATATATTAACCACAATACAGCTGTTCAGTAGCTAAGATCTATTTCTGTACTTAACAATTTTAATACATTGTTTCATATTAGCTCTACCAATTTCTCTCCATACCCTCCATTGAACTATACATTTATTATCTTTAACACCCATGATCATTTTTGAAGAGACCTTGGGTTCTGGTGATGTATAACAGAAGCTTGGCAGGGTTCCTTAGGGAAAACTTATTCTGTGGAGTAAACATAGTGGTTTTAAGTACAAATTCTTATTGTCAAAGAAATTTTAGAAACTGAGTTAAACAAAATCAAACAAGATTCTCCTTTACTGATCATCTCCAAGCCAGTGTATGCTATATAGATCCAAAACAAAAATGTTCGTATTACCATTTCCTATGTGATTATGATAGAGAGCTGGAGTGCTTATGAACATCTCCCAAAAAGTGTGTGTGTGGGAAACACAGGTTACTGGTACATTTCTAAAAATGATCACTCTATGTATGAAATTGTCTATGGCAAAAAGAGAAAACCATTTGTAAGAACTGATATCTCATCAGTAGGTCTCAATGGAATTCAGTTGGCAGTTAATGAAGTTTCTTTTTTCCATTTTTCAGTCTTTTTTAAGATCCAAAGATAGAAAGTTTTAGACCCATTTTAAATAGTACTATTCAAACCCTAGCAGACTGTTAGACACCCCCACCCCAGCCCCAGTTAGGATCAGCAAAAGCCTTTAACTTCCTTCTCAATTTGAGTTAGCCCTTTCTCAGTACAGTCTTCTGGGAAACATACCTTCAGTAGGTAAAGACCACATGTTTGCAAGGAATAGGAAGGCAAATCTCTTAAATGAATGAAGCAAACAAAGTGAAAAATAAAAATCAACAGAAATGGTAATAATTGGCAATTGTGATTCAGATGCGGTGTTCAGGAAAATGGAGGAAATGGTCAGCCTTGAAACAGAGAGGTAAGGGACTCCCAACTATGAGGAATGAGGGCCCACTCTTTCCAGGTGTGCCTATTGGTTAAGACATCCTTTTCTGTAGAATCTTCCTATACTTAGTGTTGGTTCAAATGTTTTTCAAACACTGTGACCCAAACAAAATACGTACAAGGATCAGATTTGGCCTGCAGACTCCCCATTTGCAAAATCACACCTTCTTTGTGACCTACCTATAACTAGTTGTTTCCCTGGCTGTCATGATGGAAAATAAAGATTTTATAGCAGGTTGGCCTTGTCTCTGAAAGTACTGCTGGCTTTCTTCTCAGTGTATAGGCAGAGGGTGAGATATTTCCCAGGAAATATTGAAGTCTAATTAAATCTGTACACGTTGAGACTGAATAAATCAATATGCAACGCTAAACTTGGGGCAAGACATAACCCTTTGAAATCTACTTTTCACACTGTTATATAAACTTCCCATTATTTCTAAAAGATTTCTGCCCACAAAAAGAGATATTTTGTTTTGCTTACAGTTTTATATTTTTATTCATTAAAGTGAAAAAAAAAGGAATCGAACATACGATGCCACATTGACTTATTATTTTAAAACATGCTGGTGTATATTTTATCATATTATCTTCTTTGAAGGATATGTCAGAGGTTTTAGGCATTTCAAAAGCAAATCAATGTCAGACATGTGGCTTATTGAGAAGCAAGGGTTCCCTACTGCTATAAAGGTCTGCTTTTTAGTGTTGAGTGTACCATCCAAGAAGTCAAAAACTGATGGTCTGGATTTAGGCTGTACATTTGCTTTGTTTAACTTCCACACTGATTTAAAACAATTCTTGAATGTCTTTAGGCAGGGCTCATGATCTTTAGTTCACTACGGTCCTGTGACCCTGTTCGTTTTATATTCAAATTGACCCATTAAACCCATTTATACTAACTTGCTAACTGCCAGACTTCTGTAGTTACTTGATTTTTGACTTCTATTCTAAACAACCAAAAATTTCCTGTGAGAGAAGGAGAGAGACAGAGAGAGGAATTTCAACTGATATAAGATCAATATCTATTAAATTCTGATAAATACCTATATTCTGATACATTTTTGACAAGGTATATAAACCCACTATGAAATTACCACACTGTAAGTGTGGTTGACATAGTTGACATCTATACATAACTGTAATAAGATCTTTATTTTTATTTGGATTTTATTTCAGGATAATGAAAACAGCACTAAAACACCCTGAATCTTCAACTTTTTACAAAGCTATATTCTCTTTCAACACTTGGATCAGGCCATTTTTTTTTTCAGACTCCTATATCTGGAATTAACAAGAAGTGCATAAATTCTAAGCTACTAACTCTGGCCAAATAAATACACTCAAAGTTGCTATCAGCAGTTTTGGCCAATGCATCTGTCATTGTTTTTCCTTCACAACTTGGCCTTGCACTCAAGACTAAGAAAGTTCCAAACAAAATTTGAATAGTTTTGAATTTTCATCACTTTGAGCCCAATTACAGCAAAGATGATTATGATAGATAACATTGTAGAAAGTGAGGCATTTTTAAATTTTCTCTTTCTTACAATGTTTTATACAGTGCTGTAACTACAAATATTCCAAGATCTTAAGTAAAAGAAGAGCAAAACCAAAATTAGGGGAAAATATCTGTCTAGCTCTGAGGAGTACACTAATTAGATTGTCCATGTTATCTTAAATATATGGGAACAAAATGAGAGGTGGGTGCTCAGAAGCTGTGGTTGAGATTCTATGACAACAGTAGAGCATAAGAGGCCTGGCTTTGCAACCTGATGAAAACTTCATCATGATACTCAATCTGGAAAAAACGATGAAACCTATTGCTGAAGCCAGGGAACCAGACTGCTTCTAAATCGTGGGTTCAGAGCATTAATATGTCACCTGAAACGAGCATCTTTACAGTGCAAGTCACATGTTTTCTACAATTCAAGACAGCAAGATTCTTCAGCCATTGTTGAAGACAGATGCTAGAACTTAGAATGGAATTTGCCTTCTGGGGTATTGAGTTCATCAGTATGTAACAAAATATAATGCAGGTTAATGGACATGAGACAAGGAGAATGTGTATGTATGTCTTTCTGTGTGTGTATACGTATTCAAAAATATTTATGAAAATGGAAGCTGTACAGCTATCATTAATTTGATGTGACCTTATAATTTTACTACATAGAAACAAACTGCACCCCGTTGGAGACTCTGCTTCCTTGTCATTGTTGCCTGAGCATGTGTAGAGCCTTTTACCCCAAATGGGATAACTACCTTTATTTATAATTAGTTGACAAGAAAGGACAAGCACAAATAAGCATTGTAACTTTTCATTATACGAACACTTAAGTGATTGTGAGGTGAAGTGAATCTGTCTTTGAGAAAACAAATTGAATGGGAAAAATCAAGAATAAGCATCAATTGACAAATAAATTGAAGGAGGTATGCCCATCCTAATGAGTATTCTGTTGTACCTGCTTTCCTGGGTCCCACTCAGTTAAGCAATATTTTAGAAACAGATACAATCAAAAGCTTTTAAGTCTAAGTAGTGGTATTTTATAAATCACAACTTAGATATCTTTCAATGTGTAAGCCATATTCTATATGCATATTAGGTATGCATTATTCTAATTTAAGATATATTTGTGACAGACTGTATAAAATGCTTTTTAACTGTTCTGTAGAGAAGCTTTTATTTCACCTGAATCTTGTGTAGAAAACAGTTAACTAATTGAATTGTATCATAGGTATTATAATGAATTGATATTTTAAATGTAAGCAGTAAAGACTGACCTATAATGTTGCAGAAAATTTATAGATATGTATATCATGTAACTTTTTGTCCTTTAAAATTTGACTTTTTATTTCTATTTATGAGACACTATACTGCTTTCAATGTCTTTTAAAAGTAGGTATTTACTAAGTAGAAAATATTCTGCATTTAAAATAGAACTTGACCATCTAGGTAGTCTAATTACTAGTGCTCCTAAATGAGGCCATTGTCTTTCGGTAAAGCTATAGAATCTCTAAAGGAAGAAATAAAATTGAAACACTTCTCCTCAGTTGTTTTAGAAAATGTGTCTACTTTTTTTTTCTATTGATTCTTTAATATCTATAGACTTTGTTACTACTAAAAGTTAGAGAACTATAAAAAATTAATCAGTTTAATTATATAGACTTTAAGCTAATTTTCCAGGTTATCTGAACTACAGTGCACAGTGACAGAGCGTCCAGAAAAAAAGTGAAGAAAACATGCTCCTTTTCTTCAGCAGACATGTCACACTACTGAGTCACTTTTTTCTAATCTCCCTCTTTCCTTATTTCCCTCCTTGCTTTCCCCTTCATTTTTCTCTACTTTTGATCTTCCTTATTCCTTGATTCCCTCTCTAAGGCAGTCACTAATTAATGCTAATTAATGGGAAGTGAGAGGGATCCTTAGCTGTGCGCATTTCTTCTGTAAATGTAATATTAAGTCCGTTCTGAAGAGAAGGATTATGAATTAGGATTGCAACTTGAAGCTTCTGCTTTGCATTTCTATCCTCAGCGACCCAACATATATCTTACAATTTCACATGCCTTTTCATTTAACCAGTATCTCTTTTATTTAATTTTGAATATGACAAGCTACAATTCTTGTGTTTTTATTCTGCTGTAATTCTCTATATTTCCAATTGCATATGATTGTTAAATAAATCATACTTGAGGGAAAATATTGTGAAACTTTTGTGTCTGATGTAATTCAATTTTGTGGAGCACTGAAAAGTTGAAGAGAAATCAGGCAAATCCAGAAGTACGCCCATTTGAAAATTGATATGCATTTTGATAGAAAGTGACTTTTCTCTTTTGAACAAATATTTATTATACATTTATTATTGCACCTATTTTTTTGCAGGTTCTGACTATATGCATGGTGCATATGGGAATCTATAAACCTGAATCTTTCCTCTAGAAATTTCATATCTTATAGTAGATATAATCTACAATCATAGATAAGATATCACATGTACAAATAAACAAATACAAGTAAACTCAACTCTAAATACTAACAGTGGTAAACCTGCTTTCATCTTCAGAATTCCCAGGAAAACTTCTTAGAATAACTGAACCGTGAGTTGACACCTCCATAATAAAGAATAACAAACACTCACATTTATTGCCTACTTACTATGTAGAGCCTCCAAGTAAGTACTTAACAATTACTTCTATTCCACAATAATCCAGCAAAGTGGATATCAGTAAAAGTAAGGAAACTGAGTTTCAGATAGACAGAGTTACCATAAGTCCCGGTTTGCTTGGGATTGTCCCAGTTTAGCAATGTTGAACTTCCCCAGCCCAGTTCTGTGCCTGCTTAAACACACATAAACACACACACGCACGCATGAACGCACGCACGCACGAACGCCTGGTTGTATTTAAATTGGTCTGGGTTTCAAGTCTAAAAATTATGGTAAGACTAGATAAACTTATCCAGGATCATGTAGTTCTCAAGGGTGGACTCCAGACTACTTCAGGTCTCCTTTTCCTCTACTACAAAGATCTCTTCTTCCCTCTGTTTGTGTGTGGGGCGGGACAGAGCACGTGGGAAAAGAATGCTCTGCGGAAAGGGACAATGTGAACAAGGTAATATGGAAGAAAAATTAAGAAGCAGTCATGAAATCAAGTCATGGTGAAGACCTAGCGTGTTTCAGATTTGAATTAAGAGCTCTTGGCAGAATACTTGTTGTCAGGAAGTCCCGGAGGAGATGTTTAACCTGTGTGTGACCGAAGCATGAATGTTCTGTGTCCTCCCCGCCGGCACAAGCTCCAGAACGTGAATGGGCCTGTAACTGCGGTTCCCTAGTGACGTCAAATGGCGAACCGGTGATTCACCGTCAGCCAGGCATCTGTGTGGGTCTCTCCAAGGAACAGCCACCACCCGCACCCGCCCCCCACACACACACCCCGTTTTGTCTGCAAGGGAAGGCAAGGGAGGAAGTCAAGGCAAACCTACAGTCCTGGACTGTATGTTAAAAAAAAAAAAAAAAGCCGAATCTGTATCTCTGTGAGAAGGATTGGTTTTAAGAGTTGAGTCGGTCGGCCTGTGGCCTGGGATGGGGCTAAGCGCACCTCGCAGCTGAGGGAGAGGTTCCCAACCACAGCACCCCTCCAGGCGACCTTTCTCCCCTTTTCCTCCCACTTGTGGAGGTTGGGGGCCAGCGCAGCGGTGGCAGCAGCGAAGGCAGCAGTGCAGGCCAGACCCTTACTGCGGTTTGTCTGAACTGCACTGGTGTCACAGCACCTCCTGGCTGCCTCCCTTCTCTCTCCCTCTCAGTGGCCATTCGGAGCCAATGCAATGGCGGTGGCAGCCGCTCCAGGTGCGTGTGCCCAGGTGCACAAACCCAACCTTCCCCCACCACTCCTGGCAGCCAGGGCTCTGCACAGCACAGCACCTCCCCTGGCGCCTAGCTGAGAACCCTTCAGCCTTTTACGAAAAACTTGTAGGCTTTGCCAGGATTTTCAGGTGATTGTGGAATCAAATTGTGCCCCAGAGAACTTTGCATTAGTGTGGCCAGCCTGTAGGGTAAGATGACCATCAGAGGGGGCCATAGATCGCCCCACAGTAGGGGCTATTTACAAAGTTGTAGCAGGAGACCCAGGCCACTCTGATCAGTTTCCATATATGGACCAATGTTTAGAAAATGCCTAAGTTAAGCCTCTGTGGGTCTGGTTCTGCATTAGTACTCAAGGACAGGTAAGCTTTTAGCCAGCCAGAAAAGAAAACAGAGGCTAGAAAATGGCTTCAGAGTCAGGTCCCGGTGGGCACCGTAAATACAGAAAATCGGGTAAAAGAAGCCCTGCCAGATGATGCCCCCATGGGACTCTAGCACTGAGGAAAGAGGCTGACAAGTAGCTGAGAAAGAGAAAGTAAAATTTCTAGCAGCTGCCTGAGGATACCCTGGCTTGCCATGGAAAAGGGAGGTTACAACACTTCATTAGGTCAGGACCAGTGTGCATACTGCAAGAAAACTGGGCACTGGAAAAACGAATGTCCAAACCGCCAGAGAGGCAAGCCGGATTCACCTGCCTAGCTGCTACCAGCCCAAGCCACCTGAAGCAGATCTGATGAAACTAGCAAAAAAAAAAAATAGACTCTGATTAGAACAGACCCGGCTCTTGCCAACTAGGCCCCCACGAGCCCATGGTCAAAATGAATATTGGAGGTCAGACTGTGAACTTTATGGTCGATATGAGTGAGGGCTGAACACCCAATTGTTACTCACAAAGTAGCACCCCACAGGTGCCATTTGAGAGGCCACCAAGTAGTCGATGAGTTCTTGTATATGCCAGACTGCCCAGTACCTCTGATAGGCAGAGATCTTCTGCCTAAAGTGAAAGTAGAAATAGCCTTCACCCCAGACAGTTCAGCACAACTGCATTTAGGTAAAGAAAGCAGGCATGAATGACTACCGCTCAGTCATTCAGATGACCTAAGGGCCATCAATGAATCAGTTGTCACCCTACATTTGGCGCTGCCGGACCTATATACCCTGCTAGGACTCATACCATCAGAGGCGGAATAATTTACTTGTTTAGACTTAAAGGATGCCTTTTTCTGTCTTCAATTGGCACCCAGTAGCCAGCCCCTGCTTGCCTTTGAGTGGGAGGACCCGAACACAGGGGCTGAGGAACAATTCACTTGGACCAGGCTGCCTCAAGCATTCAAAAACTCACCGACCCTGTTCAATAAGGCACTAACATCTGACCTGTCCAAATTTTCAGATCAGGACTTAGGATGCATCTTACTCCAATATGTATATGACCTCTTATTAGCTAGCTCCACTCGAGCTCAATGCTAGAAAGAAACAAGGGCCCTATTGCAGCTCCTGACTGAGGCCGGCTACCAGGTCTCTGATAAAAAGGCTCAGTTATGCTTGAAAGAGGTCAAGCACCTAGGATTCCGAATCATCCAAGGAAAACGGGGTTAAAGACTGAGAGAAAGCAGGCAATATGTATCAGCCCAGTTCCCGCCACTCAGCAGCAGATTCAAGAATTCCTAGAAGCATCAGGATTCAATTGCACATGGATTCCAGGGTTTTCAGAGCTGGCAAAGTCCCTGTATGAAGCCCTCAAAGGAAAGGATAAAGCACCCCCTGATTGGGTACCTGAACAAGAAAAGGTGTTCACAACCATAAAAATGAAACTCATTGCAGCACCAGTCTTGACACTCCCAGATGTGGCACAGGACTTTAACCTGTTTGTATGTGAGAGCAATGGGTAACTCGAGGAGTATTTGGGTCTTGGCAGGGCTTAATAGCTAATCTGTCAAAACAGCTTGACTCAGTTGCTCAAGGATGGCCACCATGACTAAAGGCTTTGGCAGCTACAGTATTATTGATTAAAGAGGCAGACAAGCCTGCATTGAAACAAAAGCTAGATGTTAAAAGTGCCCCATCGTGTTATCACGCTCATGGATGTCAAGGGACAGCACTGGCTAACTCATGCCTGGGTGACTCAGTACCAAGGACTCTTGTGCAAAACCCACTGGTAAAACTGGAAGTAATAAAAGCCTTAAACCCCACCATCTTCTTGCCTATTGCCACAGGGGCCCCAGAGCATCATTGCCCAGAGGTTCTTGATGAAGTCGATTCTAGCTGGCCAGACTTGACAGACAAGCCCTACAAAACGTTAACCTCATAGATGAAAGCAAGAGACACACTGGGTAAGCTGTTGTATCAGATTATGAGACTGTAGAAACAAGCCTTGCCTGAGGGATGTTCATCCCAGAGAGCAGAAATATGGACCCTAGTCAGGGCATTAGAACTCAGCAAGGATAAACGCATCGACATCTGCACACACTGATTCACGCTGTGCCTATGCCACTCTGCATGTACATGGGGGTACATATGTATGGAAAGAGGGCTTTTAATAGCAGGAAGAAAAGAAATTAAGAATAAAGAAGAAAGCTTAAAACTACTAGGAGTAGTTTGGAAGCCCCGAAAAGCAGCAGTCATACACTGCAAAGGGCACCAGAACGGAATGGATACAATAGGAAGGAGAAAGATAACAAAAGAAGGATGGTGGGTGCTCTCAGACCACAGAATCTGTGCCAGCACAACCAGCTCACCAGGTAGTCCTTCAGCAGAATGAACTTACCTGCCTAGGAAAACTCTACTAGAAACCTTATTGAAGACAGTACTACCTGACTACTTAACTGCCATCCCTTTACCTCGATGATGCAGCGCTGCCATCTTTGTGCACAGAACAATGCCAAACTGAGTCCTGTTGGGCCAATAGGAATTCAGTGCAGTGACCAGACTCTCTTTGAAGATTTAGAGGTAGACTTTACTGAGCTAGAATCAAGCAGAGGGAATAGCATCGATTAATTTTTGTCTGCACCTTCTCAGGTTGGGTCAAAGCATACCCCACCTGTACAGAAAAGTCCAGAGAGGTAACCAAGGAAAGACATTATCCCAGAATATGGGATGTCATTGACTATATGATCAGACAATGGCCCAGCCTTCATAGCAGAGGTAGCTAAGGCCATAGGTTAGGTATCCAGTGGAACTTACACAGGGCCCAGATTTCAGGAAAGGTAGAATGCATTAAATGGACCCTCCAACAGGCAATGACTAACTTATTTCAAGAAACTAGCCCTCCTGTAGGCATGCTGTGGCCCTGGGGCCAGAATAGGATTTTCCCCTTTTCAGATCCTATATGGTAGAAACCCCCTCCCCTTAAATAGACTGGAGGGGAACCTAAAGGAACTAGAAAACTTAGAAATCCAGAAACAACTTCTGGGTCTTGGAAAAATAATTCAGAAAATCCATAAATGGGTGATAAATCGAATCCCAGTCTCCCTTGGGACCCCAATACACCCATTTAAACCAGAATACTATGTATGAGTGAAAGACTAGAAAAAGAACCCCTTCAGCTACCTGGAAGGGACTTTATCTTGTCATGCTAACTTCTCCCATAGCTCTTAAAGTTACAGGAATGGATGCCTGGATCCATCATTCCCAAGTGAAGATAGCCCACCAGAGTAGCGGATCACCTAACCAAGAGAGAGACCCCTTCAACCAGAACTCTGCCTGAACTGTCAGCAGTTGTCCCCCACCCATCTCAGGCTGACGTGTAAACTGTCAGGGCTTTAGAGAAGCTGATAACCCACCAGGAGACCCTGTGTCTGTCTCTATTCATTGTTCTTATCTTACTCTGGGCCTTAATCCTCCCAGGTGCCTTTGTCAGCCAGTTTTGTAGACCCCTTCTGTGGGATTACTGCCCGTCAGCTTATATAGATCATTGAAAATGTCAGCCTCTCTCAAATTCCACTCTGGAATATTGTCAAGACTTCATAGCATGAAAGTATGGACCTAGCATATGCCTTGTTACTTATTAGCAGAAGAAGGAAGAATTTACATTAAGTTCAATTTGACAAACTGCTGTTTACAAATAGATGATAACGGGAAAATAGTTAAAGATATTGCCAGAGGCATGTGAAAAATAGCCCATGTCCCAGTCCAGAATTGGGAGTCCCTCTTCAACTCAAAATGGTTTTCTTGGATCGGATGATTTAAAACTCTGTTAGAAATCATGGGACCCATTTTGAGAGTCTGTCTATTATTCTGAGTTTGTCTTCCTCCTGTCATAGTAGGCCTGATTTGGTCCACCATAAACACAATGGTTGAGCAGGTCACAACAGAGCATATTCTGTTAGCACAACAACATAACCCCGTACCCTACTACCAAAAGCAAGGCTGCTAACTATTTTTTCTTCCGATATTCAGATGGTCCAAGATGCCTCAATCCCACTACAGCCCTGTTCAGCAGGAAGTAGTCAGAATGATCGGCGCCCCATTTTCATAACTTTGAATCCATCAAAGCTGACTATTGATCAGTTTGAGGAGCAAGAATGTGGGGGGAAAAGATCTGCTCGCTGCTTCCAGCAGCCATGGAGACAGCCATAAAAACCGCTGAGCTAGCAAAGCCTTAAAAACATCCTGTGACCTGAGCTTGCTGGAATGTTGCCAGCAAACAAAGAACTTCCCACACTTGAAACGCCCTCCCTAATTTACATCCTTCTCTTCCCATGCTTGCTCTAACCTATGTAAGTATGTCCTAACCAGAAGTGTAAACTCAGACTTTGAGAAGGATCCCTGCTGAGTCCATGCATAATAAATCTGCCTAAAATACTTCCAAATCGTGCCCTCTTGGTTTATCCCAGAGAGCCATATAATATTTGTCAGACTGGCTCAGATTGACAAAACGGAGGCCACACCCAGGAAAAAGGTGGTTGACATCAGACTAAGGGATTGAAGCCCACACCTGGAATCATAGGACCAATCCCCAATCACGACGTATGAAGCCCGCAAAATTTTTTTGCTTAAAGAGCGCTTCCCTTTGTTCAGAGCAACTTCCCCGGCCCCCGTTCTGTGGACCAGAGAACCTCGCCCGGGTGCGCAAACCCCAATAAAGCCCTGGCTATTCGACTTTTTGTTTGATTGGCTTTCTTTCCTCATGGAGCCCAGAGAAAAAACCTTTCATTTGGTGCCCGAAACCCGGGAGGAGTTGTCTGCTGAGGACCACTCCTCTTCCTGCTCCCCGAGGAGGCCTCGTGGTCACCTCTCCAGTATGGACTACGAACCAGGGTAAGTGCCATCGCCCCAAATTTTTGGTCCCCAACTGCTGAATCCAGGCCCCTGGGTACTGATACCGAGAGACTGCTCTCACGAAAAATTGCAGCGCTGCATCAGGATGACCCTCTCAGAGAGGCTGCTCTCCTCCGTTACCAGCATCTGAGTGCCACAGGAGACGTCCCTGGATGCAGACTCCCATTTGTCTGACCGGCTCAACAGATTGGGTTGAGGGATGCCAATTCCCTATCTGTTGTTCCTTGGGGACCAAAAATGAGGGGGCAAGAATCCAAACTCGATCCAGCCTTAAGCGAAAGCGGCTGATTTTTCTATTACAGCCAGGCCGTTATACTAGCCCGACACTTTCGAATTCACTACTCTGATGGATTTAGACAATTTCTGCAGACGGACCGGGAAATGGTCTGAGGTTTCCTATATCCAGGGCTTCTGGACTTTGCGCTCCTGCCCAGACCCCTGTGCTCAGCGCTCCACTGCCCAGGTTCTCCTGCCCGCGGCAGTTCGGAGCCTGGCCGCCCTTCTAAACCCACTGCTCCAGAACTTCTTTCCGCCTTCTCTGACTCCCCTGAAGATCTCGCCTCTCCTCCTCCTTCCCTCTATCAGCCCCAGCCAAGCCCTCCTACTCCGGCTTTGTTCCTTAGCAGGCTTACAAAGGACATGTTACTCCATACCCGCTTAGATCCAACATCTAATGCTGGGGCGACTGTTTTGGCTACTCATTTTATCTCTCAGTCAGCCCCAGACATCTGGAAAAAACTGAAAAAGGCCGAGGATGGTTCCCAAACCCCCATCCGAGATCTGGTGAACATGGCATTTAAGGTTTTCAATAACTGGGAAACAGAGGCTGAGGCTGCCCGCCAGGCACACCTACAGCAAAAGGTAACCCTGCAGACCCAGGCTGTGCTGGGGGCCCTGCGGTCGGTGGCAACAGGGGCAAAGCCTAAATCTGGGCCAAAGAACACCCCACCTGGGGCCTGTTTCAAATGTGGCAAGGAGGGACACTGGGCCCGCCAGTGTCCCCAACCCCGACTGCCCACGAAGCCTTGCCCAGACTGCCGGCAGCCTGGTCACTGGAAGGATGCTTGACCCCTTAAGAGCTTGTCCTCGGCGTCTCCACGCGGAGAATTAGCTCAAGGCATGAACTCGCCTCTGGCCACACCGGAGCTTCTCGGGCTCCTGGATGACTGAAGCAGCCTGAACTCGAAGACCCCCATCACCCTCGCCGAGCCCAGGGTAACGTTGCAGGTAGCGGATAAATCCATCTCTTTACTCGTGGACACGGGGGCTACCTACTCTGTTTTACCGTCTTTTTCTGGACCCCTAGTTCCTTCCCAGATCTCAGTCATGGGGGTAGATGGGACCCCATCTTGCCCCCAGTAAACCCCTCCACTTAACTGTAGCCTGGACGGGTTCCCCTTTTCCCATTCCTTCCTCATCATACCTTCCGGCCCTGTTCCGTTCTTAGGAAGGGATGTCCTACAAATATTAGGTGCCACTCTCCAGCTCACTCAGGGTCACCCTCTTTCTTCCCCATTCATCCTCCCCCTATTAGAAGACTCAACTCCCCTTCCAGACCCACCTATATCCCCCTCTCTTGTTAACCCCCAGGTGTGGGACACCTCTACCCCAACGGTAGCTTCCCACCACACCCCCGTCATTGTTTGCCTTAAGCAGCCTGACGTCTTCCCCTCCAGACCCCAGTTCCCCATCTCTCAAACGAACCTGAGAGGATTAAAGGCTATTATTTCTCGCCTCCTAGACAAGAAACTTCTTGTCCCTACCAACTCACCGTGCAATACCCCCATCCTCCCAGTCAAGAAACCGTCCAGAGCCTATCGTCTGGTCCAAGATCTCACACGTATCAATGAGGCAATCGTCTCTATCCACCCGGTGGTCCCCAACCCCTATACTATCCTCTCCCGCATCCCTCCTAATACAACCCACTTCTCGGTACTAGACCTGAAGGATGCTTATTTTTACTATTCCTCTTCACCCAGAGTCTCAGTTTCTCTTTGCCTTTACGTGGACAGACCCTGACACGGCCTTGTCACAGTGGCTCACCTGGACAGTCCTGCTGCAGGGATTCAGGGACAGCCCCCACCTGTTTGGTCAGGCTTTAGCCCGAGATTTGGCATCCTGTGGCCCGGGCCCCAGTAAAGTCCTCCAATATGTGGATGACCTCCTACTTTGCAGTCCCCTCTCTGCAGGACTCACAACAACAGACTGCCACCCTTCTCAAATTCCTCGCCCAAAGAGGATATCGAATCTCTCCTGATAAAGCCCAACTATCAAAGCAACAGGTCATCTATCTTGGTCTCTCTCTCTCTCCTACATTCCGCAGCCTTACAGCAGACCGCACCCAACTTCTCCACAACTTCTAGCCACCTACATCAGGAGATCAGATCCTTTCCTTCTTAGGGCTGGTGGGGTTCTTTAGACACTAGGTCCCCAACTTTGCTCTATTGGCCAAGCTGCTCTATGACGCAGCTAAGGATACCCCCACGGGTCCCCTCACATCTCCTAAGATGGTGCAAAAGGCCTTCACCATTTTGCAAGACACCTTGCTCCAGGCTCCCTCCCTCAGGCTCCCAAACCCCTCTCGCCCTTTTCATCTCTTTACGGATGAGAAGCAGGGAGTTGCAATTGGGGTCCTGGTTCAGCCAGTGGGCCCAACATACCGCCCAGTGGCCTACCTATCAAAACAGCTTGATCCGACCCTACGTGGATAGCAGCCATGTCTTAGGGCATTGGGCGCTGCAGCGGAACTGGGAGAGGAGGCCCTAAAACTCACCCTATGCCAACCTGTAACTGTATTCTCCTCACATCGCTTGACAGACCTATTATCCCACCGCTCTCTTTCCCTTCTCAGCCCCTCCTGTTTGTAGGAATATCACCTCCTATTCATTGAAGGAACTATCCTGTCCCTCCGACTCTCGCCACGGCTTAACCCAGCTACCCTCCTCCCAGCCCCCACTACAGAAGTAGAACCTACCCACTCTTTCCCTGAGATGTTAGACTTTCTCAGCCAGCCTCTAGACCGCATATCTGACAAACCGTTGCCGGATTCTGATCTCACTCTGTTTGTAGATGGAAGCTCAGTGCTCGGAGCCGATGGTCAAAGACGAGCGGTATATGCAGTAGTCACTCTGTCTGAAACCTTAGAGGCCAACAAGCTTCCCAAGGGCACTACCTCCCAGAAGGCTGAGCTCATTGCCCTCACCAGGGCCCTAATCTTGGCTAGAGGAAAAAGGGTCACAATCTATATGGACTCCAAATATGCCTTCTTAATTTTCCACAGCCACTCGGCCTTATGGAAGGAAAGGGGCTTCCTAACCACCAAAGGATCACTTATTGTTAATGCCCCCCTAATTGCTAAGCTTCTTCAGGCCATAGACCTACCCATTGCTACTGCAGTAGTCCATTGCAAGGGACACCAGACATCATCAGATCCTGTCTCCCATGGCAATGCCCGGGCAGATACGGTGGCTAGAGGACTCACTGCACATATCCCACCACCACTTTGATAGCTGCTGGAATAGGCAGCGCAGGCCTAGCACACAGCCTACAAACCACCTGCCAATTGTGGGCTGAGCTAGAGCAAGCCCTTGATGCCTCTGCCACCTCTCTAGCCTCTTTGCAAAGACAAATAACCTCAGTAGTCCAGATCACCCTCCAAAACCGCGGGGCCCTTGACCTCCTAACTGCAGAAAAAAGGGAACATGCCTCTTCTTGCAGGAACAGTGCTGCTTCTACGTAAACGAAAGCG
This sequence comes from Solenodon paradoxus, assembly GCA_004363575.1. Classification (NCBI taxonomy): domain Eukaryota; kingdom Metazoa; phylum Chordata; class Mammalia; order Eulipotyphla; family Solenodontidae; genus Solenodon; species Solenodon paradoxus. Next base: position 1,680,575 of record RJWH01000008.1, on the reverse strand, counting down.
GCCTGGTAGAGGAAAACGTCAACACTCCAAAATCTTAAAGACAAGTTGAAAAAGGGCTATACCCCTCTAGAAATGGGGACCCCATGGTGGCGCTCTCTAATTTTTACCACTTTGGCCCCAATCGTTGGGCCAGTTTTGATAATCTGTGTATTACTAATGCTTGGCCCATGCTTTCTGAGATTCCTACAGGACAGAATCCGCGAAGCCTCCCGGTTACCTTCAACCAGATGCTGCTCCAGACCAGAGCCTACTCTCCTGTCCGGACTAGGCCAGACAACACCAACCTCTGACCCCCTCCCCTCTACGCCCCCTGTCAGCAAAGGAATCAGCCAGATCGATCACGGCGCCCCTTTATCCTATCAAAGAGATTGGAATGTTAGGCTGGCCCAGAGGGACAAAATGGAGGCTGAAAAAGGTGGCTGACGTCAGACGGAAGGATTGAAGCCCACACCTGGAATCACAGGACCAATCCCCAATTGAGACGTATGAAGCCCGCAAAATTCTTTTACTTAAAGAGCGTGTTTCCCTTTGTTCGGTGCGATTTCTCCGGCCCCGTTCTGCAGACTGGAGAACCTCGCCCAGGTGCGCAAACCCCAATAAAGCCCTGGCTATTCGACTTTTTATTTGATTGGCTTTCTTTCCTCGCAGAGCCCAGAGAAAAAACCTTTCAATATTAACACATAATTGAACATTTTTACTTTAAATGTGATTCCAGGATCAATTTTCTCCTAATGTCAAAAAATGCTTGAATCAAAAAAGAAAATTATAGACATAAAATGCCTCTTTCCTTGAGAGCTATAGTAGACCTATACTCAATTTAACTGATTTTGTAAATATTACAAAATATACCCCCGACAATAAAAAAAAAATGAGATTTTATAGTCAAAAGGCAAATACCTAATAATGTCTCACATTACATATTTGTCATTTCTTTGGTGAAATCCTAAATATTAAATATACAAATCCTATTTATTGGCCAACATGTGTATTCAAAGCTTCATTTGGGGAAATGTATCCACTAGTAGCATTAATAAATTTCTAGGTTATTTGCTTAACATTTGTAATAGTTGGAGAGCTTTCTTTTCATCTCGAGCTTATATTTTATTTCTATAAAGATTATAATTATTTACTGTTTCTTGTAGCCCATTACATTATATTATTTTCTGACATTCTCTCTTTTACTCCCTACAACTACTATTTGAGTAATTATTATCCCCATCTGTGAATGAGGAACCATAACAAAGGAGGGCAGATATAATCTGTGTAAGGTCAAGTGGCTAGTAAGTAGATCCAAAGTCTCCCCAAACCACTAAAGGTCACTGCCTCTGGCCACTGAAGGAAGATCTGCCATGTCTTCTCTACCCAACATGTCAATTGCCTTTATTTTCTACTCATTATCCCATCTTGCATTCAGGCACTTATCCTTAAAAACTACCTCTCAGTGAATTTCCAGTGACCTATATCTGGATCAGATGTGCTTTGATGACCAATTAAGTCTTGTATTACAGTAAGGTGCCTATTACAAGGTGCCTTTGATTTTTGTTGATGGAGGACTTATTTCCCATGCTTAATAGGTGACTTGAAAATGTGCTTTTCAAATAACCACTGGTTCTCATTCTAGATCTTTGCTACCTAAAGTATGGTCCCTGCCTGGGAATTTTTTAACAATGAAGTATCTCAGGCTCCTTCCAAGTAGACTAAGCTGGACTTGCATTTTAAGATTTCTGGGTGATTCCTATACATATCACTGTTCAATACAACAACTAAATATTATGGAGTTAATTCTAAACAACTACTAAGTACTTAAACGTAAGCTGTTTTTTCCTCCACTGCTGATAAGTGGCTCCATAATTCATGCTCTTCACTGCTCTCTTAAAATTAAATCAAATCAAACTCTAAGGATTGCCCAACTGGAACAGTCTGTGATTTCTTAACTGTTGAGAACCTTACTATGCTATAGTGCTTGGGTCAATTTGAATTTAAATCATATTACCACTATACTCATTTTAGATGCATTTCTTTCTATTTAAAGAGCATAGATTGTTTAGACCTTCACCATTTCACTTACCTTAAATATATGACTTTTCTGCCTCTATTTGTGCAGGAAAAAAGGTCTGTCCGCCACTTCCCAGCAGCCATGAAGACAGCTGTAAAAACCACTCAAGCTAGCAGAGCTATAAAACATCCTGTGATTTAAGCTTTTGGAATACTGCAGGAAGTCAACAACATAAAGAACTCCCCACACTTGAAACCTCCCACTCTAATTTACATCTCTCTCTTCCCACGCTTGCTCCAACCTACATGTGTACCCTAACCTGAGGCCTGTGCTCAGCCTTTGGGGGAGGATCCCTTCTGAGCCCATGGGTAATATCTACCTAAAATACTTCCAAAGAGTGATCGCTTGGTTGTCCCAGGGAGAGTCGCAATAGTTTCACTTTTTCTTTTCTGCACACTTATATATTAAATCTCCCCAATTCAATTTGAGAATCTACTGTTCTTCTCAAAAACATTTTCTCCTTGTCTACACTAAAGGTCAGCAAACCATCCTGTAAAGGATGGCATAGAAAATATTTTAGGCTTTGCAAGCCACACTCCAGTATACTGTTCCTCCTGCTCTTCCTTCTCCTTTTCATTTATCATTTCTTCTTCTTTCTCCTCCTCTTTCTTTTCTTCTTATACGATCCCTTAAATAAGTAAAGGGCATTCTTAGCTTGAGTTTGGAGTGGCAGATAACTGGGAAGATTTGACCTAAGGGCCAACTCTTGCTCCATATAGTGTCTCTTTTTCAGAACAGGAGCCTGGTAGCCTAGGTCAAAAATGAGACTGCTTGTGCCAACAGCAGTCATCTCAGGAGTGTGACCTTCCCCATGATATCGCTAACCACCACCAGGACTAAGAAGATCAGTATATCCACTACAGGCATTCACAGTCCACAGGGAAGTTTAGAGGGGCTGACACCATGCTGGTTCTCCAACATTACCAGGCAGCAAATCACCAGGAGGGTCTGTTAAACTATAGATCTATAAGCCCCACCCTGGAGAGATTCTGATTAAGTGAGGCCTGAGGTGATGCTGGACTGGAGATTTATTTATTTATTTTTTTGAGAACAACTGGCCTGTAGGTAAAGCTTAAATTCCTTAGCATAACATTCACAGACTCTCACAGTCTAACCCTAGGCTATCGTTTAGCCATAGGCTTCACTACACCATCCATTGTTCTGGAGTTCTACCCTCACTTAGCATTAAATAATTCCTCTGGTGGGTCTTGCCAGTCCCTTAACTCTCTCCACCTGCCTCTATCCGCCATTACCTCCAAGTATCTTCTCAGGTGCCAGATCTCTCTGTCAAAGTTTCTTGTTTCTTTGTTCTGAACTCTCATTTTTTTTTTTTCCTCTCTGACTGAACACTGAACTTGAACCCCTCCATGCTGGAAAATTTTAGCTCTCCATGTCATATACTTGCTGCCAGATTTGAAGGCAAAGAAGCATGAACCTTCCACATAGTACTATGTGTTCAAAGAATATTTATTAAATAAGTGAATACGAGTAAATGAATGACAGCAGGAAGAAATGTATTCTTGTTTGCCCTGATTGATGTATGATAGAGTTAATCCTTTTCAGGTAACATTTTTAGTTGATACAATCAAAATGAGACTCACTTTTCAAGTACTTTAGAGCTACACAATCCCCCAAAAGCCATTTGTGTTTTTTTCTCAGAGCAGACAAATGGGGAATGCATTAATTCTTAATTAATTCTTAATAGCATACTAAAAGTGAACATGAATTGTAAGGGAGAAACATTAAGATCTCCCCATCTGTCTCTTGTCTACCCTCAGGGAGATGGGTCTGCTGCTGTATGGAGCTATTAATTGTAGTTAATCTTACCAACTTTGCTAAAGAGAAAAAGCATACATTTCCAAGATGATTTTCCCATAGACTTGATGACTAATAGTGGGAAGGCATAAGTTTGGGAACAAGAATAACCTCAATTCTTAGTATATGATTGGTGATTGGTAAATATTGACCTTAACATTTCCTAATTTCTAACCAAGAAAACTTTGATAGAATGATAAAATGATAATGAAGAATATCTAAAGAATCTAGACGGTATCAGACACAGACATATGGTTGATTCTCAATTAACATAAATTAATATTGTTAGTTTATGTTTATCCAGATGCTTTTATTGCTTGTTGAATTTTATATGGAAGATCCAAAACAAGAAATATCTCATTCAAGGACAGAATTTAACTTTCAGTTCAATTTCAGACTTTGTCCCTTATAGAGAATGTGGTCATGGAAAGCCTCAATTTCCTCATTATGAATTAGAGATAATAAGAGAACCTATGTTATCGACTTGGTTGGAATAAGTAAATGAAATGACTCATGTAAAGTGATGAGGATATGAACTGGCCTATGGAAAAAGCTGAAATAGTATGAGCTATAAAAATAAGACTATATCAGGAGCTCCATCCTCTTCCTTTAACATTAAATTCCTGCTTATAGTTGCAAAAGTATAGTATGGCTTATAACTTCAGTAGCAATATCCTAAAAGTCCACATGATGGGGAGGTTACTCCATATAAAGAGTATGCCAGCTATTCTGTCATAACTATTTTATCATCTTCAGCATTTATGTCCTGGTCTGAGGAGCAGCATCTCTTACATACATGATAGAGAGATTGATGTGTCTCTGTATACATCACATCATATGTCTATATGATATATGTGTGTGTGTATCATGTAACATTCAGTTTTAGGGGAAATTTTTTACTACAAATATTCAAGAGAAATATCTCAGGATCAAGATTAAATAACAACTTTGAGAATTCCTGGATATTTTTTTAAATAAAATACATTATTAAACATTCATGTGCACAATGAAGCAACAGTAGCAGTTACTCAAAAACAAAAACCAGAAAACTACAGGCACACGCTCCAATAAACTCCACCAATTTCACAAAACATTTTTCATTTGAGGAGATAAAGAAAGGAGAGGGCCTTTCATAAAGTGGAAATTGCCCTTGTGAGAACAGAACTCCTCCATTAAATGTGGTAAGTCAGATGCAATTTACGCCAAGTGCATCCCATTGAAACTATAATCTTCAAACCCACCAGAGATAAAAGGGCTACTAGAAATAGCCATGGTGCAAAAAAACATACTCAAGTGGAGATGACTTGGCAACTCTGTATGGGAACTTATTAAACTCAAGTTGTGTGGCCAGTGGCAGGGAGAGGAAGGATCTGGCCTTGTCATCTCAGCCTCTCCTGTTCTGTCTGCCTTTCTCCTTTTACCACCAACAAACCACTTCGCCTTCCCTTCAAATGTCCTTTCTTCTTTTGTCTAGTTTATTCTGGACCCTCCATTCTTGCGTAGATTTCCCTCAATAGAAGATAAAAGGGAAGTTATTACTTATGGAAGTTTTTCTTTAATAATTTTTTAATTCTTTGCAATTAAGAGCAGATTGATTAAATTTCCTCCCTCTGTAAAAAAATTTCCTTTCTATTTCAGTGTTGTTTTAATATACAGTTGTGCATATACACACATATATTTACACTTATGTATACATATGTATATATACATGTATATAAATACATAAATAAAAATATATATATATATGTTACAGTAATCGGGTTTGGCCAGTGGAAAGCAACAGGCTTTATACACTCAGGAGAGTTGAAAGGATTTTATTTAATGCCTGGGCATCAGAGGAGTGGTCTCCAAAAACTGGCATGCCAAGCAGGAGCAAGTCACAGATTTTACAGGCAGGAGTTTCCGGGGTAAACTAGAGTAAGGCAGAGGTGGGTCTCTGGAATTTTCCATTACTGATTTCTGTTCAGTGTTGAGCAAGGCAGGTCTGTTAGTGGTTCTGATAAGCAGAGGTTATTTATGACTTGGGGCTTGGCTGGGCTTGTGAGATATTGAGTTCTGTGAGGGCTTATATCCTCCTCGTATACACAAATACATATATTTCTCATTAGAAAATAATTTAATTCCACATTAAGTAATGAAATAAATATTTTTAAACACTAAAATTAGAAAATAACCACACGAATGTATAATTTAAATCAAAATTTATTGATATTGATTATATTTTCCCTTTAATATTACATTAAATTATGTTATACTGATACAGCTTTTGATACTTTGTGATGACAATGTCCAATTTTTAGTAATTTTATGCCCATACTATAAAAGTTTTTTTTTTAATTTAACTTAGGTATCAACTAATTTCACTGAATTACTCCCTCCAATTTTACTGATAATGAAAATATATAGCTTAAGCTTGGTACAGGATTTACATCTATATGTCTCAGTCATCATTGACCTTCATGTAATTTTAATTTTACCTATTTGGTATTCTCAAAAGCAAATAAAGGACCCACATAATGTTGAAAACACTTGATAAAAATAACAAATAATTGAGAACATCAGCACAGGAAATCTACATCCCATTAGGGCAAAAGAGGAAAGATAAGAGCAACATATGGTAATATAATTGGTATGATTAGGAAAACACATTCACAGAATTTATGCTGCAGGGGAAATGTAATGAGAAACATGCCCATCTACTGCAATGCCTTGAAAACAACTAAAATCTTTAAAAAAATAAAAAAGAGAAGATATTCTTCTGTAATTATTAGAGATGTTCAACCATCTGTGAGCTTTTTTTTTTTTAATATTCCTATTGTTTCATTGCTTCAACTCAAAAAAAGTGATACATTTGCTACTGTAGGGGAAGAAAGTTTTCCTTGACCCTTTAGGTTTTTTGGCTGGGTCTGAAAATTAAACTGAGAAAGACAGATTAATATGGGAAAATATGAAAATATATCTAGCATACTTTTTAGGGGACATAGGAACCTTCTTTAGGAAATGAGGATCTAAAGAAACAAGCTTGAGTATTGTTGTGCTTAGATAGACAAGAGTGGATAGTCATGAAGAAATATGGAAGGTTAAGAACTGTGAGCTAATTGTAGTAAACTGAGGACAATTTAGAAAGACCTGTTTGTTCTGATGCTTCTCAATGTCCTTTGTCTTCAGAGACTAGGATGCTCCTTTCCTTCCTCTGAGTATAGGGAAGGCATCCCTCACATGAATGTCTTAGACCTATTTCAGAAAAGAATATTGGGAAAGGTCAGTGAACTCCCTTCTTCTGCCATTTTCTCAAACTCCTTTTTCTTAAGATATACTAAAGTGGGTGGGATAAAAGAAGAATAGAAAGAGTGGAAAAGATGATGGTGAGGGACACTTGAACTCTGGTGGAGTGTGTGGTGTGAAATATAGATTGAGATCCAATGTCAACATTCAAAAACGAATATTGCATTGTGAATAAAAGATTTAATAAGTATTAGTGGTTTTTTAAAAAGATGTAAGATGCATTATTTTGAAATAGCATGTCCTAAACCCCATTTCTACTTTTTAGAGGAGTTCTGTTTGAAATTCCAATGAAACTCATTTTCAATTATTTTGAGCTGAAAACAGAATGTTCTCTCTGGCTCTTCATTAAGTGGCATATTGTTTATTTAATGTGATAATATCTATAGTATATGTCACAATTATGCATATAGGCCTGTGGTAATTACATTTATTTATATTACTTTTACTCCTTCAGTAACACAAAATCTGAAAGTGGAGAGTGAAAAGTTATCATTCCTTATGTTGAATATGTGAATTAGGCAAGGGGAAACCAATCATAAAAAATAACAATTTAAGAGATCATCTTCATTTTTCAGTTTTCTTAGTAGCCAATAAAATTATACATATAAAAGATTGTTTCCTTTTCTTTAAAAGAGATGATACTTTAGATTGTCAAGATACAACAATTCTCTATTAAAATTTATTTTGAAAGTATAGATTTAAACATAGAAATGTGTTTAATGACACAAATGCTTCAAAAGGAGTTTTGAATTTGTTTTTTTTTTTTAAATTAGTCATAGGTTATATTAGTTTGAAGTCAATGCCAAAGAATTAGAAATCTGATTCTTTGTTCCACTTCAGTCTTATTAGCAAAATTATCCTCCTATGGTTTGTATGTGAAATTTAGAAAATTTAGTTTTAAGTCATTCTAGAAGGAACCATAAGAAAACCTAAAGTCTATGATTCTTAGATAATTGGGATTTTGTATCCTAAGTAGAGCATAAATAAGTGAAAGTGTTTGATGGATTAATGATTCTTTTAGGCTCTTACTTTTTTCTGATCTCTACTTTCTTGATCTATAAAATTAATCCCTGTGGCTTATTTATTTTATAACTTGAAATTTGTACCTCTTGATCCCCTTCACCCATTTAAACTAATGTAATATTGCTTGTCAATTATACTTCAATTTTAAAAAACTATACCAAGCTCCCCCACCAAAGAGAGTCAAGTGATTTATAGTGATTATCACTTATATTTGTTTTGTATCATTTACTGACAAATCAATGAATGTTCTATAATAAGATAAATAAAAAATAAAAATTTAAATGAATCTTACCTGGCATACACATTTAATGTAATTATTAACTAAGAAGCATAGATGAGACCACTTTATTCATCGTAAATATTGAACAAATGTTTACTAGCAGGATTGCAGCAACAATAACAGTCTTTTCCTTTGGATAACCGAGATTTAGCCAGTAGTTGACATGCAATTGATTATCAATATATATTTGTAGAACTAAATTGAATAAACACCAATGGAATTTGAAAAGAAAACCAATACACAGGATGGAATTGGAAAAGAAACAAAAGCAAATGTTTTTGAAAACCTCTTCATTGTAAGAGAATGCTCGGATTCTAGACTTACAAAAATTTAAAATGAATCAATTAAAATGTATATAATTCAGTATTCCTTTCAACCATAGAAAAAAGTAAATTAAAACCAAAAGAAAGAGCAAATAGCATATATGGATGTTTAGGAAAAATTTTAAATGAAGATATAAATTCTGAAAACATGTCAATATTTATGTAAAACATATTTAAGATACTTCAGAAAGCAAGCAGGAGGGAGAAGAATAACACATCACGATGAAGTTGGAGGTGATGATAGTGGTGGTGTTAGTTTTGTGTTGGTATTTTTCCAAGCTCAAATAAGAGCAATGCACTGACAAGTCCACTTCTGGTTAATATCCACTCATTTTGCCCCTGGAGGAGAAAAAGAAAACTAACTACTCCAGAACACAGTGGAAATATTCCAAATAATTTAATGCCATGTCACATAAATCTCTGTGCAGGGAAAAGTCTAGTATGTAGCATTTAATAGCAACAAAGTTTGTGTGCTAGGATAGAATAAATTATCCAATTAGTTATTTATAAAAGGAAATTTTTCCTGAAACAATGTATTAATCTTAAAAAGAATAACAAAAAAATGATCTTCATTTTTTAGATCATATTCTAAGGGGAAATTTTAAAAGACAGAAAATATAATTGGTTACGGTGTTCATGCTATTGCAAAAAACAGACATTCATACAAACATACATACATGTGTACTTCTAACTCAGATAATTTGTTTCTATTGGCTATCATATGAGCATACAAAGATAACCCTTTTCTCTTCTGATTCCATCTTAACACTCCTACTTTCTATTTTCATCCTTTCTTTTTCACTTTGCTGCTTGCCTGTACTTCCTGAAAGAAAAATCATAGAAAAGAGACAAAGACCTTAGAGTTGGAAGAAACTTACAAAACCATTTGGTCACCTTCTGCCCTCTATCATTCTCCACATTTTACAGATAAGAAAATTGCATCCCAGAGTGGTTAAAGGACTTGCTCAATGTCACACCATTGTGACAAAGAGGAAACACTGCTCTCAGCCACCTCACCTTGTTTTATTTCCTTCCAGGAATTGATCACTCTCTAAATGATTTCACTTATCTGTTAATTTCCATGTACAGTGACAGTTTTCAAACACTAGAATATTCAAGGATTTAAGCACTTTATTCTGCTAATCCTGTATCCTCAGTATATAATAGGTAACATGCTATAGACATTCACCCATATTTATTAAATAATGAACTAGAATATTGGTCTTCTCTTTCTAATGTACTCTTTTTGAAATGACACCAAATTATCCAATGAAAAATAGATTGAGAAAATTAAGGAGATCTGAGTTATTCTATCTAGTTACACATCTACCAGAAACATTACCTCATTTATGCATTTTTAAGTAAAAACAATATCTAGGAATTATTAATGTTTTCAACTCCTTGACAGGTATAAATAGTCTGTGCTTCCTTTACAAGTCCCAAGCAAGAAGAAAGTCATGACTTCTGCTCTATTGGGAAGCATACCTTGCTGTCCATTCAACAGATACCCCTGTTCCCTATATATCTTACAAAGAGAACCTTAATTTATTTGGAAGGTAGAAAAAGTCCTACTTAAAAATGTTTACATTCTCCAACTCCTTTTCATCAAGGGGTAATGGTTTCATTACACATTTCTAGCCCCTGAAACATGAGTTGAGGGCTTCCGTGCAGTTTTCCTTCTCTTTTATGGATTCTTGTCCTTTCTCTTCTCACTGTTCTTTTTACTTGGAACAGGACAGATGCTTGAAGCAACAGCTCTTTTGAGACAAATGAAGATACAACTTTGAGACTGTTAAGGAAAATCAAAAATACCTGGATATTTATTGATGTCTGGCACCACAATTTTGTCCCTAGACATGTATTGCATTTCCTATGCATGCCATTATTTGCTAGATTTTCTATTAGTTGTAACCAAATGTTTGTTCCTATAATAGTGGAATCATTTACTTTTAGGGTAATACACTAGTGTCATACACTGCTAGGATTCACTGTACTCATTTCCTCAAATTAGCCTCCTTGTTGCTAAGAGTCAGAGAAAGGGGCATCAAATGCTCTCACATCTATAGAGAAAAAATGAAATATGGAGATGAATCCAATTCCATCTTAGTCTACTTTCTCCAATTTTTTTGTCTTTTCCAGACTAATTTAAATTTCCTCCTTTACCCACTTTTTTCTCAAATCCACTTTTATGTTTATCTCTCTTTATAAAATCTCCACTATTAGCATAAATTAAGGATGAAATGCAATCAGGAAAGTAACTGTACCAATGTTGTGTCCTCAGAATAAAGGAATCTCCCAATATAAATGTCAAGGAAAATTCTATAATTGAATGAATGAGGTTCTCGTTCTATAGCCTCTTTACAAAATGTAATCAAGTGCCTATGCATTCATATAGATTATTTCATTTAATTTAAACAACATTGCAAAAATAAAAACCTTTACCTTCATTGATGGGAATGATGTGGGATGTTGCAAAGGTTAGCCCCTCAGTTACTTATAATGTTCTTTACAACCAAAGATGTCCTCCATCATGTTTCTAAAACTCTCCTTCCTCTGATATTTCATTCTTCAGAATGCTATGACATTGTGACATCTAATAAGCTAATATCAGATTTAACATTAACAGATTAAATTAACAGATTTAACGTTTCAGCAACATAAACATTAAAAAAAATTCATATACCTGCCAAGACTCTGAAGATTGTTTTTTTTTTTCAAATTAGGGACTTTATAAATCCAAACATAAAATAATTTTCCCTAGACAAATTATGTAGAAAACATTGACATAATTTAATTACAATTAAAACAAACCAGATGGAGAAATACCATATAATATCACTCATTTGAGGAAAATAAATAAAACAAAAAATTAAGTGTTTTGACTAGAAGAACAAAAGTTAGCTACAAGAAGGGAAGGAGGAAGAGAAGTGGGTGAATCATGTATGGTAGAGGATGGAAACTAGACTTTTGGTGAAGATCATAATGTATTATGTACAGATTAAATTACAATGTTGTTAACCTGTTATCTATATATTATAAATCAATATTCAATTTGAAAAAATGGTAAAAAGATATTTAAGGAAATAGTCTGAGAATATTGTGTTTTTTAAAGACATTTACAGAAGAAAAAAGGGTTACCGGATTATTATCTAATAGAACTCTGGCCAAGAATCCTGCTCTTACCTCTCATGCTCTATACTTCAGCTTCTTATGTACAGAGGGATTAAGCAAATCTCCAGCTTATCCACCTGACATAACTTTTCTTAAATTCAGTAAAAATTTGAAGAGGATTCAAAAGCAAGTTGTCAGGGTGATGAGAAAAGTTTGGGAGAAGCCGGTAATATTTTGTCACAGAAATGAGACTACTCACAAGTTGACATCAGACTGTTCTTCAGTATCTGAATGGCTGTGATGGAGGGAAGAAGGTAGAATGTAGGAAAAAAGACAGTATAACATTCGGAACAACTAGAGTTTATTGGCTGGTTCGAGCGCAGCTGGAATAGTCAAGAATAAATCCGTGCCCTGGTAGCCCAGGTGGGAAGTCCGTGTCTGCGGCACAGGTCGCATAAAGTCCAAAGACCCAGGTTCTTGGCCCAGAACTGCGGGGACCAATAAACGAAATGCTTCTTCCTCCTCTTTCTTCTTGCCTGTCTTCCTTCCTCTTAAAAAAATAAATGTGGGGATTAATCAGTCACTAATCTGATGTCGAAGAGCCTCCTGTAAAAGATAAAGTTTGAACAGATGACCTCAGGTCCTTTCTTACTCTAACAACAATAATATGCATCAATTATTAAATGTTCACTAAGTTGGGGTAAGCGTTTTATAGGTACGATTGCATTTTTTTTCACAACAACCCAGCAGGGTAAGACTGACTGTACCTATGCTAAAAATGAAGAAACTAAGTCTAAAATCTGGTAGAGGTTAAATCTAAACCAAGTCAGAGTATGTCAAAACCCATCTACCAACAATTATTACATTATAGATGCAGTCCGGGGAAAAAAAAAAAAAAAAAAAGCTTTTGTTTTACTTAGTTTTGGTCAGAAAGTTTATCCATTCAGCCAACTGAAGCCAAGTTATGTTCTTGAAGCAAAAACTGTAAACTCTAATTGCGTGAGAAGAAAACTGAAAAGTCATTATCTCAATTGGCTTCCTTCAGATCTCTGAGAAAGCCAACACATTCCCAAGGAAAACTCAGGATTTTAATTGTGACTTCTGTGTTTTGAGAGTTAGAACAGAATAGAAAAAACAACAATTTCTAAGGAAAATGTATGCTTTTAATTTTGATCTCTTTGTGTTCTTAAGAAATGAAAACAGAATGCAGAAGCCATGCTGCTTATTTTTCCAAATGGTGTTAGAAAGTCAGCAAAGCTTTGTTTCTTTTTGTTTGTCTGAATCCTCTTGAAAAAACATTTATGAAAGTGTCTGTTCAAAGAAAAGGAAGGACACTTTTATTTTTTTGTGCCTCAGGGTATCTCAGATAATCTCAAGGGGTATGGAGCTGTTTTCCAAACACAAATAATCAAATTACTTAAAACAAATAAGTGTCTTAATCAAGTTTTAAGTAGAAAGAAGCTTAGGATATCAAACAAATAGTCATAGCAGGTAGTTTAGAAACTCAGGAAACTTTTGGGTGAAATTGGTTTAACAACAACAAAACATGGCAAGAGGAGAAGACGGAAGGAAGAGAAGGGAAAAAACAAGAAAGAGAGAGAAGGGAAGAAAAAGGGAGGGAGGAAGAAAGAACTTGGAACTAGAGTACTCATACTTGTAATACTATTTATCTGTGAGTTTTGCACTTATTTTCCTGGGGAAAATATACAAAGGAAAATGATCGTTATCCCTCATATTATCTTATAGTTTTACATATTCTTTTTAATCCTTTTGTATAAAATCAAATTCGAAATTAAAAATGTTTTACTTCTTTGAATCTTGATACTAAGATCCTACACAGTAGATTTCACACTTGATTTTTTCTTCCTCTCCTAATTTTCCTTTTTAATAACTTTTGAGAATTTTTTTCCTTTTTATTTATTCAAGTAATAACCAAAAAAGTGGCATGGGAAATTTGGCATGTTTTATTTCAGAAAATGCTGGGTAATATCTCATTACTTAGAAAATGAAGAGAATTCTGTGGCCCTTTAAGTAACCAAATAGCACATTGGAAGGAAAAGATGTTCAATATCTAAAAACTAATATATTGTGGCATTTTGAATCAGGAAATCTGGTATTTTTTTCATTTTTTGAAATAATACCATGGTACTACTCTCAGTACAGAAACATGATAAATGCAGATTTAAAAAACTTTCATTAGTCATTTCCCTGATAGTTAAGCCCAGACACATTACTCATGACTAAATGTATTTATTTTTTACTCTTAATGTAATGATATTTACATTTAACCTTAAAGGCAAACCATATCAGGAGGACATCAGGGATCAAGCCCAGCAGCAGTAAAGTTAGAACACTGACATTTTTTGTTTGCAAATTATGTCAGTAAAATGAAAAATTGCCATAAAATAAATGCTTATTCTTTCATGTTAAGTAATATGGAACTTTTTGTACTTAGTTCTAAAGTTCAGTCAAGGAGGGTTTACCAGGAGGTGTATTACTAGTGTAAGAGTGTGGACAAAAGAGGTGGAGAATGCATCTGGAAGCCAAGCAGTGGCCATCCCATTGGATATTCAGAAAAGTGAATAGTTCAGTTATTCCCAAGAAGCCTTCTTGCTGTAGACCCATAATTAATGGTCCCACTGTTCCTCTCTTTCGTTTACGCCTTCTTCTTCTTCAGGGAATGCTGATTCATTCTGGCCTTTCAGAAGTTTAACCCCTGAAATTATAAAAATGATGCTCAATGTAAGGGAATTTTATTTCTGACAGATATACTGCTTTCCTGCAAGAGATAAAACAAGTGGAAAGTTTTCATAGGTGCGTATGAGCTTTTCTCTAAGATTCTCAACAATGTAATCCAATATAAACCTAATTCATTGAGGAATATAAACACACTAAGCCAAACTTCCACTAGAGACAGGCTATCTTTCATAATTAAATCTTCTCCATTAAGAACTGCATAACAGTCTATTAAAAACCTGTTCACTAAATATCTGCTCACAAGCTCTTATTGTAATTCTGATATATCATTTAGTTCAAATATTTCTTTTGGCATCCCTGAATTCTATTACAAAGAGGGCCATTGAAACTGCTAGGAACAAAGGGATGTGTGTGCCATTTCTGTAATTTGTGAACAACAGAAGATTCAGGATACTGTTAGTCTTCTTCAGGAATCAGAAAATACCCATTTGATCGGAAAATACCCATTTGATTATGAAACGTCTGCATTCAAAATTCTTCAATACCTTCCCCCACAATCTACAGAGAGGCAAAACATTCACAAAACTAAGTGTGTGATACAGGTTTACAGGATCTGGTTTCTCCCTACCTATTTGGCTTCCTTTCTCACCAGCCCTTCCTGCTTCCTCCTTTAGAGTAATTTTCTGTTTTACAGAGCTGACCTACTCTAGCACATTCCCTAATCAGCCCAGGTTCCCCACCTTGAGTTTCCATGCTTTCCCCCTGCTATTCTCACTGCCAAATAAAATCTTTCTATTCCCCCACCTGACAATTTCCACCCATCCTTCCGTGTTCACTTTCCTTCCTCTCAGAAGAATACTGCCATTCCCTAAGTATACTCAGATCTTGTTCACATTTCCCACTGTTCTTGGATCACTGTCTCATGGATCAATCACCTTTCGTACCTGTATTTACTCAAATACTTTTCTCAACAGAGCACACTTCTTGAAGACAGGATTATGGAATTTTACTTTGGGTCTTAGGTATAGCTCCTGGCAAAAAGCAGGTGCCCATTAATATTAATTCTAAAAATAATTGATCAAATTAATGAAGTAAACAATTTGGTATAGGTCTTTGGCAGCTCCACAATTCTGTATCTTGAATATTTTTCAAACTCAATCAAATTTGGAGTATAAATCATAGACTAGCTACTACAACTATTCTCAATCTACAGTATTATCTTTTACTGGGCTCTTATTTTAAAATATAATAGTAGTGATACTCTGGAGATATTTAGCATGAAACATTTTTACATATATTGCCTATTTTAGAAATCTGTTTATGAAATTTTTCTAATTGATAAATGAAAGGAAATCACTGTTCATATTGGCTATGAAATAAAGAAACTAAAAAAATTAAAACCCCAAAACAAATTAAAGTGCAGATTTGCATGAACTGCAGTCATCAAGCCTCAGAGTGCTATTTGGCAATGAATGGCATCCTAGGCCTTGGTGGCTTATCTTGCAAAAATATTTGATCAGTTGTAATAATATTTAAATACTTTAATTTCATCAGCAAACACAGATCACTCACAATTCCTGTTGACCCAAGACTGTGGGGAGATGTTTGTTATTAAAAAATGGAATTTATTTCATATTATTATAAGTTACATAAGTAAACAAAAGAGATATATAAATGCAAGAAGAAGGGAAGGGAGTGTATCAGTATCCAGTCATTCTGCTAGAATCTTATATAGATGAGTCATAAATCTCACAAGAACTCTAAGAGATATATACCTGAAATGTGAAATTTAAACTCTGAGATTAGTGATTTGATCAAGGTCATAGGGATGGTGTAGTTATAAGAGAAGTTCTAGTTCCTCAATATATACTGCATGAAAGAATTAATGAATCATAAAGTCCATTGTCAGGAAACTCAACTCATTTTCACCGTTATCTTTTGAATGCTGACCTAGATGTTTCTATCATTCTCTAGGATATATCATAGGCTTAGAGCACCCAATAACCTGGTTCAGAGATTTCCTCTGAAATCTTTAAGAACAATAAATGATTCAGCCAACTCTTTCTCTCTTTCCAGAGCTATATTATACCTCCTTGGGTTTACAAAGATTTCATTGACTCCAGAGCTCATCCCTTTCATGCACATTACAGAGTAATGAAGTTGTGTTCAAGACAATATTCTTTAAAAGTGGGTTAATAACACCAACATTGATTTGTCTACCTGATGGATTTCAAACTTTTAAATAATGATAACCAACTTATTGAATCATGAATTATCTACTTCCTATAGTTGAATACAGGACTACTTGCTTACCCTGATCTACATTTAGTGTATTTTATAATAATAAAAGCAAAGTAACACAAGAAAGTCTTTTTAAAAATAAAATCACTTAGACAAAACTTGGATGCGTATTTCTTAACTTACATTTGGGTTGTAAGTTTGGCTATTTTAGGTAAAATGTTTGGAAGAGGCAAGAATTGGTAACTATGATCACAGAGCTGTTCTGCAGAATATCTCTACAGGACCACAAGTTCCTTCCATTGGATAATGGAAGCCTGATTAATTTGTGCTTTGAAACTTTCTTTT
Source organism: Solenodon paradoxus (assembly GCA_004363575.1). Lineage (NCBI taxonomy): Eukaryota > Metazoa > Chordata > Mammalia > Eulipotyphla > Solenodontidae > Solenodon > Solenodon paradoxus. Next base: position 1,663,399 of record RJWH01000008.1, on the reverse strand, counting down.
TCCTGTCAGCAATATCCATTTGTCTCTAGTTGTAATAACACGGAGATTAAAATATGAAATCTGTGAGAACTGCCTAATAATTTATTTTTCCTCACACCCCTTCTCCTTACTCCACGCACAAGGACTTTGAGTTTATGTTTCTTTAAATCTTCACTTGATATTAAAGTATTTCTGGAGGTGGAGAGAGATAAGTTGGTCTGGGGGGTGTTGAAAAAATTCTCAGAACCTCTTTTGCCAAATGCTAATGACCACGTAAGAAAATACCTCACCTGTATAGGGGCTGACCTGGGCACCTGGCAAAGAGCCTCTTGGAGCAAGCACAGAATAGACCAATCTTGTGTGCAGGCAGAAGAAAATGATGAAAAAAAAAAAACACAATGGAGGTGATTTTTTTCATAACAAAGTGAACACACAGGAAAAGGAACCTTAAATAAGATCAGGGTATGCAACATGAATATGTGAAGGAATGAAGAGAATAAAGTTAGAGGTCAAGAATGTGAACTGATGGTGTGCCCTGGTGGTCTAGGGGAAAAATCTGCTGCCTCCAACTGGCACAGGCCAGTTGGCACATCTCAGGGAAGCGGGTTCACAACCTGAGGCTGGGTGGAACAATGAGGATGAACAACTAAATAAAATAAATAAAATGCTTCTATCGCCTCTCCCTTCCTGCCTGCCTTCTCTCCTTCGTACCTTCATCCCCACACCTTTCCTTAAAAAAAAAAAAAGTAAATGAATAAAAGAAAAGGGAAAAACAAAATTTTCCTCTCAACAAAACATAATAGTCATGCTCTTCACCATTGTATAGATCAGGAGTTTAAATGGGAGTTGGAAGAAGTTGCGAAGTGACCAAGTGAAGAATTAGGAGCAATGAATTCATAAATGGAGGCTTATATTTGGTAAATCACAGGCCAGTATGTTTATCAATTCATGTAAATGAAAAGAAAGCAGATTTATTACATTTGTAGATAACATGAAACTTGGAAGAAAAGATGGCATGAAAAATGACAGAAACACTATTACAAAAGGTTTCAAGAGCTGGAAAGATGGCCTAAGTAATTAAGGTACAGATCAACAGGATTATTTTTAGAAAGATTGTTTCAGTTCTAAAAATAGAAAATAAAGGCAATTTAGACTTATTATATTTAGGGGGTTTTGGTGACCACAATCTCCAGATGACCAGGTAGAATTACATGTTTCTGTGCACAGAGCTCTTGGCAAGGTCCATGGCATTTCTAACTGCAGGGTCAGCAGTTTTAGACAGGAACTGCTGTCTCATGCAGTATTTGTCAGACAACCTCTGGATTATGTGCTAATTCTGGACTTTGCATCCTAAGAGTTCCATTGAAAATAATTTGGATTAAAAGCAGTCTTATAAAATAATTTTTCTAGAAAAATTATATATGAAACTGGAATGTTTAGCTTAGAGAAAATAAGAAAGGACAAAAGAGCCTGTCCTTAGTTGGTGGTTACCAGATGGAAGGGGGTGGGAATAGGCAAAGCAGGTCAAAGTGGTTAATTATATGGTGAGGGCTAGAATTGTACCGTTGGTGGTGAACTTAAAGTAGTATATACAGACGATTTACAATGAATCACACCTTAAACCTATATAATGCTATAATGTCATGTTCCTTTAATAAATTTTTTTTAATTAAGAAGCTAACTTTAAAACCCCAAAAGATTGGAAAAAGAAATACAATTAATCTATGTTGCTCCTGAGAGCAGAACTATGGTCAATGAATGACATTTATGCAGGGAAGTCAGATTATACAGCTCAACATAAAGAAGCAAATTCCTAAATTCTTTATGTCGACCTAGCAGTAAATATGTGCGTGACCTCCCTGCCACTGCACATGTTCAAATCAAATATAAATTTTTGTTTCTGAGGCGAGTTGTAGAGGAATCCTGCATTGAGTAACCAGGTAAACTAAAACCCTCACATGACCATTGACCCTGAAATGCTATTGATCCACACAGGAGATCCTTTGTTCTACTAAAATATTTTTCTCTGCTCTAAGTATAGTAACTTACCAAAATAAAAATTATGACTTCAAATGACACTAGTGGTGTAAAAATACATTTTAAAACGAATTAACATTGGGAGTAGCAAAAATACATGGATTCTTTTTCTTTTTTTCCCCACATACTTTAGACCTTCAGAATTGTTCTAAAGTCCTTTAGGAAATCTATGGGTAGATTTTAGAGAGTCTGTGACCATTTTCTAGTTCTATTTATAGCTATATTTATGCTTTTAAAGGGAAGCAGCTCCACAGTTTTCAACAGACTATCAGAGGCATCTCTGACCCTGAAATACTTATGAATATGAATCACAGTCTACTCTATTTGGCTTAAAGACTAAGGAATAGTTTCAGATGGGAAAGTGACTTGTTTAATTTACGCAGCAGTCATTGGTCAAACTGGAAACCAACCTGAACCCCTAATTCCTATTCAGAACTCTTCATCTGAGTCACTAGGACTCGATCTTCTGCTGTCATTTACCTTTTCCAGAATTAGAACCTGAAGGAAAATATGGTGAGTCAATTACATGAAGTCCTTTTAGGTATCAGATCAAATTCTTTCAAAACACTGTATATAGCTGATAGCTTTAGATGTAACTTTCAATCTTTGTTTTGTTGTTTTTAGTAGAATTTGAAATCAAGAAGATGTAGAACTTAACTTTCACCAGGAACATTTCCAGAATGGAGCCAAATTAAAAATAAACTCAGGTTTTTAAAAAGAGACAGTCTTTAGCCTCTGTTGTGCTTAGACCAAGTACACTAACAATCTCACTGACTCTGGATTGCTGTCAATTCACAAAAGAGATCATTTGTTCTAGTAAAAGATTTTTCTCTGCTCTAAGTATAATAAGCTACAAAAAAAAAAAATCCTAATTACAACTTCTAATGGCACTATTCTGGGAGACACAGAAAGAAATATCATCTAGTCTGTGCATATCACACAGTAATCACTAATTCATGTGAGTTAAATATAATAAATTCCCCATTGTATGTTGAAATGAGAGAAATACAACTACTATCCAGTTGGGAATGTAGGTCAAGGGGTGAAGGTGTGGAAATAAAGGAATTTCATTCAATGTAGATGTGTTATAGGCCAATAGAATAAACAATGCATTAGGAAAGTTCAGAATGTGAAGAACTCTAACTTGGGAGAAAATAATTTGGACAACTATTTATTAAGCAATATAATCATTAGATTAAGGGCAATAGCAAGTCTGATTTCTATATGAGAACATTTACTGCAAAATACATGTAAAGGATATTTATTTTCTGAAGGCCTACTCTGAAAAAAAAAAGAAATTTAAGTAGCCTTGAAAGATGAATTTCTAACGGTTCCTTGCATATTGACCCTTCAAGTTTTATCAATGTGATCTTGCTAGATATACTTGAGGAACATAATTTAACCTATAACATGGTAGAGGTTCATCTCTCAGATTGAACATTCCAAAATTCTTTCAAATATATTTTGTTTAATACATTGGTCATTCAATTTATAATTAATAGCTATACATTAATACACCAAGGGTCAGAGAGATCAAGTGACATTGGTCATTCAATTTATAATTAATAGCTATACATTAATACACCAAGGGTCAGAGAGATCAAGTGACATATTAATGTCTTTTCAGAGTTAAGCATGTATTCTGAACTCACCTTAACTCTATCCCTTCCTCCCTTATTAAGTAAATCATGTATACATTGCACAGTTAATCTCTATTTTAATATGGTGACTGGTCACTTAATTTAACCTGCAAATCAATACCTGATCATTTTACTTAATTTCTCATCACTTAAAGAAGCATTTCTCTGCGGAAGAATAAATATGTTTCTCTCTTCATCATACATATGAATAGGAACAGCACTTTTATAAGATGTTTATAAATACCATATGTCATATATTGTATGTGCATTTCTTCCTATCATATATTTTACTATTAACTATTGTTAGTAGTGTGAATTCAAATATATATTTTTAGATTGATCTAGTCTCACATTTATATGTAAAGTGCTTACATCTTTATCAATAAGTCTGAGTTAGGGACCAGGCCAAATATATATATATATATATATATATATATATATATATATATATATATATATATATATATATTTTGTATATGTATATGTATATATATGTGTATGTATATATAGGTTGTATATATATATATGTATATGTATAATGTATATATATATATATATTTGCAAGAATTCTAATACTTATTTGAGGTAGAGAATCAATTTAATAGATGGAGAACCTCTTTTGCTCTCTAGAGCAAAGTGCTCTCCTAAAATCCCCATTTTCATTTGAAGCTAATGTATTTTGCATAAACTCATAAGTAGAGTTAAATTTTTAGACCTATACCTAATGGAACTAAACAGTATTGGGAAATTTTGCTTTAGAAAGAGACAGAGTGGCTCCCTACCCTGCAAGACTTGACTGCCATTGATTGAATTCAAGAGAATATCTGAAATAAAGAATGCATCAATCAGCAAGAGTCAGTGGTTAGCCTTGAAAGCACTAAAAACAAAATACCAAAAGGATAGCTGCATTTATAGCCACAAAAGCAAATGTCATATGTGTTACCAAGTGTGTCCACAGGAGGATGTCCTGTGCTAGCATTTTAGAAGGCTCTGTCCTTCAGGAAGCACTTTCCTATTGAAGCAAATGGCCACTACACTATACAACCAAACACATAACCAAATTATCCAACTCTGATTCTAAGCTCATTGAAAAACCCGATGACAACAGAGCTTGCTCACAAGAGAAGAAGACCATAAAAAGACTTAAAGAATGCAGAAGCCATGGGGCTATCTGGGAAAAGACTTCCCAGACAGATGGAACAAGAATTTATAAAGATTCGATGTCTGGAACATTCATGGCATGGTAAAAGGACAGCAATAAGCCTGGACTATCAGAAGGAGGTGAATGAAGGGAATTTAGGAGGTAAACTCAAAAAGATTAATGCAGGGAGTAGAAGTCTGACCACATGGGATTTATTGGATATTATAAGTTTCAGCTAATATTTTTGGGAGCCACTGGTTGATTATTTTTGAATAGAGGACCAACATTATCTGATCTACATTATTAAAGAACCACTCGAAGTTATGTGATGTAAGGAGCTTAGAAGTTATCTTTCTTGTCTAACAATAAGTGAAAACCTAAATAAACTGAAAAAGTTAACAATTCCTCTTAGATCTATCAGTGAAGTAAAATCACAGGGAAAATCACTGCCAAAATATAAAAAGACAGGCAGGTAGGCACTGAGAAATATAACTTTCTAGAGTAAAAACCCATGAGTAGAAATCTATGTGGAACCAGTGCCAGAGCAAGAAATCTTAAACCATAATTGAGGAATGACTGGAGGCTCATTGTGAAAAACCTGAGAGATTAAAAATTACAGGGAGACTCACACATAAAGCCTTCACACTTTTTTTTACCTTCTGGATCTCTACTAAATTCTCTCAATAAAAATCAGAGAAAAATCTTATCTTTCAGGAAAGGGAGAAAGTAGACATATTTTTTTCTTTTTTTCAAGAAAAAGTACAGGCAGGAATGAAAGTAAACAGAGACAGGCAGGCAGGAAGAGAAAGGAAGAAGAAACCTTTATTTTATTTAGTTGTTCATCTTGGTTACTTCCCACAGCTCCAGGTCTTGAACCTGGTTCCATAAGATGTATGTGGACTGCATCCTGTGACCTTATGTATAAACAGTAGCCCTTTTCGCATAGGTCAGGTATTCTGATCTTCTCAATAAGACATGATTTCAGGAGGAACTATTTTTCCACTGCTTAATGTTCTGAAGTTTTACCAGAAGGTAACTTACTAGGGAAGGTAAACAATAAAATTTCAGCTCTCGTAGCTATCTTATCCCACTAAGAAGGATACAGGCAGGACCGGGAAGCACTAGTGAAGTTCATAATACAGAGGCACAGACTTATTTAAAGACTGAGAGTTAATCTCAGAAGACAGAGCACATCTCCTCCCACCCCCCAATTTTTTTTTTTTTTGCTTTATTACTAAAAGTCTATCACAGGTCCCTTTATCCAGTCCCCATGCTCACCTTTCAACAAAAACTATAAGTCAAAGAACAAAGTTTGAACAGACTAAATAGGCATCAAAACCAGAACCAGATATAGAGGAATATTTGACTTATTAGACTAGGATTTTTCTTTTTTAAGTATAAATAAGATTCAAGTTCTTTAATGGAAAAAGCTTATAACATGCAAGTACAAATTATCACATATGCAGAAAAATTCTAAGAAAGAATAAAAGTAGAAATACTTTAAATAAAAAACACTATAAGAGTAATTAAGAAAGCCTGTGATGGACTGATTAGACTGGACATAGCTAAGGAAAGAATTTCTGAGCTTGGAGATATGACAATAGAAATTTTAAGCCTTGAAAGTAACACAGAAAAAGTGTAAAACAGAATATGCAAGAACTATAGTACAGCAACAAAAGGTGTAACATGAAAGTTATGGAAATATGAGGAGAATGAAAAGAGAAAGGAACAGTGGTAATATTTGAAACCATAATGACAAAATCTTCACCTAATTTATGTCAGACACCAGACTATAGATCCAAGAAGCACAGAGAAGAGAATAAATTCCATAAAAACTACATCTAGGCATACCACTTTCAAAACAAACAAAAGAAAAACAACACCTCTTGAAAGAAGTCACCCTTTGAAAGAAACAAATCTTACCGATAGAATAAAAAAAATCATATCCAACTTTCCATAAGCAACAATGCAAACAAGAAGAGTAGACAGAAATAGTTAAGCTATTGAGAGTAAAAAAATACTAATGTATAATTCTATAGACTGAAATTATCTTTCAAAAGAAATGGATAAATACTTTCTCAGACAAACAAAACTTGAGGAAATTTATTGTCAGTACACCCACTTTACAAGATAGGTTGAAAGAAGTTCTCTAGAGAGAAGAAAAATGATATCACTCATAAACTCTGATCTATAGAAAAAAAGAAGGACATCAAAGAAGGAATAAATAGAGTCAAAATTAAAACAACACAACTGTTGGATATAAGGTTAACACACAAAAGTTAATTACTTTTCTATATAGTAAACAATGAGCAAATCAAACTTTAAATTAAAAACATGTCATATATGTGCTATTAAGGAAGTGCAAATCAAAACAATAATGAGATGGCACCCAACACCTGTGAGAATGACTATTATCCAAAAGACTAGAAACAAAAAATGTTAGTAAGGATGTGGAGAAAAAGGAACTCTTTTGCAGTTTTGGTGGGAGTATAAATTGATATAACCTTATGGAAAGCAGTATAGAGACTACACAAAAAAGTTGAGAATGAAATCTCTTATGATCTCATAATTCCACCTCTTGGTAGTTACCAAAAAGACACAAAAACACTTATTTTCAGCACTCCCATGCTTATCACAGCATTATTTATAAGTCAATAATTATAAATTACCTAAGTATTTGATATTATCCAAAGATATATCTGATTAAGGACTACAGAAATACATACACTTAAGTAGCGCAATAAAAAAGTGGGCCAAAGATCTTAACAGACATCTCACCAAAAAGAATATGCATACAGATGGTTAATAGACATGTGGAAAGGTTTGCCATGTCATATGTCAGAATAAAACATTTGGTTACTACTACACATTCATTAGAATGACTGAAATCTGAACACTAATAGCAATGCTGGTGAAGATGTGAAACAATAGGAACTTTCATTCGTTGCTCATAGGAGTGAACAACTTCTCTCTCCAGAAGATAACCTTTCATTTTCTTACAAAAATAAATATAGTCATATCATATGATTCGGTGATCACACTCCTTTGTATTTACTTTAAAGATATAAAAACGTGTACAAAAAAACATGCACATGGATCTAATAGTGGCCTTATATTAGCCAAAAGTTAGAATCAATGAATGTGTCCTTGAGTCGGTGAATTAACAAAAAGTAGTACATTCAGATAGAACATTGTTCTGCATACAGAAGAAATCAAGCCAGGAAAAGAGCTGGAGGAATCTTAAATGCATATTGCTAAGTGAGAAAAGCCAATCTGAAAAGGCTACCTAATTCTGACTATATGACATTCTGAGAAAAGTAAAACTTTGTAAGAGTAAAAAGATCAGCAATTTCCTTGGGTTAAGGGGTGAAGGAGGGCTGAGCAGAGCACAGAGGATTTTTTAGGTGAGTAGAAACTATTCTTTATGCTATCATGATGATGAATACATGTCATTACACATTTATCAAAATTCATGGAATGTATAATACCAAGAGTGAACCCTAATGTATACTGTGAATTTTGAGTGATAATGGTGCTATCAGTGGAGGTTCATTAATTATAACAAGTGTACCACTGTGGTGCAGGATGTCAATGGTGGAAGATGTGCCTGTGGGAACAGGAGTTCTGTGGGAACTCTCTGTACCTGACATTCAATTTTATTTCTTTGAAAAAAAACTTTCTTCAAAATTGTTTATTAATTAAAAAAAATACTTTATCTTCAATAACTAAAACACACAGTAGTGAGGCAAAAAATAAAAGCAAATAACCAGTTAAGAGACTGTTGAAGGGAGTGGGGATATAGGGAGCTGCTCGTTAATGGCCATAGTTTGAGTTTTGCATAAGAGAAGAAACTGGATTTGTTGCACAACAATGTGAACATACTTTAAAACTACTGAACTGTACATACCAAAAATTATTAAGATAAAAAAGTTGGTGGTTTTTTGACCACAGTTAAATTTTTAATTACATTAATTTTTTTGTAAAATGTCTCTTGTGCTATTCCAAGAGAGACATGATAGTGGCTCAGATCAGGGGAAAATCAGTGGAGATGTTGAGAAGTAGTCATATCTTGCATATATCTGGATAGAAAACCAATAATATTTGCTGATAAAATAAATACATAATACCAAGAAAAAGAGTAACTGAACAGAGTTATTATCTACTACAATGGGAAAAACTTTGATAACTGAAGTTTGGGATATGTTTTATTTTGGAAATGTAAAATTGAAATTTGCATATTCAAAGGGATTTATAGATATATCTGTCTGGAATTCAGAACAAATTCTGTAAATGTGGAGCTATCATTGTGTAGACAGTATTTAGCCATCAAACTCTTGCAGGTCTCAAAGAGAGGTAGGGGATATAAATGAAAGGATATCAAGGGCTAAACCTTAAAGTACTCCAATGTTAAGATGTCAAGTAAAAGAGAATGATCCAGCAAAAGAGGCTGTTCAGGAGCATCTTATGAAGTAGGAGACAAATTCAAGGTATTGGAGCCTGTAAATCACATGAATAAAAGTTGTGACAAAAGTCATGATCTTACTGTGTCAATGCTGCTGAAAATTTAAATAAAATGATGGCTGAGAATTGATCCTTGGATTGAGCAATAGTCAAGTCCTTTATGACTTGGACAAGTAATAGGTAGAAGACCTTATGGTGGGAGTCTGTGGAAGTTCTTCTCTGTTGGCTTCAGTTTTATCAAGGAAATAAGGTTAAGAGATAAGAGAGAGGATGAGAAGGATGTAGCAGAGATTTCAGGGAAGTGAAATATTGAAACAGTCATCAAAGACCGTGAGAGTGCGAGCAAGCTTTAAGTATTCACTGGAGGTCTTGCAGTTGTGAATTTAAAGTAAAAAATAGTAGGTAAATTGTGTCTAGTTGCAAGGAAACAAGTTGCAGTAAGTCAATGTTAGGCTTCATCACTTATAAAATTTTGTCAGTTTGTGTTAGTTCCATTTCTACAATATTTTTAAGTGTTTTTATGTAGCTCCAGGAAAATAAAGTAGAAATATCTCCTTCATAAGAACATTTAGATTTTAAACAAACAAAAAAAAATCTCAAGAAAATGAGAATATTTAACCTAAAATAACTGGCAAATTTGATTATTATAAAAACCTAGACTGGGATAACTCTGAGCAAAATACTTCTCTAGAATCTCCCAAATTCTGTCATGTTGTATTTACAAGTTTATTTTTGCTTAGACTATGGCATGCTAAATGACTATAACTTTAAAAAATAATAGTATGCTAAGATATCCATCAAATCCACCCTTCCCCAGGCGACATATTGCCATCAGTAAAAATTGATGGAAGGGTTGAATTGTGTCCCCCAAAAAGATGTTGAAATTCTAATGCTTAGTACTTCTAACCGTGATTTTATTTGGAAATAGATTCTTTGTAGATCATCAAGCAAAAATGAGATATTTAATCCAATACGATTGTATCTTTACAAAAAAGGAAATTTGGACATAGTGTGACTTGTACAGAGGGAAGACAACATGAGAACATAGGCAGACCCTCGTCTACAAGTAATGGAACCTGAGACTATCAGAAGAGAGAGGTGGAACAAATTGTCCCTCTCAAGTCTCAGAAGAAACTAACTCTGAAGACACTTTGATCTAAGACATCTGGCCTCTGAAATTGTGAAATAAATTCTGTTGTTTCGCCACTCAGTTTGTGGTACAGCCATCATAGAAAACTAATACACCTGTGAGGGAATGGGGACTAAAGTGCTACCCCCTTGCCATTTGACCCGACCCCCTTGCAATATGACCCAACCAGCTTTTCCCCTGTGGCCCTCCGCCGCTGGAGTGCCCTACTTCTCTGTGCCCCACTTCCTGGAACCAGACAGGTGCATACCAAGAAATACCACAAGACAGCTGCTGGCGACAGACAGGCAGAGAGAAAGAGCTTCAGGGATTTCAATTTTGTCTTTCAATTCGCCTTCCCATTCGCACGCTTAGAATCCCCCGCAACTCTGTATAAGTACTGTGTGACCAGAAGCCAGGGCTCGGACTTTGGGAAATTATTCTGCTGAGCCCACTGGTGTGATAAACTTGCTAAAGCTCCCAAAGAGTGCCGGCTTGGTTTGTCACAGGAGAGCCATAACACACCCAGAGTGTTGGATTATGACGAGCAAGTGTCCCCATCCTCCCCATCATTGCAGCACAGTCAGATTTAAAGCACAGCCACAGAATTTCTCTTGCCGCCAGTAAAAGACCCACGATCCATATCGGCTCTACTTCTCCTTTTTGTCGTCATCTACCCATCCTGTGATCATTCTAAGTTTTTTGGAGATCACACCTACCTTTCACTATACCCTAAAATCATTCTAAAAAAATGATTAAATCCCTAACATGGCACCTCCTCCCTAATCCCAACTTATTAGATGTCATGGTCTCTCAGTATAAAGATTCCTTATCTATACTCCCAATGCCTTGCTCTTATCTCCTCTGTGGTATTCACCTGAAAAAAACTACAACTGATATGAAGCCCAACTCTCCGTAATTATAATGCCTGAAACTTGATAAAGAAACACAACTGACAAAAATCCTACAATCATGCAGATTTTTACACAAACTTTTAACCACAATTCTGAGTGTACTTCAACATTTTCTGAAATATTCATTCCATTTTGGTTTCAATCATTCTTAATTTTTTTAATTTTTCAAATCTCCAATAACCCCAGCCCTTCCACATCACTGATTTACAGAGAAAACTGAAGTAATCATTAAGGAGTTAACATCAGCATGGCCAAATGCACCAGTGTATCCAGATCTATATGTATATCTCTGCTTTCTTTCATAAAATTCACTCTACTTGTTTTTTGACTTTCATTTTTTCAAAATATCCCTTACCTTTTCAAGGAATTCTCCTAAAAGTATAATCTCTTTTTTTTTTTCCTTGCATCATCAGTTTCTTCTATTCTACTAAAATATTCTCCTAAACACAAAAACATTTTTAATATCTTCAATTTCAAAAACCCTCTCATTTCCCCCTTTTTCTCCTCCCATTATAGCAAAATTCCTATTAGTATGCTAAGTGGACTATGCTGCTTTATTAAGTCTCCTTAACTTGCTCCAATTGAACTTTTATGTTTTTTACTCCCGTAAAATTTTTCTTGTCAAATTTCCTAACTGCATCTGGGGAAATCCAGAGGTCAGTTTCACACCCATTTTAGTCTAAATATTGGCAGTGTTCAACACAATTAGTGACTTCGTTGATATTCTAATGTGATCTCAATAACCAAACACTCCTGTTTTCCTGATGTCATTGGCTAGTCCTTCTTGATCTTTCCCGCTAGACAATCCTATTCATTCATACCCCTACATGCTAGCCATTTAGTTCCAGGACATAGTTGTTAGATGTTTTTATACTTTTTATACTCTCTTTTTATACTTATTCCCTTGGCTAACGCATTCAGTGCCAATACTTGAAATAGTTTCTATGAATGATATGACTACCAATTGTATAGCATCAGTTTCAATCCCTCATCTGAGCTTAGATTCATATTATCAGCAATGTAACTGTATTCTAACTTGTGGATGTTTAATAAGCATCCCAAACTATATGTAAAATATAATTTTGTCTCTGCCTCTTCATCTTCAAACAAACACAAATTAGCACCAACCCTCAACCAACTCTCTTCCATTTTAAAATAATTATCTCAGGCCTAATGTATTCCTTGCTTCCATTTGTTTCATTTAATGTAACTTTTCCAATTAATGATATTCTGAATATTCTACCTTCAAAATTACACTCCGATAAAATTAATTTTTATCAATTCCAACTCTCATCTTAGTCTTATCCACCACTTATCTTTATATAGAGTACATCAATAGCCTTCCACTGGTCTCTCTACTTCCTCTTCTTCCACCCTATTATAAATTCCTCCCATTTATAGAGTTATCTTTTTAAAAACAAATCAAATCACATCCTCTGCTCTTTTCACTGGATTTCTCTTCCTTTGAAGGACCCATGTACTTGTTCTTTCACCTAATTTTCCAGTTTAGGTCTCTGCTCAGTTGTCACCATTTCAGATGACACTTCAGTAACCATCCCATCTAAAATATTCAATGCTTCTTTCCTTACTCTCTATCTACTCACCGAGATTAATCTTACTTTTTCCTTCCTAGGAGCACTTATCAGTCCCCGGGGTCATACTTATTTGTTTATGGATTTGTGGTATTCCTCCCACATCCAAAGACACTCTAGAATGTGGTTCCATGAAAGTAAGTGATGCATTGTGTCAGACTGATAATCAGAGACTAGAACAATGCCTGAACATTGCAGATACCCAATGCATCTTAATTGAAGAAATGGTGGACTTTAATTCCACCTTCATTAAAAATAGTTCCTATTCAAAACATAATTTTCAACTAGTCAATTATTTTTTTCAGTGAGGAAATTTCTACCCAATCAATTTAAGTCATAGTTCTAGGATAAATAGAAAACGGTAGAGTGGGTTTTGGTCCAGAGTTAATTGAGTCTTCTTAGTCCCTTAAACTATTGTAGATGATCAGTCTAGACACCTTTAGCAATTATAATTCTGAAATTACATGGATGTAAATATATACATATATAATATACGTTTATATGTAGTGGCAAGAACAAACACAGTATATTTTTTAAAAAGGAAAATTCAAAGATGTAAAAAAGAAAGAAAACTTACCCAGACATGATGTTCTGAACATGAAACGTAGTTAATTAGTCCCATAGGGTCTATGGTTTTCACAACGTAAGTAATATAAGTGGATTTAATTAAACGCTTTGGTTCTGTCAATGATTCTTTGGTCACATAAAAATTTCTTTCAATGGAAAGTGTTAATCTTGATGAGTTGATAGCTACATCCAGAAATGTGCTCAGCTCCCTCCATATCCTGAGGCCGGTTTCTACAGTCTCCTCGAAGGGAGGGCTTTGGCTCAGTTTGCTCTGCATTACTCAGCTTTCAGGCCACCAGGAAGCTTCTGAATGATGAAATTGTTCTGCTGTTTCATCCTCTGGCTGACCCAAGGACACACAGTTCACACTCTGAGCTTTGCAACTGTTTTCCTCTGCCTCTGCTTTTCTGTTCAGATGCAGCATTGTTCTCTTAGGCATTCCTGTTCACAGGAAGTTTGACTCTCTGACCAATCTTTAAATGATAGCAATTAATTTTACCACCACAAGACTCCCTGACTTACTTTCTTCTTTGATTTGCTTCCCTATAGTTGGTCTGTTTTTCTTATCTCTCACATGCAAAATCACAATCTCTCTTCTTTGTACATCATTCTTTAACAAAGTTTATTTTAATGAGCTGATGTCATTTCTTCTATTTCTTATTAATTTTTATATTTTGATTTTTATTGAGAATGTGATACAAAGGAGCAATTATGTGCTCAAATTCTACAGAAAGTAACAATATTATATAATTTACATGAAGGAAAAACTATTAATAATCATTTTTTCTTAAAATTCCAATGTTCTGTTATTTCTACCCTATAATATTAAAACATAGTAACTAGTTTCTCATCACATGAACAGTATTTAACTGGGATATTTTGTTCAATATCAAAATTATAAACCTCCCCTTCAGTTCCTCAGACATTATAAATTAATTGTAGTAAAATCATGACTTTGACTTTCCAAATTCTTCTCTTGAGAAAGAAAACAATCTTGTTTTTAGTTGACATATTTGTATTCCATATATAAAAACATAATCACCTTTGTATTAGAAAAATTCTAAAATTATTGATAAAAATAGATGTGATATTTTTTCTAAAACACATGTTGAGTTTAAACCCAGTTTAAAATCTTTTTCTTTAAATTATTGATATTTATTATCTCCTTTGTTGACAATGCTACATTCATTTTTGAATATTGACATGGTATTTCAATCCATATTTCACATGACACCCTCTAGAGTTTCAGTGTCCTTTGCCATCACCTTTTTCCTTCTTTCCTTCCCTCCCTTCTCTCACCTCCCTAGCAGCCATCATCTTGTGTCCTGAGAGTTTTTGTTGGGCTTTATCTGTTTATTTGTTTCATTTCATTACATTCCACATGAGTGAAACCATTCTGAATTTCTCTTTTTCTTTCTGACTTATTTCACTTAATATTATCCCTTCTAATTCCATCCAGATTGTTAGATTGCTGCAAAGAACACAATTTCATCTTTTTTAGTAGCTGCATAGAATTTCATTGAGTAGATATACCACAGTCTCTTTATCCAGTTATCTATTGATGGGTATTTAGGTTATTTCCATCTTAGCTATTGTGAACTGAGCTGCTATGAACATAGGTGTGCAGATATCCTTTATTCTGATTAGAGATTTTTGTATCCTCTGAGTATATGCCCAAGAATGGGATTGCTGGATCAAATGGGAAATCCATCTTTATTTGTTTGAGGAATCGCCATACTGTCTTCCAAAGAGATTTCATTAATTTACATTCTCATCAACAGTATGAAAAGATTCCTTTTTCCCCATACCTGCTCCAACTCTTGTTGTTTATAGTCTTCTTGATATAAGCATTCTCACTGGTGTCAAGTGGTATCTCATTCTATATTTCATTTGCATTTTTCTGATGATAAGTGATATAGAACATTTTTTCATGGGTCTGTAGGTCATCTGTGTGTCTTCTTTAGACAGATGTCTATTCAGTTATTCTGGCATTTTTTTGAGTGGCTCATTTGCTTTTTGGTTGTTGAGGTGTATTAGCTTTTTAAATATTTTGGAGATTCAGCTTTTATTTGATGTATTTTGTGTGAATGTATTCTTCAATTGTGTGAATTGTTTTTTTTGCTTTAGTGGTGGTTCCTTTTGTTGTGCAGAAACTTTTCACTTGATGTAATCTGAATTGTTTAGTTTGCTTTGGTTTCTTTTGCCATGTTTCTTTTCCCAAGGATATAATTAAGGTTGATGTCATGGAGTGCTTTACCCACATTTTTTTCTAAGTATTTTATATTTGGGGTCTTATCTTCAGGTTTCTGATTGATTTTGAGTTTACTTTTGTGAATGGTGCCAGTGTAATCTAGTTTCATTTTTTTGCAGATGTCTGTCCAGTTTTCCCAGCACTGTTTGTTAAACAGACTTTCCTACCTCTGTTGTAAGCTCTTAGCTTCTTTGTTGTACATTAACATCTGTGTAGGTGGGGCTTTATTTCTAGGCTTTCAATTTTATTCTACTGATCTGTATATTTGTTCGTTCACAGTAAAACAGTTTTGATAAAGACACTGTTGTATAGTTTGAAGTCAGGGAGTACAATTCCTCCACTGCCCCACCCCTCCACTGCCCTTAGGATAGCTTTGGCTATTTGAAGGCTTTTTGTGACACCATATACATTTCTGTATTGTTTGCTCCATTTCCTTGAAAACCATTGCAGGAATTTTGATAGGAATTACATTAAACCTATATATTTTTTTGGATAGACTGGCCTTTTTCACAATGTTAATTCTTTTAATCTAGGAACATGGAATGTTTTCCAACGCTTTATGTCTTCTATTTCTTTTGTTGAAGTCCTGTAGTGTTCATTATAGAGGTCTTTCTCCTCCTTCAAGTTTATCCTCAAGTATTTGATCTTTCTTGATGCAATTGTGAATGAGATTTCCTTATATTTCTTCTACTCTATTATTTGCATACAGGAATGGTTTTTGTGAGCTGATTGTATATTATGCTACTTTGCTTATTCATTTATTTTCTTTAGCATTTTTTAGTAGAGTCTTTAGGATTTTCTAGGTATAATACATCATCAGCAAATGAGATAGTTTTATTTCTTCTTTTATAATTTAATGTTCTTTTCCTATCTTATTGTTTTGACCAAAATGTCCAGAACTATTCTGAATAGTAGTGGTGAGAGTGGGCCACCTTGTCTTATTCAGATCTTAGGGGAAAGGCTCTCATTTCTTTTACCATTGATTGTGATGTTGACTGTGGGTTTGTCATTTGTGGGAAACAATTAGGGAAAAGCTCAGTTTAGATAATCAGTGCCTTATCAGGGAAACAATAACCTTGGCACCTGGAATGCCAGGTGCCCACCAGCGAGGAAGACCATGACTGGAGGGGTTTTTGTTTCCTGCTGTGATTCAGGAAGAAGTTAAAGGTCAAGCAGTTAATTTAAAACCTTTTTGGGTGTGACCACTCAGCTATGTAAACAATGGTTGCAAGAATAGTTGATTTACATTTTGTATTCTTTCAAAGAACGACTTCTTTGTGTAATGGCAATAAATACGCAGGGAATCAGATATTCGGGGTGACAGTTCTCACAAAGCTGATCACCCCTTGACCCCGCTTTCACTCTTAGTTTCTTGTCTTTCTTAATCTTTCGCGGGTTCTTCCCTCCAGCCCTGTTCCTAGGATTTGAGCCCAGCAATTGGCGCCCAACGTGGTACACGAATCCCAGCAGGGAACTGAAGGAAGAAGTCAGCCATTGGAGCATATTAAAAAGTACAAGCCACGAGGGACCTGAAAGCAGCTCAGTTGGGAGATCTCCATAAGTAGAGCTTTCAGGAATTGTTCTTTTCTAATCAGGGTAACATGGGCAATCCTCATCACGACACAAGGAATCTGTTAAATTCCTGAGGATGCTGATATATGCCTCAGGAGTCATGGTAAAGAAAAATTCTCTTGATGAATTGTTTCAACTTGTTGATAAACACTGTTGCTGGGTGCCAGATCAGGGCATGCTCAGTTTGAAGGAATGCAGGTTAGTGATTAAGGAACTGTGGCAACCTCACTGGCAGGATAAAACAATCTCTCTAGCCATCTGGTCTCTATGCAGTTTAATTTCTTTAGTACTAGAGACACAGCAGTCTGACCCGGAGTCCTCCAGTAGTGAGGGGAGAGATGATGAAGTTGTCTCTAAATGTGAGGAGGAAAAGGAGGCTCTTCCTACCCCAGTGGGGGTGGAATGTCAGCCACTTCTGAATCCAGGGGACTGACTCAGGGTCTGTCTCTGTATGGTTCATTCAAGAATGTAGTTATGAAAAGAGCCCTCCTAGAGAACCCAAGGGACATTTCTGGCCCACCTCCCCTGTTTCCTGAGTCTCCACCACCATTAGCACCAGGATGGCCTTACTGGTTGGGTGTTCAGGCTCAGTTGCAGCATTCCAAGCAGGCCGTAACTCAGGTTCAATTGTGCTGCATGCGAGCCTGGGAAAAAATTTCTGTGTCTGGCTCAGTCATTCCTTCTTTTGTTAAACTTGTGCAAGGCCCTTCAGAACAATATGTAGAGTCCATATCTTGCTTAAAAGATAACCTTTCCAAAACAGTCAGTCAACCTGGGTTATGAGAACTTTTGCTAGAATTCCTGACATTTGATAATGAGAACAGGGAATGGCAGGCCACTCTGCAGCCAGTAAAGGCTGCTGAAGTATATTTAGGAAAAAACAAATTGCAAACTTACTTTTTAAAGTTCAGTCTTGTAGTGTTTTATGGTCGGCAAGGGTTGTATCAGCTCATAGCTGCTGACCCAGAGAAAAACATTTTGCCACTGATTAAATTGCAAATTAACAAAGCTTAACATCCAGTAACCTCTGGCAAATGGATGCTCCACACATTCCACAATTTGGCTGCCTAGGGGTAGTACATGTTACTATCAATACATTCTCTTGTTTCATATGGGCTACTGCCACCAGCAGCGAGACAGTGAGACATGTAAAAACCCATCTACTATAATGCTTTGCAATCATGGGTCTCCCAAAACAACTGAAAACAGATAATTCCCCTGCATATACTGCTTGGGCTTTCACTGCATTTTTAAGTGAGTATAACATCTGATATGTCACTAGAATTCCTTATAATCCTCAGGGTCAGGCCCTTGTTGAGCGGGCCAATCAGACTCTGAAAAAGCAATTACAAAAACAAAAAGGAATAGGAAAGGGAAGTTCTCCATAGGAACATTTAGCTAAAGCACTTTTTACTTTAATTTTTTTTAATTTACGGAAAGAAGATGCACAAGCTGCTGCAGAGAGGCACTGGGAAGGTGTTATTCATGCCCCCAGGGATATACATCAACCTGTCTGGTGGTGAGATGATGTGATAGGAGAATGGAAAAAGGGTTGGGTTAAAACTTGGGGTTGAGGTTTTGCTTATGTTTCTACAGAAACAACTGAGAAGCCTCTGTAGATGTCTGCTTGGAGACTTAAGCCTCGCCATGAACCACAAGAGGAACCACATCGATGTAGACCCTCCCACCAAGGAGATGATGGTTCTTAGCTTGAAGAGAATGAAAACAATGACCCAAAGCACGAGACAGGCAACACCGCCTAACTGGGGACAACTTAAGAAAATGTCAGAGGAAGAAGGCATCCTAAATGCTACAAGAACACCAAAAACACCTGTATCCTTTTTCTTGGCCAGGCTCATGGTAGTTGGTACAGTGATAAGTTCAGCATGAGCCACTGAGTATGATTATTGGGCATATGTTCCTAACCCTCCTTTGAACAGAACTGTTAGTTGGGAAGATGCACCAGTGTTGATATTTGTAAATGAGACTCACTGGCTTCCTGGTCCCTATGACTTTCAGGGTCAAAAATTAGAAAATTACTGTTGGGCTTGAGGGCTCCCCTATTTGTACTGATCATAAAAATCATTATCTTAAAAGGAAGTAACAAGTTTGGATGATAACTACAAAAAGAAATGCCACCTCTCCTATGAGGTTATTTCGACTGTCAGTATGGGCCTTTAACAGAACAGATCACACTAATTTATCAAGACCTCCTTAGGCTCCATGTCAGCAAAAAATAGTTAATCATGCCCTGGACTAGGTTAAATGAGAGTCATGCATAGGAAAGGAAGGGCAAGTTCTCCTTAATAATTCCTATGAATAGTCATTGACTGGAGCCCTAAGGACTTGGCTCGTCCAAATCTTTCTACCAGTGATCTCCGATGACATTCATAGAACAAAACTCTATGCCCACTCACTCAGAAGGAGCCTCTATTAAGTTGCATGGAGGAGGTTTCACCCCTCTGGCTCCACACACACCTTGGGGCCCAACGCATGGAGAATTATGGAAAATGTCTGCAGCCTTACAACCATTAGTTACTTGGGAAGGACAGTACAGAACTTCTAGAGGAAATCACACATTGACTTTTATTAAAAATGCTCCTCATTATACCTAAGCTTGTCTCAAGTTACCATTTGTTCTCCTTGTAGGATCCACTACAATCAACTAAGCTAATTCAACTGTGACATGTTCCAAATGTAGATTTTACACATGTATTAACTCATTTTCTTTCAGTGACAGCACTGAGTCCATCTACCTCTTAAAAGTCCGAACAGGCATATGGCTCCTAATGTGCATATCCTGACGCTGACAGTACTCTGCCTTTTTTCATACACTGTTCAACAAATACTCACAAAAATTTTATGCCACTTGAAGCATTTTCTCAGGCAGCTCATTACAACAATTATTGGCATTATTATGTCACCGCCACTGCGGCAGTGGCGGGAATTGACCTTCATCAGGGAATCCAAGCTGTGCATTTCGTCCAACAATGGCATGCTAATGCTAGTTTACTGTGGAATTCTCAAAAGGACATTAATAGTCGGCTTGTAGCTGAGGTTGCAGATTTATGGCAAGCCATCCTCCTGGTCAGGTATCAGCTACCAGTCTACAATTACAAATGAGACTTAAATGTGACTGCAACTACAGTTTTGTATTATTCCACATCCGTATAACCCCTCTCAGCATAACTGGTGCTGGGTGAGGAAACATCTAATGGGACAGGAAAATCTCACCTCGAATGTGCAACAGTTACAGTAGCAAATTGCTCAGATTTTCAACCACAAACTGGAATTGATCACTGGAACTGATTTGATGGATGACATTGCAGCTGGCTTAGCAGCTCTCAATCTTTTAAAACATTTGAAACCTGTGGCCAGCATTCTTATTGTTTTACTGGTCATTCTAACTCTTCTTCTTTTATTATTCTGTGCAGTCTGCCGAATCAGCCAACGATGCCAAAGGAAATACCAGTACCTCCAGTTCCTGACTACTCTTCACTCTTGCAAGCAATAAATGAAAAGGAGGGAGATGTGGGGAACAATTAGGGAAAATCTTAGTTTAGATAATCAATGCCTCAACAGGGAAACAATAACCTTGGCACCTGGAATGCCAGGTGCCCACCTGTGAGGAAGAACTTGACTGGAGGGGTTTTTGTTTCCTGCTGAGATTCAGGAAGAAGTTAAAGGTCGGACAGTTAAGCTAAAACCTTTTTGGGTGTGACCACTTGGCTATGTAAACAATGGTTGTAAGAACAGTTGAGTTACATTTTGTATTCTTTCAAAGAATGACTTCTTTGTCTAGTGACAATAAATACCCAAGGAGTCAGACATTCAGAGTGACAGTTTTCAGAAAATTGATTACCCCCTGACACCGCTTTCACTCTATCTTAGTTTCTTGTCTTTCTCAATCTTTTGCGGCCCCCTTCCTCCAGCCCTGTTCCTAGGATTCGAGTCTGGCAGTCATATATTATTTTTATTACGTTGAGGTATGAGCCTTCTATTCATATTTTTCAAGGACTTTTATTATGAATGGGTGTCGAATCTTATCAAATGATTTTTTTCTGCACCTACTGAGATCAATTTTTTTTTAATTTTCACTTTCTTTATATGATGTGTCACATTCATTGATTGGCATATTTTGAGTCTATTTTGAGTCATTATTGCATCCCTGGAATAAATCCCACTTGATCACTGTGTATAATTTTTCAGTGTGCAGTTTAATTCAGTTGGTCAAGATTATGTTAAGGATTTTTGCCTCTATATTCATTGGTGAATGTTGGTCTATAGTTTTCTTTTTTAGTTCTTTAATTTTGGAATCAGGGTAATATTGACCTCTCAGAATGAATTTGGGAGGTTTCTTCCCTTCACCTTTAAGCAGGATGGGGATTAGCTCTTTTTTGAATATTTTGTAGAATTCAATAGTGAAGCCATATGAACCTGGGCTCTTCTTTCAATGCAGATTTTTTATTGCTGCTTTAATTTATACTCTTTGTGATTTGTTAAAGTTGTCTATTTCCTCATGGCTCAGTTTTGGGAGATTGAAAATTCTTGAAATCTGTCTATTTCTTCATGATTTATTAATTTTCAGCATGAAAATATTCATAATAGTCTCTCATGATCCTTTGTATTTCTGTAATGTCAGTTGTAATATCATTTCTTTCATTTCTGATGTTTGTTATTAGGGTTTTCTCTTTTTCTTAGTGAGTTTAGATAGGGGTGGATTGATTTTGTTTACTTTTTCTAACAACTAGCTCTTAGTTTCATTGATCATTTGTATGGTCTTTTTGTTTTCAATTTCATTTATTTCTGCTCTAATTTTTATTTCCTTCCTTCTGCTGACTTTTGGTTTTGAATTTTCTTTCTTTTCTAGTTCCCTCATGTGTGAGGTTAGGCATTTAATTTGGGGCTATTCCTTTGTTTTTGATCTGTGATTGTATGGTTATAAACCTCCTCTCAGAACTGCTTTTGCCGATTTTATACGTTCTAGAATCTTGTCTCTAAATTTTCATTTGTTTCCAATAAGTCTTAATTTCATATTCAAATTCATCAGTGATCCAGGATTTGTTCAGAAGCATGATTTTCAGTATCCACATCTTTGTGGTTCTTCCAGTGTTTTTTTGTTTTTTTGGTTCATTTCTAATTTCTTCACTGTGTGGTCAGAGAAGATGTATACAGTTGGAGTTGGGTTGTTTTTTCTCTCTAGAATGCCCTTTTGTGGGCCACTGATGCCTCTCTGGTTTGAAGGCTTTGAAGCAATCCAGTGCAGGAAGTTTCATATGCAGGCCAGGTGCAGTCAAGGAATATAGATTTTGGGTAGTCCAGTCATGTATTTTAGGATTTATGGGTCTGGGTTTGCATTGAGGCACTGTGGGCATCCTAAGGTCCTGAGGCCTGGTAGACTCTTATTCCTGGTGTTGCCTGAGAAGGGTGGGGATAATGACCCACAAATCTGGAGGCCTATTGAGTGCTGATTCAGGTCCTAAGGCCTGGAGATCTGGTACTTGCTCTGGGTCACTACAATGAGTCTGGTGATCCAGAAATCCCAGAAAGTGTAGGCCTGGAAGCTGGGTGTAGCTCCGGGTCTTTTCCAGCTGGATCTGGTGATCTGGGTCCTGGTAGCAGAGGTCCAAGGATTCTGGAAGCTGGCAAACACATGTTCTTAGTCACTTTTTCTTACCTTTTCACAGTTGGCTGTTGCATGCTCCAAAGAATAGACAGTTCTTCTGTGACCAGGTATGCACAGTGGGAAGGAGTTAAGATGAAATCGTCATTAGGGTAACAACCGTGCCTTCATGAATTCTTGTTGTTTTAAGACACACCTGCTCCAACCCAGCAGGATTTCTGATAAGCAGCTGGTCAGTAGATAAAGACTCTTCCAAAAAAGGATGAATCCTCTTGAAGTATGCTTATGGCTTATCACACTTCAAATTATTTGAAAACACTTCAATTTAGTCCCCAAACTCATGGTGTCTCTAGTCTATTTACTTGATATATTTTTTATTTTATTTCTCACTCAAGTAGTAGAAATTACTCTGAGGAAAAAAATATATGTAGCTTACAAAGTAATCCGAATTTTTAAAGAATTGTAAAGAAAAAAAGGAAATAATTGAAAATAATGGCAATGTTATATTCAATTTGCAAATACAATGGAGCAAGGCCTCTCATAGATAATGTCAGAGGGTCATTTGTCTAGGCAATTTTATACAAAACTGGCTATGAATTAGATATTGGTAGTATTTCAGATGAGTTAGTATATACAATAACAGACTATTGACATATTTATCAATAATATTTATGATTTAACTATAATTGATATATAATATATTAATTTTAGGTGTATGGCAAACTTTTCATATTTGTATATATATTGAAAATAATAACAAATCTGGTTAAATTTTCATCATAGTTATAATTATTTTCCTTGTAATGAGAACTTTTAAGATCTACTATCACAGCAACCTTCAAATATCTATTACTAATGACAATCACCATTTTTTATTCACAATATTTTTAAGAATATCTCATAAAACTTCACATACATACATTTAATTACTGGATCATATTACCTGAATTATATCATGAATTATTCTTTTGCAAAAATATTATGACTATTTCAATTCTTTCACAATGTAAATTTTGATGTGTTAAATGAAAATATTGACAGTTTCATTATTTTGCAATCCTGATTTGTCATCCCTTTATTTTTTTCCCAAAAGGAAAGGTGCAAGCAGGAATGAAGGTGAGTATGTAGGCATGCAGGAACAGAGAGGAGGAAGAAGTATCCATTTATGTTATTGAGTTGTTCATTTTGGTTGCTTCTTACAGCATCAGGTCTTTAACCCGGGTCTTTGTGATATATATAGACTCTGCCCACCTAGTTGATTCCATTATTAAGCCACCAGGGTGTGACCCCTTTATGTTTTAATACAATGAAACTCTAAAAAGGAGTGTCCAGAATCCCTTTGATCTCCAGAAGGCTTTAGTAAAGAAGGTTCCATATTAGTGAGCAGACATCTTAGGAGTACAGACTATATTTCTGCTGTACATTCTTGTAGTCTCCTCCCCATATAACTATTAGCCTAGAGAGTTGCCTTACTTTATGTAGCTGTACAAACATGCTGGGCAAATGTACTTTATCTCAATCTTAAAAGAAAGAAACTTTAAATAGTGGTCTTGAATTTTAAAGGCAATACAACTATTTACCCCCCCACACACACGCACATGCACACACACACACACACACACACACACACTCTACCACCACCATTACTACCACTACCACTATTATATTAAGTGAAGTCACACATCAAGTAGCAGTTAATCTAGAAAATAAGTTATTAGACTACTCCATAGTCTCTGCAATATATCACACCAGACACAGAGTGAATAAACAACTGATTCCTGAGAGTCCCAGGAGAGTTCCTTTTCCTACCTTCTATATTGCCTAATGCCACTGCAAAACCACTAAGAGGTAAAATGTATCCCATGGCATGTGGAAGTTGAGTTCTTTAAAAAGATACTCTAATGGATGTTTGGTGACATTGAAATGGACTGTTAGTACAATAATTTAGATATATTATAGATTTGGCATCTAGAAACTGACCTTTAAAAACACCATTAGTCGCACTGATTATATGTAGTTTCAGATTCAAACTCCTTACAAGTCAATTTTTAGCCATAATCTTTTCTTATAATTGGAAGCTACATATTCTGTTTATTCACAAACAATGCTGTCAGAATATAACTAAAAGTGGGCAGAAATAAAAGGTGTAGCTTTCAAAGATTTTTAAGGAAAAATTATTTCTCTAGAGGTAACATCTGTGAGATATTCCTAGTTTGCTGCTTATAAAGAGAATCTATTAGTCTTTTCAGCAATAAACCATACTCTTCACTTCTTAGAGGGAACAACTATTATTCTATTCACTCTCCCTCAGGAATTACTCTTCTCCCTACTCTGTACATAGAAAAAACATTCAACACTCTTATATCACCTTGCTCTCTAGCCACTGTACCAAGGTCAGGGGTACCTGACCCATGCTGAGGTAGTCACAACCCTTCCCCTATGATCTTATTGTCTAAAACCAAATCTTCATAAGAGTTTTGAAATTAGAGCTGGTTTATGATGTTAAACTTTTTTTTTCTCTTGATGGCCACGTTTCTTACTTAAGGACAGTTCATCTGCACACCACTGTGAAAGAGGTTGAAGTGGACAGCAAATGAAGCAAATAGAAGACATGGCAGATTTTAATCCTCTTGTTTTCTGAGGCTCAGCTCCCTCCTTCCTTTCCTAGTATTTGCTTTCCCTTAATAACATGAAACAACCAAGTAATCTTCAATAAATTTGCTTTTTGCCTAAGCTAATTGTATTTGGATTTTGACATGTAAAACCCACGGTATCCTGGCTAATCTATCTCTGTTTTATATCCTTTCTAGAATCTTCTCTTGGGATAAGAAGAAGAAAGAGGAAATGAATGACAACAAGGGAATTCATTGTTTCCCCTATACCTACTCAGAACTAGACAAAGATGGGAAGTGTTTCATTATGTTTCGGATGTATCCTTCAAAATATATCTAAATCACAAACATTACAGAGACTGAAGTATTGAGACTATTTAACATAAATAATTTTTAAATCAGTAATTATCTTCCTATATGCAAGGCATATTTGAAAGATAAATATCACAGACTTACAATTAGAAGTCAAAACCATAACAACTTATTTTTGTATGTGTGTGTACAGCACAGGATGAAATTTTATTTATTTTTAAATATTTTTAAAGATGGAAAATTTTAAGCTCAATTGTTCACTCAGTTCTTGTAGCAAGTTCTGAAGCCACTCTCCCTCCTCCACCAATTACCAGGAGCTGAATCTTATCTTCTGACAACCCCAAAGAAATAGGGATGGTCAGAGCAAAGAACACAGGTCCTGGGCCTAAGCCTGATAGTATTTCCCAAAGTAATGTGTGAACTGGGTATATTCCCTGGGGTCATACACCTTGTCTTCTCTTTTGCTTCTAAAGCAGATGATACTTTCCCCCTTTTAAAACTACAACTCTATCTTCTTGACCCATTTTAAGAGGGAGCCCCTCCTTTAAGGATAAGAAAGTATGTAATTCTAGTTATAGGAGATACATAGAATTCAAAGAGTGGGAACTCTAAATTTTTCCTGATATTCACCTTGTAAACTACCACCCAACTTCTTATTTGTTGCCACAGGGATGATCAAAATTGTAAAGTTTTAAAAAGACTCATGCCCCCTGCCCTTGAGTGAGGGGGAAGGATAAACGGGCTCCAAGCAGCCCCACTTATGGTTCAAGGGTTTGTATTTTTTAAGCTTGTTCATATTATTTGTATGTACATATCTGTTTAAAACCAGGGGTTTATCTTTCTATAAATATGTAACTGACAACCTGTATCTTCCCTCTTTTCTTTACCCATATAGCTGGAGCCCTTTTTTCTCGTTTGAGAATCTTTTCCCTACCCTGAGGGAAAAGATGAGAGTGAAGGACATGTCTTACTGGACCACAGGGTAGGGGATCAGAAATACCTTAGAGGTGCACCCCTTTGACTCAGGCTGCTGAGGTGCAGGCCATGTAAAAAGCTACAGACCCCGGTTTGAGACCCAGGTCTGGGGATTAAAAATAAATTTAAAAAAACAACCTTAGAGAAGTTTTGTACAGAGAGCCAATATTCCACGTTTTTTTCCTCTTATGAGGGCATCTCCCTTCCCTTCTTGCTGATCAAATTGTTGCCATAACTGAAAAATATATCTTTGTTATAAGGAAAATACACAGCAAAACAGAGCTAACCAGTGGTGGGGTGGAAGATACAGGTAAACTTTATCGCTAAACAAGCTGTCCAAACCTGGCTTCCTACTGAAGAAAAAGTTACTGATTTTCCCTTACTTCACCTGCCTTTCCAATTCCAAGAAACCTGCTCTTAGGAGGGCTGGACTCAGAGTTCCACCTTCCAATCTATTCTATTCTGAGAAGTTTGAGAAAGGTTATATAATTTTCAGACTTTTATGATTTAGAAGGTAGTGTGGAGAAGAGGGAAGGAAGTTACAACTCTCTGTTCCAATATCATCCCCAAGTCCATCCTTCAGCATTCGTTGATTCCAAAGAGATGAACCTCATGGAACTGGAACAGCTTAGGCAGCAGTATGCTGAGCAATGAGGCTGGGTTAATAAGGAAGTAAACAGCATCATACCTGGTGCTGAAGTTAGCCAGTACGTAAAGTACGACTGGAAAGATGCTGAGGAAATTGTGGGAAGAAGTAAATTGAAGACCATAGTCTATCTATTCCCAGTGTGTGGTAGTCGAGCCTTTTCTTGGTCAGGGGTCTCAAAGGGCGTCCCTTTCATCATATATATGAAGACATACAGAGCCTGGCAGCTTCAGAAGTTGGTCCCAGCTCAGGGCTGTCTTATATCATCACAACTTATTCCATGCTTCCATTGGTTCCCAAAGCAATAATTTTATTACTACAAGAGCATTTATGGCAAGCTCTTGTGTGGATTTGTAAATACTTAGGTGACAGAATTTGAATAGTTCTAAAATAAGCGTTATGTCTAGAATTGTCTCCACCTAGGTTTTATTATGCTTAAAATGTGTCATGTTTTTCAGATTAAATATTTAGTAAGTTGTGCAGAAGACCAGATTTTGACATACAGGATCTCATTAAAAAAAGCAATCTGCTGAAGACTAGGAAAACATAGCAAAGAAAAATCTTTGTAAGTGCTCAAATAAATTAGCTCTTCAACTTCATCATTATTTCAATTGACTGAAAATACACATAAACATGACGTATAACTTTTGATGCTATATAATTTTTTGGTTCATCTATGTTTTCTCTTAATCGCCTAATTTATCCTTGTATATATATCCTATATATCCTTGTATAACAGTAAATTCAAGGTGAAAATATGATTTGTTTTCAGGTACTTACACCAGCCTTACCTGGAGTCATTCAATCTGTCTTGGAGTGGAGGACTCCTGTAGAAGTTTCATCTCTTTTCTTCCTTTGCATCTGCATTCTAGTTATCAATATTTGTGGTAAATACTAGCTGTCCTAAAGTGGGGATTCCTCTTAGTTTCCCCTGTTGTCCCTATAAGTTTTCAAATCCTAATTATCATCCTGTTTAACAATAATAATTTATACTATTAAGGCAGTTTTCAGTTTTTTCAATGAAAAAACATACATCTCAGTCTCTCTTTAGCATAACACTGTAAAGTAGAAAAGGCTACTGTTTATCATCCCCATTTCATAGAGATAAATTTTATCAGACAAAAATTAAATGAGTTCCCCAAGATGCCTTGGCAAGTCAACAACTGAACTAGTACCAGAATTCAAAGTTCTTGAATGCTAATCTGGTTTTTTTCCCACTGGGGCATCCAATTTCTCATTCTTTTTGAACCAAGATCTCATTCTTCTCAAACCAAGATCTCATTCTTCTAATCACAAGCTACTCTTGATTTAGATATTCCCCCATTTCTTTGACACATGAACTTCTTTGAAAAATATGGATTCTTTTCTCATATTTCCAAGGGAAGATTCAAATAATAATTTTAATCGGCCAAATAAGAAATATCATACTAGATGGATATGACTGAGGAAATTAAGACTTTGTACTCTCGTTTTATCATAATATTTATATAGGTCCTTATTCTCTGCCTATTTGTATAGCTGATGCACCTTAGCAATAAAGCAGAAATTTTTCTATGACAGCACTGATTTCAAATATTCTAAAGTAATTTTCATAATAAAATATGGAAATGGCTTTAAGAATCTCAACATATTCTGAACTACTTCCTGTACTGATATTATTAGAGAATTACAAATAGCCTTAGTTCTTTTTTTCTAGAAAATATGATCACCAAAAGAATGTAGAAAGATTACATCTGCTGAATAGTCAATTACTAGAATCAAACTTTTCCAACCAAGTTATTTTAGGGAGCATATTATGATCTCCCAATTATTTTTAGATATTTGTTCTTAGGTTAATACTCTGTATACAAGACAGAACAGCATGTACCTTTTTGTTACATGCCAAATATCCTCATAAGAAACATATTCATCATATTAGAAAAAAATCCAAAATTAATGAGCATTTTCTCTTTCCATTACTCAAGAAGTATACAATTTAAGGAGCAATTTATTCTAAAAGTATGTTTGTAAGGCATTTGGAGTATAATCTATGTTCCTGTGAGGGTATGTATAACAATATGGAAAATTTTGTTTTCTTTTTCTAGGTTGCTAACAAATCTTCCAGAGAAAAAGAACTGCATGTGTTATTTTAACAAACTCATTTATTGTGGAGCCTGGGGTATAGAGCCTGTGCTATCAATTGGCAGCTAGGATTCAGAGACATGAAAGCATTATTATGGATGTGAAAGAAAAGATGCACTTGCTTCTGGAAGAGAAGGAAAAGAATGAGCAGGAGTTAAGCAGGGCCTGAGGGAAGGAAAAAATTGTCAGTGAAGTCTATGCTATTTCTTAAACCCGTGTGCAATAGATGTATTTGGAGGAGCAGGAAGAAAGAAAGGGGAGGAGCATAATTTGGGTTTCATGACTATTACTCAGGGAAGCTTGCAATATGTATTTAATTCATAAAGATCCAGAAATGCAGAACCAACAGATCCATTAAGCAACATGAAGATCGGCCATGCTTTTGTGTCCAAATATATTTCAAAGCACCCCAAACTATTTTTTTTTTCAAATCTCACCATTCCATGGAAAGAGTAAAGGGGTAAATAAACCAGGTACTCTTAATCATAATAGTAAACTAACTTTTTACCTTCCTTTCAATTTTCTTAGAATTGGTATGTGTATGCTTGGGAGAGAGGAGAATTGGAATTTAGTCATTTATTCTCTGTTTCAGTGGTTACTAATTGCTATGCTTCCTATGTTTTACTTTAAAACACATCACAATGGAGAATGTGATATGCAAGCATACATGTGCAGGAGCGAGTGTGCTAATTGTATCTACCTCTGAGGGATGGCTGATTAATATTTTAAGTATACTAATCAGAACTAACACTCCAGGGAGAATTAGCCAGCATTTAAAGGACTTTAATGGAAAATATGCTTCAAAAAAACACCATTTGTAACTCTAATCAATACCAGAACATTTATAATTAGTAGATAATGTGTTAGAAATAATTTTTCTTCAGGGAAATGAGTGGTATTTTAAATGGTTCAACCCAAGGTAGTCTAATATCATACATTACCATACAGTCTTCAAAGTGGAAATTAGTCTTAGGATTTTGATTTGTTTCATGTTTAGTCTTCGTTACCTGATTCTGACTCCAGGTTTAAATTCATACTGCTACTAGGAAATTTCCCCCTCTGCCTTGAGTAGCCTTTTGTGGAGGTTGCTCATTGAAGAACTTGAAAAGCTGGAGGGCTGAGACACCTTCAAATTTCAGAACACCATACATACTTCTGTGGGAAGATGTTGTCGGTTGATATATGTTTGTACATGTGGCAAAATTAGGAGCTAGCCTAATTTCTGAAGAAAAGACTCTCAGTAAAGGAATCTGAAAACAGAAAGAAGCTTGAAAAATTTAAGAAAAAGTAAGAGGGCCATTGAAGACAAAATAGGAGTGCATTTAAAGTTCAGTGGAAAGTTGTGAAGGGAGGTCAGAGGATAGGAATTACCCATTTGAGAGGTGTTATTTCTTTCTAAGAATATTGAAAACTACCATTGGAAAGAAAAGTATTTGTTACGTAAATGCTATCACCATCATAGATTGCAGACACATCTCCCTAAAGAGGCCAGGTTGTTAACATAAATAGATGAAACTCTATACTCTAAAGAACAATAGCTCAGATTCAATCACAAAGGCAATTTACAGTAGAATTTGGGGTTTAGGATACCAAAGTGAATGGTAAGAACTTTGGCATATGAAGGTCACTTGCTGTATCTTGTGTGTTTATGTTCTAGCAGGAGCTGGTGAGGGGAAGTCTCCAAATTATATACAAATGACAGTTGCTATGCAAAGATGTTGAGTCAAGTGTTGCCACATCCTCTTACTTTCTAAGACAAGCTGTACATCTGAACCTTTGTATTAACTGTTTAAATGAGGGGAGCTAATTAAAAAGAAAAGTTAATTATTACATGGGATAAACAAGTCATGAACTTAAATGGAGCCTACGGGCTTACACAAATAACATCTGATCTATATAGTGAATGTTTAACTTTCTGTACATATGAAATCTCTCTTCACATGACTTTCTTTCTTGTAAATTTTAGTTTAACTATTCTCACTTTCTAGATAAAAATAAAATCTTTCAAACTTATTAAAATATTTTTTTTCATTCTACAATCCAACATCTTTCCATTCAATAATGTATTGAGTGCCACCATATCCTAAATGCTTGAAATATGTGAATGAACAAAAAGCAAAGATCTCTGTCCATGTGAATGTCTAAAGCTCAGGGAGGACACTTAGATTTCAAGGAGACTTAAGGTTAGTAAGAAAGGAAAATATCACAAAGGATATTTCAGGTGGTAAATGCAACAAATACAAGTACAGTATGATAGAAGGTTATCAATGATGTAGATGAGGGAAAAAGCACAGAGTAAAGGAGACTGGGAATGTTGATGATCTTGGAACGATTTCCACATATATCCACAACTCTAGTCTCAGCTAATCTGCTTCTGCCTTCCAGTTAAAACTTCATTTATCCTTCTCTTTACTGCCTTCTCCTCAGTTTGTAAAACATACTCAAATATACTCCCTCCTAAAAATAAGCAAACAAAAACATTCCCTAAACATGCATACCCTCCTTGTTTATATATCAACTCTTAAGAAAGGAGCTGTCTACATTGCTGGATTTACTTGCTTTCTTCCTGTTTACTCTTCCACCTACTCTAATATCATTTCCACACAAATGTCTTTACCAGTTATAGATGATCTTTGGTCTAATCCAAAAGACATTTCTTAAACTTTACTCTTATTTACCAATTTCCATCCATTCCCCTTGTTAAATGTTTACTCTTTCTTGAGGGTTAAAATTCTCTTCACTTCTGAAATAATAATTCTATTGACAGTTGTCCTATTGTATTTAATTAATCCCCTTCTTCAGTCTTTTTTTATGTTCTGTATTTCTATAGTCACTACCTCTTCCTAAGTTTTATCATTTTACCAAGGTAATTTCTTATTTCTTTAAGGTTAGAAAAAAGGCCTTTATCAATACAAACATCATAACTACAACATGCCCAAAACTATACACTAAAATGTCTCTTTCAATCCAGATCCTGGTTAACGTCCCTTAGTATTTGTTTCTGAGAAACAAAGGTAAAGTTTATAGATAATTTCACCTGAAATTAATTTTAATTCAGTTGTTCACTTTGGTTGCAGTCCTCGGGATGTATGTGGACTAAGCCCAGCCAGAGGTGGCAGACTGAACTGCTGCTCCACCAAGCCACACCTCAATTTAAATATTAAGCACAACATTTAAGGAAACCTAATCATAAGATTTTAAAGCACGAAGAAATTTTTGTCTGTTTTTCATCTGCTATAAATAGCAAATGGCACCTAATTTACTACTTGTTTAGAACTGGAGAACATTCTTCACCAATTAGCTACCTGCAGCATTACTTTAGGAAATTATCTTTGTATATTTAACAACATAGCTTCATCAAACACATACAAATTTGTACTTCAAGAGAATTGTTTAAGAGTAACTTTACATAACATCAGGTAGGAAAAGAATTGTGGCTTTGGTTCTGAACTGCTGCCCAATTACAAAATATTTTTTATTGGGTAGGTTTGTTAAGTCTCCATTGACAAGAATATCTGAACAAAGTGTATAGCACAAAGTAAATAAAAATGAATCATTTCTTTTTGAGAGTCTAACGATTTATACTTGAAATGATTTACTTTTTATTAGGAATTAAAAATAAAAACCAAATTCCAATTTCAATTTATGGATATTTTAGTGTTAGAGAATATACCATAAGCATATAAAAATGAAATATATTTAAATAAATGCAAATAGTTTTAAAATATTTGTTCTATTGCTAGATAATGCTGAACACAGAATAAAGCTAAGGAGACTTATTTACCTAGGGAATAAAAAATTTCAATATAATTTTTAGAAATTGGTATGTATTATTATATATTTTACTGTAACAAAATATATAACTAAATCAGAAGACAATCAAATTAATTAGCAACATAGCAATAATCATTATGGCTCAAAGATATTGACATCCAGTTATCTATGATGTTACTCTTAATATTTCTCTATGTTTTAAATAATACTTGACTTTTGTTGTATAATAAAAATGAGATTTTATCTACAGAAATAGCAATACTTGTTTGCATTTATAAAAGAAAAAAGCAAAAAAGAAAAATGTGAGACATAATATATAATCCACAAACAATTGTGATTACTGAAGAAAAACATGAAACATTTGTCCAAACTGGATATTTTTTTAATTTCTGAGGAGAAGTCCAGCTTTTCCAACTTAGAAATGTGCACATCTAGCAAATGCTCAGGCTCATGCTTGGAACAATTTGAGATGCCAAGAGACTTGTAGTAGGTGGGTCAGTTAACACCAAAATAATCATTAAGCTCTCCCTCTTACTCTCCTTTTCAAGCTACTACTGATGAGAGTGGTCTTTAAGTATTTATCTTTCTATCTACTTCCAGTAACTTCAATCTAGAATTCACTACTGATATTCCTTTTAATGGCAGTATTTAGTTGTTTTTAGGTTGAGATCATCTAAACATCTGGGATCTATTTCAGAATTGTCTGACTCTAGCTGTGCCTTCAAGAAAACAACGATGACAACAAAAAAGTGTGTTCAGAGCTAGATTTTTCACTGTAGTCACATAATACAGTTTATAAAAGCAAGACATCAATGGTATTCGTGCACAGGGCCAATATGACCTGACTGTCTAGCTGGATAGGAGAAAGTCCATCTGTTAATTCAGTCTTTTTCCAGCAGTTGAGATTTTCTCACTCTTTATAAAGATATGACATTCTAGCTTATATTAGAGTTTTGTTAATATAGTGTAAATGAATTTAAACACGGAAAGTTATGTGCACTGAGGAATGATTCTGATTCATTTAGAATCAAATATGTTTAGAGCATATTTACTACTAACCCTATTAACAAATGTGTTTTGTCTTAGTCTTGATTACATTAAACTAAACATGCAGAGCTAAGGAAAGAACACATTACTAAGGAGTACAGACAAAGAAATAATCAATGTAGTGGAAATATCCATGTGACTTTTCAGCATCAGATAAATTGAGTGATTAAAAAAACCTCAAACTTCCTTGATTGTCAGTCTCTGCCTAGTCATGGGAAATCACACAGATTTTAGCCTCACAATATGTCCCTTGTACCTTGACTGAGAGCCATGAAGTCTGACAAACCAGGAAGGAAGCTAAATACCATTTAAAGGGCAGATATGGATGAACGTTAACAACCCTCCTTCACAGTTCCTCAAACTATGACAATTTAGTGTCAGTGACAGTTTAGTTATCAGTTTTACAGCAGAAAGTTTAGTGACAGTACTCTCCTAAAATGCAATTGTGGACTGAAAAATTTATACAATAAAAGTTCCAAAAACATGTGCCACGCATCTATTTTTAATACTCGAAACATGGTAGTCAAAATAACGGGGAGTTGTTTCAAGGTTTACTTGACTCTTTGCTATGTCAATAAGTTACAGAGAGAAAATGTTCAAGACGATTGCTTAACAAATTGACTATAAAGTTCTAAATCTTCCATGTCTTCTCTGCAATTACAG
Organism: Solenodon paradoxus; assembly: GCA_004363575.1. Lineage (NCBI taxonomy): Eukaryota > Metazoa > Chordata > Mammalia > Eulipotyphla > Solenodontidae > Solenodon > Solenodon paradoxus. The sequence continues at coordinate 1,628,346 of RJWH01000008.1, read as the reverse complement.
AATGCATGCAAGCATTACAATTTTCAAAATAAAGTTTGGAGGGAAAAACCACACAATAGTTAAAAAATAACTACTGAGAGCTACTAGAAAGAATTTTATTACTTAAAAGATAATCAACAAGAGATCACTCTGCTCCCTGAGGATGGTGATGGCATTGGAACCAGGTCATTTTAGTGGCATCATTTACAGCACCAGATGATCATTATTGTTCCATTTCCTAATTTATGATTATGACCTGTAGGACTCATTAAACACTCATTAACTTCAAGTGACTCATAAAACTTTGTAAGTATTTCTAATATTGAACAGCAAAGAAAAAATACATACATCTAAAACTCTGACTTGTGACTAAAGGTTATGTTAATGTCTGATGAATTCATTTCTCATCCTTACTCATTCACTCATTCATCAAATATTCATAGAAAGCACAAAGTGCTAAACATTGTGTTATGCCCTGTAGATGCTGTAGTGACCAACATAGAAATGAACACCGCTTCATGGAATTTATTGAGTCCATAAACTGACTCAATAGATATTTCTTAAAATCTACAATACATAAGAAATTCTTCTGTGTATTAGAATGCACATATAAACAAAAAAGACAAATTCTTGACTTTGTGGGACTCATATTTAAAAGAAAGGTCCAAATAATAAGCGTTAAGCATTATAAATAAGTAAATTATAAATTTGAGGTGTTCATTATATATCCAAGTGAATATCCCTTATATTTCCAAGGCAGTTTGATATGTGAGAGTAGAATTTCAGGGATATACATTTGGGAATAATCTGTATATAAAGGTGTTTAAAGGCACTAAAGTGGGTAAGATTACCAAGGGGGTGAATATAGAGATGAGGATCCAGACTACTTCTGCACACGCAACAACTGAGAAGTCTGAGAGAAAAGGATGAAAAATCAAAAACTTAAAAGGATCAATGAGTGAGGTGGAGAAAAAGCTACTTGGTGTGGTGCATAGAAACCAAGGAACAAATATATATCACGGGGCAGGACTTGATTCACTGTGTCAAATCCTTCCAAATAAGATGAAGACTGAGAATTTGCAACAAAATTCAGCATAGTAGGGGAAATAATAGAAAAAGTGTTAAAAATACGATTAAAGACACAAAAGACCATTTTAATAGAACTTTTCTGTGAAATGTTGTTACTGATCACCTGCTAATAAATTTTCTTCAAACTCTACAAATACTAACTTGTGACATTCACCATTTCCTTCACTGATTCCTATACAATTGAAAGGGCTTAATCTTAATTCAAAAAGTATAATGTTAACTACAGAAATATCTTATGCTATCGTTATCTAAATTCACCTCAACAGAGAGAGATTCTTAACAGTTTTTATACCATTATGGGCCTTCAAATATTTTTGATGAAGACTATATCCTTTACAAGACAAAAAAAATATAGAATACTGACTAACTATACATCATCACATTCATCAGAAACCTTATCAGTCTTATCATATGTGTTATGTAGACAGTTACTGCGCTCATTAATTTGTTTGATATCATAGAACTATATATAGAATGGGAGAAGTATATACATACATATATATAATAGACAGATATATGTTCATTGACATAGTACCCATATATAGAGTCCCATGTTTTAATTCTTCAGTTCTATCTCAAAAGTCTTTCATTCATATTGATAGCCATTACTAATATTTGCTGTGTTTTCTTCCATTTTTGCTACAAAACTGAAATTTATACAATAAATAAGACAAGTATCATCATGAATTCAGTTTTTTTAATAGAATGTTTTACAATGGAAATTTTCCCCATGTCATAAATGTAAAATTTTATAGTAAGAGTTTTGAGCATGTTTCTGTTTCTTGCAAAAGTGGTACCAATTTATGATCTAATAACAATATATGAATGTTTCTTTTTCCACATTTTTGTTTCATTTTACATTTCTTTAATTATGAAGAAATTAGCTATTTTTTGTTTGGGGGCATAAATATTTTTCTATAAAATGCATTCATATCCCTTTTATTTAGTTTTTAATGTATTAGCAAGTTTTTCCTTGATTTATGAGGGCTCTTAATGCAATAATTTTAGCATTTGGTCTGCAGTGTTTCCTGTTCAACACATAGCTTTCAATAATTTATGGCTTTTAGAATGGTTTCTATTCATTTAAGTAGTATTCTCTCAAATTTCTCTTTTTTCCATTCTAAGGTTTTACATTATCTTGTCATTTATCTTAAATATAGTTTGTAATTATATATTTCCAGACTCAACATTTCATATGTAGCTATTTGACTTCAGGTTATCTTAGAGTGTCATTTAAAAATTCTTTTATTTTATGATTCATCTAGAATTATTATGTACCTATCAACAGACATTTATTTAACAAAAAAATCTAAAATATACTGGAGAACAAAGTAGACCAAATATACATGTTAATGTGATCATCTTTCTTTGCTGTCTCTTCTCTGTTTTAAAACAGTTACCCTTGTGGCATGTTGCAGTGGAGTTTATTCATTGAAGAAATACCAAAACTTTGCATTTCCAAATACTACAGGGGTCAATTCTGTCATTCTGTCAAAACAGACATTTCATTTTCTTTAGGCAACAAAATCATTCCATGCAGCAAATTCTTTAGGGATTGTATCTTTTTTTCTGAAAGAAGCTAGAGGCAATAAAATTCAACATGCCCCATTTTTCATAAAGTGAATTGAACCAGAACTTAATTATCTTTTAGAAATATCATCTTTGTCATCCACATTAGTGTTTCTATTCCCATAGAGACTGAGGTGGGTGGAACTACATAACATACTAAAACTTAGTATCTACTCATTTCCTACAATCAAAAGATGGATATTCAGGAAGTTTTATTTTTATTGCAGAGATATGTCTATCTATATGTATATATCTATATATGTATGCCTAGAGATGAATGTATATAGGGGGAAACTTGCAAAATAAAATAGATAAGGAAAAATTAATTTTCCATTTAATCTAATATTACCTGCTGTCAGTTGGAGGACTCAAACCAAACACTCAGAAACAATTGAAAATATGAAAATTTAACATTATTTTTACAGTTTGATTTTTCCCAGAAACTGAGACCTGAAAAAATTACATAATAATAGAAAGTGGTATATAATATTATAATAGTCATCATTTATTAAGTGCTTACAGTGTGCTCTTTAGTTTTTACCAATGTATCAGTTCTCTAGGGCTACTTTAACCAGGACACTAGAGGGCACGACTCAGAAAGAGTACATCCCTTGCCTAAGAATTTTCACGTGGTTGGTAAAGACTCAGAAACCAAATTCTTTCTAACAATTGCACACATTGCCTTGCTAAAATGCATCAAAATCTGGAACCACACTTTAAATGAAATGAGCCATTAGATAAAGCAGCAGCCATAAATGTGCAAAAATATTAGGGAGTTTATGTCAGTATGATCCTAAAATTATATCTAATAGCTAACATTTATTGAGCATGTATTGGGGATAGAATACTATGCCAATGTATTTTACATATAATTTTTCATCGAATTTTTGTAACAGCCTCATGTGTATGTATAAACCCCAATTTACAGAAGAAAAAGTATCACATGTCAGATTCGAGAATCTAAATAATATTCTCAAAGTCACATTTTACTAATTAGGAAACTGAGGCCAGAGCTGTGCAATGTCTGGATAGAACTCCTGCCAGATAACTTTGTTTACACTTTATAGATTAGAAAGAATCATAGAATCATCTTTTCCGTTTTTTCTCCTCAAAGCTACTCTTTTCTCCATAGTAGAGTCAGTTTACATGAGAGCCACTAAATGAAACCACTTTCTATATTATCTTCCATATTTTTTCATTAAACAGGTGTATTGTCTGAATAAAAGGAACTGTGGTTATTTTTCTGCTCTCTGAACTATGTGCATTCATGTGTGTGTGTGTGTGTCTACCTACTGTGTGATCCATCTATGCTATTTCTCATCTGGGTAAATGTTAAAGAGGGCTTGACCTGGAAAAGGAGAAGTGAGAAAATAAAAGGTTAATTGTTTTTATCAGTTCTCTAGGATCACGGGGTTAATTTGATAAGATAACAAAGGAGAAGTTATAAATGTGACCTAGAATCTTGGGAAATGAAGAAGGGGCAAATGGAATTGATGATTCCACTTTACAAGAGTTCAGAACTCCAGTGATTCTTCTGTGAGAAGTTTTATATAACCTGCATTTAAGGGACAGTGAACCACTGAGGGGGGCTACCAAGCAAATATTCACAATCGGGACTTTCTAACTTGGGACTGAAATGACCTGAACTATAGATAAAATATTGGAAAACACACTTTGGCTACAAGAGCTGTTAAAGGGATTGTTCTAGTGCCTTAATTACAGTAACTCCTTTCATCCTCAGAATTATACACTGAGGTATGTAGTGGGTTAGTGTCTCCCTGAAGTTCATGTCCCCTTGGGAGCTCAGAATGTGACTTCCTTTGGATACAGGGTCTTTGCAGATGTAATAAAGATGCAGTCATACTGGATTAGGTATACAATATCCTCAACCCAATGATCTGTGTCCTCAAAAGAAGAGAGGACACACAGAGGCAGAAGGACATGTCATGTGAAAATAGAGGCCAGGGTTTAGAGTTATGCTGCCACATGCTTAGGAACAGCTGGAGCCACCAGATTCTGGAAGAAGTTGGGAAGGATTCTTCCCTAGAGCTGTCAGAGGAAGCATGGTCCAGCTGATACCTTCATTTCAGGCATCAGGCTCCTGAACTGTGAGACAATACGTCTCTGTTGCTTCAAGCCAACAGTTTGTGTTACCTGGTTAAAGAAGCCCTAGAGAATTGATACAAAGAATACATTTTATTACATCATTTTGTAAGTGAAGAAAGCAAAGTACTTTTTCAAGGTCAGACAGCTAAATTGAGCTAGAATTGAACCCAGATATCTCTGGCTTCAGATTTAGATAACAGCATTTCCTGGAGGCAAACTGTTGCTCAGAATATATAAATGTTAAGCCAACTACTTTTCCTTATCTAGCTCTTTAATTATACTGTCATGTCAAAACCCAATATACTAAAATAAACACATTTACTGTATTTACAGTAAAGGAGAGCTATTAAAGACATGAATTTATGTTATAATCAATGTCTGTCTACAACTCATTATCTAAATCTACTACAACAGAAAACACTATTTGCCTAGTTTCTTTTATAGGATCATTTAATGGTTTCTGGGACCTGCAACTCTGCAGGATTAATATTTTTTATCTCATCTACTTCAAAAAATAAATAAAATCACATTGTATATTGTTTAACGATGTTGAATCAAATCATTTTAATTTCTTTCAGTAAAAATAACTATATGTTGCATATGGTTGAACAAATATTTTCTGACCATACTTAGAATGTTTGAAAGAGAAGTTATTTCTCTTTGGAACTCTCTGAATCATCTGGTTGATAGGGGCAGAACCCAGATTTTCTCAGGTATAAAGTTAATGACAATTAATGTGCATCTGCTACATCCTAAGCATATTATTGCTTTAACCCTCACAACTACACTTCGAGAAATGTACCTCCAAACTATAGGTAGGAACAAGAAAAAGGAGAGAAATTAAATAACTGAAGATTGCACATTTTAATTATGAGAACTGAGATTCTGCTGTTTCTCCTACTCTTTTCCTCTCTTTGCTGATGACATTTTTTTGCCTGTACCAAATGAAGACGACCATCAATGCCATACAGATGAGATACACAGAATTCTCCCCCGGCAGTTTGAAAAAGATGTTCATGTCCTTACTTTATCCATTTGCCACCGCTTTATATAAGAGTAAATGTGCAATAAGGCCCCCTTTGGGGGAGTGGGGCTAATTAAAATGCAGGTGATTGGATCATGAAGTTTCCTTTGATCAAAATTATCCATAAAAATTACCTGCCCACCCTTCTAGATTCTGCTCCTTTTGTAAAAAGCAAGATAGCAGAGGCACACATAATGGTTGGATGATTTAAGACAGATTGTGAGTAAAGTAGCTCACAGTTTAAGGCATAAAAATGAGAAGTTTTTCCATTGTTTATTTCATTTAATCTCATTGCATATCTAAATTGACACATTTTTCCCCAAGAGGATTCGGTTCATAAACATTATTTTTTCCTTACTTTTTAAACTTGTGGACCAGCAGAGGGAGCTATCTGGTCACAAGCAGGTTACTCGTTTTAAAATGATGTCATTTGCACTAAATGTGAAGCTCTTCTTCTTTCACTGCCAGTGAAGAAAATACTACTCCCACCCACTTCCCAAATAGTGTTTATTTAAGGGATCAGAACCCTCGTGGGGGATCCATGGGCCAATTACCAGGGGTAGAACATAACATTGTTTACATAGCACACACTGAGTGGCTCCATGGGATCTGTTCTGGTCTATTGAGTAATATAATTATGTGAAAAAATATATTTATCTCAGAGATCAGAAGGGATTCAAATGTCCTTCTGAAAACCTAGGGATGCTGATAATAAATGCAAAGAATTCTTTGGCTTGGCCTTACAAATAAAACATGGGACCTGTGGTGATGGAACAGTTATTTAATCTTAATGAGATGGAAGAAAGCTTTGGCATTGACAACAAGGCCCTGTGATATTTACTTTGGGGATATTTTTCATTGCTTATTTTAATAAATTTATATGTTAATTAAAACTTATTTGTATTAGATTAAGACTAAGCAGGTGTTTCTCCTTTTTATCTAGATTTAACCCTTAGAAAATATATACTAATCCCCAAAAATTATTTAAAGTTTGTGACATTTCAAGCTGTTAAAAAACAATCTTTTAATGTAGTGATGCTTTAATTATGTAAAATTGGAAACAAAAAGATTTTGCTATGCTATTAGGGTTCATTGAGGGCATATGGAGAATTTCAGTTTTCATTTGTCCCAGTGGATATCCTTGTACATTTTTTAATTTTAAAAGTAAACGAGTTTTTTTTTTTTTAATTTTCATTTTCTCTAGGAGGCACCTGTATATTCAAGTAGTTACAGAAGATTAAACAATCAAATGACAACTTGCCTATCATCTTCTAAGAAAGCTCAAAGAAAAATTGACTGTGATTGTTTTTGGCAATGTTTAAAGTGAGTAATATCTGTATTAAGAAGTATGTAGAGGCCTGCCCTGGTCAATCACCTCCAGAGGAGAAGGCTACACATCCCTGCTTGCAAGTTCCAGGTCCAGGAGGAAGCAACCAGTGTGAACAACTAAACAAACATAAAATAAAGATGCTTTCTCCTTCTCTGTTGGAGTGTACTTTCCTACTTGCTTTCATTCCTGCTTGCAACTTTCCCTTAAAAAAAAAAAGGTATGCAGAGATTAAGATTATCAAACAGGCTAAGAATTTTTGACAAACAAATCTCCCATATTTCTTCATGCTAAGATATACAGGTGTTATTAAAATCCAATTAGAGTACTTAACAGTTGAAGAAGTTTATTAATGTTGAAGAAAGTAGTATAAGCAAGATACTACAGGCACATATAATTGAGAAAGAGCAGTAGAAAAATATTTTGAAGGAAATTATTGCACAAGTGCTAATTAATTTATGGTTTCATGGAGGAATGACATCAAGGAGCAAATGGTAAGGCTGGAAGAACTGGGATATTTTAACCATCAAGCCTGAAAGCATGAAAGAGGAGCAGAGTAAGAAATCTCAGATCCAAGACTCTTTCCCTTCATTCTCCTGAGCTGATTTTTACATATTTCCTTTACATAACATCAAGGGGAGAGATACATTTTGCCCCCATTTTATAAAAGATGAGCAGATAGTAGAAGACTTTTCCTTTTGTCCCATTCTTCTAGAAGTTCAAATTCTTAATTTTGGATTTATTTAGAGACGCTAAGAACTGTCCCAAAAGATCCACATAATTCCCACAATAGCAGACTAGATTTTCAAGGAAAACTTTAAAATAATAGTGGAGCTAAATTTAGAACCTGAAAAAAAATCATTATTAAATATGCACTTTTAAATACATTTTAAATCACTTTTCAAACACTTGTTTGTTTTTTTGCCATACAAAAATCTATACTGAGACCTATTGTTATACAATGTAGGTATAACTACCCAGTTTTACTGAACTATATTAATTTTTCACTGTCCTACTATGAGTCATACAACAGAGTCATCAAATGAACACAAAATGGAAATGTTCTTCAAAATTTGAAGTGGGATGCTAACACTCCATAGATTCGTGTGAAACAGACAAAGTCTTACACAGCGATAAGAGTAAAGAAGAATTTTAAATTAGGTGAAATGTTTCATCAAGTGTCATAGCATGGAAGAACGACATAATTTATTATTACCCTAATTATTAATTATTTTCAGAAAACACATTTCAGTGTGGTTGTCAGTGATAATGAATCTCTATGGCATTGGCAATCTAGCTTAAGTGTTCATGACTCCATCAGGAGGAAGACAAACACCAAATATTCTTACTTATATATGGATTACAAAGAAGCAAAGCAAAGGAACAGATGAAACAAACACAATTACTAACCTTTTTGCACTGAAAGCAGAACTGAGGTTACCAGACAAGAGAGTGGGGGTGGGAGCAAAGGGACGAGAGGGTCCAATGGACAGTGGTGAGGACTGTTAGATATTTGGTGGTGGGCATGGCATGCTATCACATATTTGATGAAGAGTGAACATGCACATCTAAAATTTATATAATGTTATAATCAAAATTAACATAATTTATGAAATTAAAAACATAAAAAGGAAAAAAGGTAACTAGGGTCACTTGGAAACAGTTTTCTCTAGGTTTGATCTCATGGTCATCAGTCACCTTTGATTTAAGTAGAGGAAGACTCACAAAAATAAAAATAAAAAAGATTTCATGACCCAAAGGGAAAAATAGAAAAAAAATTTAATACCTTCTGTTGTTTCCAGATGACCCTTCCAACTTTCCAAACTAGATGAAATACTTTATAGAGAATGGAAGAAATCCTGGAAGTCAGTCTTTACCTTTAGATTTCTAAGAAAGCTTTTAAAAGGAAATTGCTGATACATGCAAGATGTAAGCTATTAACCCAGTCAAAATTACTAAGTTGATCAAGTTATTTTCATACTTTTCCTGATGTTCTTGAATGACTAGAACTCCAATTTATGAACCACTGAGCTGGAGTCTTCTTCCATTTCCTGTCATTTCACATCCTCACTAACACAGTGATTACTGTAAAAACTCATAAGAATGGACATCAGATCTTCAGAAAAAGAAAAAACAAAGACCATGCACACTTTATTTCATGTAATGTATATACCACATTTGTAGAATCCACATAGAGTAGAAACGCTATAAAAAGTGTGATTAAAATCATATTATATTTTCACTTTATTGCTTTTTAAATGCATATTATCATAAGAAAATTATTTTTCTTAGTGACTCTAAGTCATAGTTCTGATCCTCTTTTTTCCTGTGCAGTGATATAGGTGTGCACATTTCCAGGGTTTCTTTTTCTTCCCTCCTCTGACAGCCAACTCTCATCCATCTTTTGCAGTCATTAACTTGTTACTTATACTGTTTACTTCTATTGTTTCATTTGCCTCTAGACTGCCAGGGTCTAAAAGAACCAATCAGCTTTTAAAAATTAAATGTTTAATAATATAATAAGCACAGTTTTTTTTTGAGGAGTATATATATATATATATGGATATATGCATTTATTTTAATGTGTAAAATAAGTTACAATAGAATGAATTTAAAAAATAATATAATGAGTAACATCTTCATATTAAGAAGATCAAGATGATGCCATTTTAAATTTCCAAGTTCTTTATCAATTCTAATCCAGAGGTATTTAAAACTTAGATTTTCTTTTATTATGTGGACAGAAATATGTGATAACCTTGCCCTAAGATAGCTTGTTGGAGGACAAGAAGATTAATTTTAACTTTAGTTTTAAGAATAAAATCTTAAAAAGTTACTCAAGAGTGAAGTGAATAATTTTCTATTAACAGAAAAATAAAATAGCTTTGGTATACCAATCAAGTATAAGACAAGCACAGCATGGCTCCATTGGTAATTATTCCAGAAAGGAAAGGGTATAGAAGAGAGACCATAAATGGAGTGTTTACCAATTTTTACCTTGTGGGTCTAGTTATTTCTTGAAGCTTGAATGTATTCACCTTTGGACATTCTTACTTCTATTTAATATTTTGTCTCTTAATGAAAAATACAAAATCGTGACTCTTACTCAAAAATTTTCCCATGGTATTTTGAAATTTGGCAGTTTATTTGTTGAAAATAACATGACTTTGCACTAGATTCAAGTTTAATAATTATCTATACACTAACTGATAACAATGCTGAAACTTTACTGTCCCGAATACACACTCAACAAAACGAATGCAACCAGTCTGGCACTAATGAAATATGGGATATTTTGTCATATAAACTGCTCTTAAAATGATCTTGTGGATTAGATACTTTCATCTAAGATTCAGATAAGAGTATATATACGTTTTAAGAGGGAAAATAATTAGAAAAGTTTTAGAGATTGGCACAAGTTTGTAAAGAATATGACCCTATCTTAAAATCACTCCATGCAGAACAAATTTCTCAATTTATCTTGGCTTTTTTTTTATTATGACACACATATAACTGGATTTTCATTCATTTATTTTGGAAGGCAATATGATGAGTACTTCAACTTCTCATAAATTGCAATTATTTAGAAAGTCTAACTGCATTAAAGAAAAATAAAATTAAGTTGGTAGTAGCAGTTAGCCACTCTTATACAAATAAACATTGGAAACAGGCAGATGAATTGAAGCAAATGAAATCTAAGGTGGACTAATCTTTAGAAATTAACTCTGTGAATCAACTTTTTGTCCCTTTTCCTATATTTTTAAAGCACTCAAGAAGACATGATAGCATATCAAATGATTGCAAAAATTGTCCAGAAGGGCTCCTTGTCTCAGATTAAATTCCCAACACCTGAGCAAATGATACACAGGACCTTTGACAAGTACCCAGAATCTCTCCAGCACCCTCGTCTCCCAGGCTCTATCCCCAGCTTCAGATGTTTGGTTCACAAGATCCTTCACAGTGACATATGCTCAACCGTTCCTGGAATCCAGCCCTCGAACTTCTCTGAAAAACTGTACTTATCCCTCAACTAACAGAAAAAGTTTGTTTCTTTTGTGAAGCTCTTGCTAATTGTGACTAGGAGAGATAACGATTTCCTCTTCCGTGTCCCAATACAATAGATCATATCAATCTTTAGAATTTAGTAATTTTTTACGCAGCTTTTTTTTCCACATATTTTTCCTATGCAAAGGGACTGCATTTAGCTCACCCTGCCCTAAAGGAATCAAATGCATGACTTGGTAAGACAGAAGACCTTTATAAATGTTTGTCTAGTAAATGAGTGAATGAGTTAGTAAATAAAATACATAACAGAAATTTAAAATTTTTTCAATATGGCTAAAATTAAGCCATTAAACTCATATATTTAAATCAGAAAGATTATTCACTCGCTGAATCAGCATTTACTAAGAGCCTTCGGCAATGCAAATAGAAGACAAATAAGAATATTCCCGGAAGACAAACAGGGCATTCACTGTGTTCTAGCTACAGCAGACTATGAAAACACATAAGCAGGTATGCATAATGTATTCTAGTCTGAAAGTAGCACAGCTCAAAGTATTTAGGAGAGGAGGCAGAGAAAGTCCTCCTCTGTGCAAACCATCCTGCAGCACAAACATACACACTAGAAACCAGGCATTTTTTCAAGGAAATAAATACAGCACTGCTGCAGCATGATATAGAGACTGGTGGGAGTTAGGGCTAGACCTGTATGAGGGGCCAGATCATAAATAGCACGTAATTCAAAAGGAATTGGTACCCATTTGAAGGTCACAGGTAATATTTATGTGGTTGATTGTCAGGAGAAGGGGGAAGGTAGGCTGAAGAAAGGGAAGATTAAGGGAACCATGATTTGATTACAAAATTGTTATCACATGGATCTATAAGCTGATATAGAATTGATTAAAAACAAAACTGCTAAGCATTTTGCAAAATGTCTTTTTTGTTTTAAATCATTTTTGTATTTTCAACTCCATTATTCTTAGTGTCATCTTTTGTGTAAAAATCTTATAAAACCTTTTCAGTAAATTATAAACTCTCTGAAAGCTCTCTGAATTTTAATGAAGGGATTGTATTATTGCACCATTTTTTTTACCCACATATCCTTATGTGGCTAAAACCATACAATGTGACCCATTGCCATTTCAAGAGAAAAGAAAAAAGAAAAAAAAGACACATCATAATTTAACCCTATTAAAGGGAAGATATCTGGGAACCTTTAACCTAGGAACCCTGCTCTTCTGAGTCACACTTACCTCTAAATTAAAGATTCTACTTATTTTTGCAGGAGTTTCTATGAGAAACAAATACACTACGCAAAAACTATAGCATATGTTGAATCACTATACAAGTATATAGTGTTAGACATATTTTAATCTCTAATTTAAGTAAAACAATCACTTCCAAAAAGGCTGCAAACCTATTCCAAATTTCACCTCTATAAAGCGGCAATGCAAATCTCATGCCAGAAAAGTCAGAGAACACTAGAGAAAGGCATGCTCATAAGGATGACATCTGCCTAGTCCACTATTAAACACCGTTTTTCTTCCTGAAATTCCCATTAGCATTACTAAGAGTGGAGTGTGTACCTCTTCGCATGCTGATAGTGTAGCATTAAACCTCCTAAACACTAATGGATATGATGCACAAACGCTTCTGCAGAGCAAAAGATATATTTCTCTATTCTTAGTAATTATATACTGATTTAAATATATATTTGAATATATATATATATTTTATATATATTTGAATATATATATATATTTTAATTCTGTAACTGATGTAACTGATGTAAGAAACTGATGTAAGAAACGCTCCACTCATTCTTTAAGTATGAGCTTCACGTGTGATTTCCTTCCAAAGAGTACAGTATAAGAAAGAGGTGAAGAGGAATGATTTTATAGTGGAGAATCCTGATGTAAAATATATATTTGAATATATATATATTTTATATATATATATTTTAATTCAAATAGGAATTAAAGTTGTAATGCAAGGGCTCTTGCAGAAATGACTGAGCGAGAAATTTAGACTAGGGCATGGAATTTAGAAGCAAACCGGGAGTGTATTGTCAGACCAGGCTAAAACAAACACATAAACAAAACAACAATAAGAGGATGTTAAGGGGACATATGAGTCAATTGAAAAAGCCCCCAGAGGCCAAAGCTGGAATGATTTTAACAACAAAATAAATAAAGCAATAGTCATGGTGTAAAATAAACATCCATGAACTCACGTGAGAAAAATAAATGATGGAATAAATAAATCAATGGGGAGAAGACACAACTCGTCTGATATAAGTCCAAGTAACTGATGTAAGAAACGCTCCACTCATTCTTTAAGTATGAGCTTCACGTGTGATTTCCTTCCAAAGAGTACAGTATAAGAGGTGAAGAGGAATGATTTTATAGTGGAGAATCCTGATAAACACTACCTTAGCTAGGTCGCCAGTGTCAACCATAATAGTGATAAGCTATTGTGACAGCATCTACCCTTGATATCAGTAATAAAAGATCATCTTATATTTGCAGTTTTCTCCCTAAAACCCATAACCTTAATCTAATCCTGACAGAACATCCGACAAATCCCAATAAAGGGATATCCTTGAAATTACCTGACTTGTACTCCTCAAAACTATCAATGTCATCAAAAACAAGGAAATTCTGAGAAGCTGCCACAACAAAGAGGAGCTTAAGGAGACATAACTAAATGTAGCAAAGTATCCTAGATGGGGCCCTAAAACAGAAAAAGTATGTTAGGTAAAAACTAAATATACATCAAAAAAATGAACTTTAATGATAATGTACCAACATTGGCCTATTAGTATACCAACTGTACCATACTAATAGAAGGTACAAATCATACGAAGACCTGGATTTAAGGCATATGGTGGGAACTTTTTGTTTTATTGTATAACTTTTCTGTAAATCTAAAATTGTTCTAAAACAAAGTTTATTTTTAAAAATGTAATTTGAGCTGGAACTAACTGTTTTAAAAATAATATTATTTAGAGGAAAGACAAAGATGTGAACCAGAAATTTTAAAATAGAATCAAATGCACCAGGACTCCCAGATGCTTGGGAAAATGAAGTCTATATAGTCCGTTAGTGGGAGCTATTTAAACTTCGCACAGCAGCAATGGATGTCGTGATGATCGAGGCAGGATCTAACTGTCCATATTATGACATCATCTTAAATGCTTTGAAAGTTTGTATGAGCATGAGGAGTGAATTTCAAGAGCCCAGTACTCCATTTCCCATGACCTGATCCACTTTACTCTGAAGACACATGCATAAGCTTTATTACTCCTTCTGTTATCTGAAAGTGACCTCACTTTCCTCTGCCCCAGCCCCAAGGCCTCTGTCAAATTCAGGTGTGCTCCATGTGTCTAGCATGTGTTGCTTTCTCTAGACTAGTCCCCCAAAGGGTTGGGACTTTGCTCTTCATCTCTGCAGTCACAGCATTTTAATGCAGTTCTTGATACCTACTGGAAGCTCATATGTGATCTTTATTCATCTGTTCAAACCAAATGCACGAAGTGTTCTATCTTCCCCTGCCTCTAAGATAAAAAGTAATTTTACAAGGTGTATATTATTGAAATATAGGATGCAATTTAAGAATAATATTAAAATGAATAAATATAGAGAGACAAATGAATGGAGCTGTGTTGACAAGTAGTGGTCTCTTTTTCAAAGAATAAGTGATGCCTCATGAGATAGTTTCTTGGCTCCAATTTCGAATTGCAGTTCAATTCATCTTGAAATCCTTTAGACCTTTCAACATAGTAATCTATGGCAATACTATAAAATATGAAATCCACTCATATGCTTCATTTCTTCTATGTGTTTTCTTGGTGTTGATCTCAGAACAAAAAGACATCACACTGACTTTCAAGAAAAGTATCTTCTTAGCTCAGTTACTATGCTGTCCCTGCCCTCCACATTCAAATATATGAGGAAAGATGAACATAAAATTCAGCAGGAGAAATTAAAGAGATGTGAAGAAGGTGGATCTGGATATAGAAACATACTTGGTTTTCTGTTTGCTTTTTTTGTTGTTGTTTTTAGGAAAGAAGCAAGACTTAGATATATTAGAATGTTCTTTATTATCTAGAAATCTGTTAAAATGTTTCTGGAGTTGCAGAAGTAAGCTCTGCCCTGTACAATAAATAAATTGAGCCTATACAAACAAAAAAGTCAAGATTTAGAAAGACAGATGTGATGAATACTTGCAGAACAGCCACAGAGGGACTTTAATGTTTAAGAAAAGAATGCAGTGTGGTGAAATGGCTTAGTGAGAAGCCGAAAGCTCTGAAAACCTCTCCATTCTTTAAACTTCAATGTACAGGAGTAACACAAACAAGATAGTTGATTCCTTTTGAGTTTCTTTTTTCAGTCGCAATTCCAAGTTTGAAATTAGGTAGAATGAAGTAGTCACTATTCTTGGTAATCACTGTTAATTTACCCATGTTGCCTAATTATAGATCGGATTTCTGTGATGTGATTTCCTGCCCATTCCTCTGACCAGAACTGTTTATTGTATAACTTTCTCTAGCACTTCCAAATTTACCATTTACCCTCACTTGACTCTTAAGCATTTTTGAAATGCAAGATTTAATATAAATATCAATACCTCTAAGAGAGTTATCAGTTAGCTAGGAACAAGAGACATGGCGTGAGGGAAGAAGCTAGGTGAAAAGACACAAATGTCAAATTTTGTTAAAAAGGAAGTAAAGGGTATCAAAGGTTAAATCCATAAATCTACATGAGATTGAGGAGAACAGAAATGGGCTGAATGTTTCAGGATTGATTGCCCACATGCTTATGCAGGCACCTCTGACTCTGACTTTCCGGTTCTCACTGGGAAAAGAACAAAGCTCTGGGAGCTTCTCCACAGTCCTTCATACCTCCCCCAACTTCATTCCTTCATTCCAGGACTTCACTGTTTCCTTCAGCAAGACTGACTCAAAAGAGAGTTCAAATAACTTCAAAGTAGTTCCTACATATGGTGTTCCTGCTCTTTCTCTTTATACACATTGTTTCATTTTGTTCCTACAGGAATCCTGTGTGGTTTATCATCTTCACTGTACAGATGGAAGAAGAGAGACAGGTTAAAATCATTGAATGAAGTTGAGTAGTTAATAAATGGTGGCACTGAGGTTTAAACCTGGCTCTTTTTGTTTCCTAAAGCCAATTTCCTTTCATGTTAGGTCCCATGAAATTATTATGAACAAACTTTTTTCGATTTGAAGATTATTTTTCAATATTACATGTCACATCCTTGCCACTGTCATCGACTGAAAACCACTTTTGAATTTTTATTGAGCAAGTTTGTTTCATTTCTCTCCCTGTTTTTTTCCTTATTTGCATTCACTATTTTATTACAAAAAGAAGCTGAATTGAGATAAATATCTAAATTACAGCCATAATTAGAGAAAAAGAAATATGAGTTACATTGGTATAAGCAGTCAAGCAAGACCTATTTTCTAAATCAGAAGAACAACTGCTGTACACTAAAGCAGTTAAAATTTTCCTTTAAAAATTATAAAAGAATGAGACCAAAATTTTTTTCAGAACTGCATGAAAAATCTGACTTGCTGTGCATTAAGAATGGTAAATGATACTCATAAACACCGCTATACAAATCTTTTCAGTTAGCTTCTTTGGTTCAGGTTCAGATTTCCTTTTAAATCAGTAGCACTTGCTTAGCTCTCTTCAGTTGTAGGCATCTGCAGCACACACACACACACACACACACACACACACACAAAATGGAGGTGGAAATAAGTCAGCCATTTCCTGTCCCAAGATTCAAATCTATTTTATTTTTCTGAAAACATGTTTCAAGCAATTCAACAATAATTTAGTTGACTGTTCTGTAAATTATAGGACTGACCACCATATAAATATCAGAGAAGCGCACGTGGGTTCAGCAGTCAGCCAACATTTTTTTGATAATCTCAGGACTTTTCTACTTATATAATTACAAAGCAATATATTACCCAGAGTAATAGAAAAGTTTTTTCTATGCATGGTTCGACTTCTGATGCTTTTACACAAAATATTATTATAAATATGTAATTCATCTTTAGAAATAAAATAAATGTCAACACAAATGAATCTAACAAGAGGACTCATAATATCCTCTGGTTTTAATGAATGACATCTGGATATAATAAGTCTATTTGATGACTGGATGAATGACAGCATTCAGGGGGATCAACATCAACTAGAGAGGGTTATGTGTGCTGCAGGGACCTTTCTTAGCCCTGCTGTGTTTGATATGTTTATCATTGACATACATAATACTAAGTTTATCTTATCTGCGAATGACACAGCTACCATAATAGAAAATAGAATGGATGGTTGACTCATGATAAGAAATATGGCAAGTTCAGTGACAGTCCAACTCTTACAAGAGGAAATTCAACTGAGATGATTTACTTTTTTTGGTTAAAAAAGGACATAATTTAAAAATGGGTAATATGCATAATAGAGAATATGGCTTAAAAGCAATGCATTAAAAGACAGGAGTTTTGAATTTATAGTATGCTCGCTATTTGTCACCAAAATGTATGACTTCCAGAAAAAGTTAATAATATTTTGGTTGCAACAACATAATTAAATTTTCTGGACAAAGAAGGTAACATACAGAAGTGAAGTCTCCACTCTGTTCTAGTCAGACAACACCCTACATATTAGGTTGATTTTCAATGATGCATTTCTAGTATGAGACAAAGTGGGTTCACAAGGAAGTCAAGAAAAAATGTGAAAGAACTAAATGGTTCAAATAATTGACATTCAGATATTTTAACCTGAGAAGAAGAAATTCAGGGTGAAGTGAAGACCTAATAAATGTATTAAAATATTTAAATAGTTGTCATTCAAAACTTGCCACAAAAAACATGACATGGAGTAAGAGTCCATGAATACAAATCTATACAGATCTCAATAGAGAAAAGATGTTTCTAATAGTCAGACTGCTTGGAAAGAAGGTAGATAGCTTAAAGATAATAATGATTCATTCATCCACACTAGTGTGTTGGGTTTATTTTCAAAAATTATTCTGAAGTATATTTATAAGTACTGCTTATATCTCAATTGTATGCCAAACCCTGTAGATATGGTAATGAAAAACAATAGAGATTATTATTGCTACCATGTATAACACTTCCAGTCTAGTTAAGAGGCAGATTAAAAAAAAAAAATAATTGGACATTGTGATTATTGGCAATGAAAAAACTATAGAGAATATATAACTACCAATGGAGAGTTGACAGCTATGGAGAATTTAGAATGGCTATTAGGGAAATCCTTTCTCAAGACCTGCCCTTTAAGGATAGGATGAATAGGAGTTAACCAAATGAAGAATGAAGACAAGGAGGAGGTAGAAGAGAATGCTCTAGCTGAACGGGAGAATCAGAAGAGGGTTTGGTGTATTCAGAAGCTGGCAGAATACTAGTGTGCCTGGAAACTAGTGTCAGGTGAGGGGATAAGAGGAAGACTGAAACTATAGGGTAATCATCTTTGAAAAGTTGATCAGGGATAGGGATTTCACCTAAGGGCAAAGGGAAGCTGTTGAAGTGTTGTTGTTCTTTTGTGTTTGTTGTTGTTTTTTCTTTTAACCAAGGAAGTGGCATTATCACATCTACATTTTAAAAAGTTCAACTTGGCTACAGTATATACACAGATGGGAAGTGAAAGGAGACTAACCAGTTATGGAGGGGAGTAACCTATTCTGTCAGAAAGATGACGTGTCTGAAAATATGCTGTTGACACTGCAGATAAGCAAAGAGGGAAGATGGAGCGATACCAAAGGGAAGCGATCCACAAGACCTGGTGCTCTGCTCTCCAGGAGGATCAAGGAGAGGGTCACTGGAGACTGAAGATTTCCAGAACTCAGGAATAAGCACCTAGGCAGATGAAAATTTCACTCCCTGAAAAGGAAGATAATAGGGACAAATTCATTTGGTATAGAGATCAAAACGTGAGTTTGAAACATGTTAATTTTGATCTCATGATCTCTCTGATTGCTCTGCGAAATCTACCTGCTTCACAAGGAACACGTGATATCTGGTGAGTTTTTATACTTGCTACAGCAAAGTCAACTAGAGCTGTTGTTTATCTGACTCTATCCAAGACCTAATATACTAAAATCTTCAAGAAAATGTAGTTGGTATAACAAGTTGAGATTAGATGCAACAGAAAAGATCAGTGATCACGGGCGGAATTTTGCTGCTTAGCCTTTAAGCTAGGTTGATCACACATACCATTTTAAATGGGACGATACTGCTTTTTTTTTTTTATATTTCCGAAATGTTCTGTCTTTTTAATATAAATGTTAATTTTCTCCCATTTTTAATAAACCAGGGCCATCTTCAACACAGGGTGAAAGGGGCAGTTAAGTTGCCCAGGACCCAGTCTGTTGAGGGTCCCCCAAGCAGCTGCCCCGGTTGCCGCACATTAAAGACAACTCTTGCTGAAGCCGACTGCAGTGAGTCAGAGCTGCTGCTGCTGTGCTGCTGCTGCTGTCCTCGACCCCTGTGAGGAACAGGAGGCCCCCTGCCGTGCCCCCAAGGAGATTTCTCCCACCCCTTGCTCACCCCATGCTTCTTCAAAGGGAGCAGAACATCACAACATGGTCCAGCCACAGGTAAGTACTACGGGTGGTATGGTAGCTATCTCTGTCTCTATGAAGGTTATCGGGCATTTCTGGCATGGGATGGTTAAGGTGGCATGTGTTTTAGGTGTGTAGAGAAAGGCTTAGGGGTGCCAAATCTGGTTTTTGCCTAAGGAACCAAAATACCTGTACTAGCCCTGGCTGTTTATAGGAAGTCCCACTGGACCACAAGTCATTACTAAGTGAATGTAAATCGACATCTCTTAGTACTGGCACATTGATGACCCGGCTGCTCTACTTCTGCTCAGATTGCTCCACCTCCTTCCCTCCCCTTCATCACCAGTGCATCACCCCACCCTCTTTTTGCTATCCCAATGTTCCATTTTTATCTCAAGGAAAAAGGGTCTTAAATTCCTTGGCAACTTTGAGAGATTATAATGTTATAAATGGATAGAGAGCCAAAACAAATGTTAAGTCTATTATCACGTTTTAGTAGTAAAGGTGCTGAACAAGCCATTAAGTGTTTCTTAAGGAAGAGAGGCATATCTGGATCTTCTATTTACATTGCCATGTTTGTGTCATATAAGGTTTGACCACAAACTAATTGATTCAGGAACCAGCCCTCACCAAAGGCTATCAATCACCTAGAGATTCCAGAGGTCCAAAAGATGATGTTTTTAGAAATCTAGCGCAGTTGATGGACCATTCCGACTGGTTACTAATTTGTCAAATCAGAATTTTACTTTGACCAGAAAGGAGTGGGATAAAGCAAAACTTGAAAACCATTAAGTAAGTGGATAAAGAGGAATACAGAGTTAAGGGAGAATTAGGCAGACAGGGAGGCAAAGAGAGAAGCTGAGCTACAAGTTTGACAATTAATAGAATGAGATTCAAGAGATACCTGTATCCTAGCAGCTGACAATGGACTAGATTCTCCATTTCATTACAGTTTATTTGACATGTACTTATTGAGCACATACTTTGTGCCAAGCATTCTTCTAGGTTCTGGGACTACTCAAATGAGCCAAACTGTTGTCATAATCACCTCATTTTAGGGACATCTGATGAATGCTATGGAAAAAATAGTAAGGTACGTGTAAGGACATAGATTGTCAGTAGGAGGGAAATTATCAGGAAAGAAAGTCCTCTCTGAGGAGCTGACATTAACAGAAACTCCATTGAGGTCACTGAATAAAGGCCTTCCCAACCAGAGAAAATAAAAAGCACAAATGCTCTGAAATAGAAATGTGTTTGGGATGTTTAAAAATAGAAAATAAAAATTGCTCATGAGATTGGATGCAATGACTAAAGGGCAAGTGTGAAGGCAATGAGGTTAAAGAGGGAGACCAGCACACATCATTCAGGAATTTGAAGCCATGGCTGAATTTTAAATTTTATTCTGAATGTAATAGGAAGCCATTGAGGATTTTAATAAAAAGGGATAACATGATCACACTTGTGAATTAGTGGAATTACTCTGGCATCTATATGAAGACAAGATGGCAAAGGGGCAAATACAGAGGAAGGGAAACCTGTCAAAAGGCTACTTCCAGAGCCCATGCAAAAAAGAATGGTAGCTGGGACAAGATAGAAGTAGTGGGGGTTATGAAAAATCATCAGCTAAGGGATAGTTTTTTTTAAATTAAAGTTAACAAGAGTAGATGGTAGATTGGGTAAGAGAGAGAAATCAAGGATTACAGAAAGCTTTTTGTTCAGAACAGGTGCACGCAATTTTATTGAGAGAAAAAAATGATTAAAAGAAACAATTTGTTTTTGAATACATTAAACTTGAGAAACTTTATTCAAGAAAAGAAATTCAGTAGGTAGTTGGGAGTCTGAAAGTCAGGAATGCCAGTTAAAACTGGGAATCATCCTTGCTTAATAGTCTTAAGAGCATGCCTGGTAAAATAGTTTTCTCTGTCATATTTCTTCCTCCCCATACTTTCTAGAAAACCCTCATCACCTGGACATGCTTCTGTTTCCTTCCTAATGAAGCCATAAGCATCATAGTAACAAAAAGAGGGAAAAATTAATATAGGAGATGAGAAAGTCATCTGTCTATAGATTCACTGAAACAGCAGAGGTGGGATATAAGCATCTCTCCTTCTTGCCCCTTTGACCTCTGAACCTAATTATCCTCACAACCTATTAAGAGAGAAGGAAGAAACCCAGTATTGGTTTCTGTTTGTTCTATTTTTACTGTTTTTGTTTTTGTTTTACTAAGCAATTATTCACTGGTCCTTCATGAAGTCAGAGTTGGCCTCTTAGTGCATGTGAGGTTTTTTGTTTGTTTTTTTAGAACTATTAATCACATCTGTTGCTGTTTTACTGTCCTAGCAAACTCTTTATACACTCAATAATTTCATGTTCCACTACAATTTGAAGAATTATATATTTCAAAGCAATTGTATCGTGTTTATCATCTCAATGACATTAACATTGCGAATTCATCTTTCTTTGGATTGAAGCTTCTTAATGTGCTCACAATGTTATCATTCCTTACTTTGTCTTGAATTACTTATCTCTCTTAGGGAAAGGTAAACTGAATAAAATATGTGGCTTTAGATTTCTTTTATTAGAAGCAAGAAACTTACCTAGATATTTATTGGTTATAGATGAGGACCTAAGTGGCTTATAATAATACCCTGGTAGCCTCTTGAAAGAAAATTGTTCTTCCTAAAGACTAAAATGATTGTCGCTGGATGACTATCTTGGAGCCCTTGACAGGAGGTTATATGTGAAAATGTGAAAATGTGATCAACTTTTCCAAATGTTGGGATCCCACAGTTTTGTGATATTTAAAAGCTAAATATAATGTAAACCATGAGCCCTTGGACTCTGAGTCTAAGATTTCCCTTTAAAAATACTGCTATCATCCTCTGAGGATATGAGAACAGTATTACTTTATTTAGTTAAGCTGATCCAAAATAGAACAGAGGAAATCATGAAATCAGTGATCATATATCTTTTATTGTCCATTTATGCCCAAACCGATGTTTCTGCAAAGTACAAGATGACTTACAATAGGAAAAATATCTTCAAAGTGATTACATTTATCTTTAGAGAAGGATGCCAGATAGCCTCGACAATTACCCTTGAATAAACTACAGTGCTGATGATGGCATTACTTACTGCAGTCTATGGTGTTTTATAACTGCACAGGAAGTTTACCAAAGGCAGCTATTAATGTGTTCATTTATATCCCACCTCCCTGAAAAGGCCCCAAATCTAGAGAGAGTACAGAGTGGAAAATTTCACTCCCAATTTAGACATCTCTCCAGATTCCAGAGGAAGCTGCTCAGCTGGCCTCTCCTATAGTTGAAACTGAGCTGGATGACTGCATGATGAACCACTCGGCCAAGGGCCCATGCACCAGACTGGAACATGAGCTACTGGACTGGACATGTTCTGCCTCATGTCAGGAATAGTTTTGTGTGAGAAATAAAAGAAGCCTCTCCTGGAACTGATGTTGGGCAAAATTCTGATCCACTTAGATGTTCTTTTAGTAATTCTAATTTGAGGAGGAAATTCTGGGGAAATGCCAGAATCTGAACTCCCATATTTAGTTATTTCAACAGCTGTTTCATGTGCAGCTAATAGCTGTTTGATTGGGTTTCTTAGAGCTACTCCTGACACAATGAGGCAACACTTTACATTAAATCTGTCCAAAATTCAAGTTATTCTACTTTGCTTATGCCAAGAAAAGAAATGATAATCATCTGCTAAAACTGGCAATAGTAGTTAGGATTCTGGAAAAAAATCTCTTCAAAGAAAATATGCTAAAAGAAAAACTTTGTCATTATTTAGGAAAAAATGAATTTCTAGACTGAGATTCTGAGACATCTCTAGTTATCTTTTTTTCAACTGTTTATTTTACACTTGATAAAATCAAGTTTTGAATGAATAAAATATCTTCTTGACTGTCACATTACTGAGTTGTAGAACTTAGACTAGCTCTAGCTTCGAATCAAGTATACGTCCTTGAGAACAGGCTGCCTGCCTGCCATGAACTCCGCACTCACAACGACCCATAACAGTACCTGGACAGTACCTTTCATGGCGGGTGGTGTGTACACGCTCTGCTTCCTTTGCTTAGGGGATGCATTCTGTGACTGTGGACAAAGAGAAAAAGTAAAAGTCTTACATTTAGACAAAAGTACAATGCCATCAGCCCTGTGAGGGCCATAAACATTGGGCCATATTTCAAAGAGCTTTCAGATTTCCTCTTGCCATGAAATAAAACACTATAATCAACATCAGATTCTATACATGTTCACTGATGTCACAATATTTTTTGTTGAGGTAACATTGATTTTGATATCACAGTCTTAAGAGATATATGAAGCTATAGAGTCTATCTTATCATAAACTTCTCTATCTACTGATGCCCCGAAGCTACTCTTTTTATTTTCTTAGCTAGCTAGTAACATTTTATTTTAAAAATGAGAAAGAGACACCAATACTTTTCACTTGAGAAAAGTGTACATGCCAAGATAAAGTAAACGCCAGAAGACACATCAATGGGATAATTAGACCTATTCAGAGATTTTTGAGTGGTTCGGAAAGAATAATAAAAATACTTGGTAAACAATACCAACTTATCACCCTCTGAAATTGATATATTCAATCTAATATGTTCATTTACTTGGAATTATAATGTTGAGATAGTATTGTTCTCTATATTCAAAAGATAAGGCTTTCTTAGCAAAACTGTTCTTTAACAATCTTACCTAAGTACTCTGGATCAGGATTCAATAACTGAAAAGGGATTGTAACAAATAGAACTATTTATTATAACAAACTATCTTAATATATAATTCACATACATCATGAGAAGGTTATGTTAAAGACTCCTTTTTAAGGTGTTGAATTATATTTAATTAATTTTAGTGCTCTGGAACAATTATTTTTGCTTCGCAAGACTCAAGTACACTTTATAAGTATACTTACAAGTATACTTACAAATAAGTATGCATGAGATGCATTTTGGGGATTTCTTCTGAGCTTTCCATTCATGTTAGAAGAAATATAATATAGAGTCTGAAAAAAACTAGAATCTTCACAAAGTTATAATTAGAACTTAAGGCAGCTTTCCTTGTTTATACTAAAGCTTAAGTTCCCTTAAGGTATCATCAAAATATTGATATCTACCTGACATAAACTTGATCTATTAAAAAGTAAATAATGTAAAATAAAATAGCTGTCTAATTCATATCAACTAAGCCAATGGTATAAGCACATTTCTCCAAAATAGAATGCTTTGGTATCTATCTATTATGCACGGGTGCAGGCAGAGTGAGTCTACAATCATGTTAAATATGTGCGGATGATATTTCTGGTGTACTTCTACTATATCCAGTCACATTTGGTTCATTTAGAGAAGCAATTGCTTCCAGCATTTCTTATATATCCATATGTACATATTAAAAGATAAAGAGGAAAATTAACTCTACAGGCGTTTGTTTAGTAAGTGGTAAAACTTATTAAGTAATAAAAATATTTATATGAGTTGAGTTTTTAAAGCATTATCACATTATAATCATAAAATTTTTAGAAAAATCTTGAAAGATACTATATGGTATTTTGCTCTTTCTATATATCCCTCTGCATACCTAATCATATGGCTATAGAAATTAACTAATAAGTTTGCAATTTATATATGTTCTATTTCTGGATGTATGTTTACTTACCTCCTTGTATTATATATTCTATATTATCAGCTCCCACAGCCTCCTCTGGCTCCTATCTTTGATCTGAACCCTGTATGTATATGTGGAGACTCTGGACTCAGGGTCTGCTCTTGCTTCACACACCAGTAGAGTTTTGAAGAGGTACCTGCCTCCCATCTTCTAGTGTCGGGATCCAACATTGACTGGTCCTTGCTTGTGATATAACGAGTCACTAAATAGAAATGATTGATGCCCTATCTTTCCAGTGAAAGGAATTATAAGTTTTTTTCAAGGATTAGTATGTCATAGTATGTCATATGTAGAGAAAATCAAGGAAACTTAAAGGTAGAGAGGCATAACAACATTTTACTCTGTTCAGTCAGGAATAGAAAACTAAATGTTTTTACATCAGTTATTTGATATAGTTTATATCACATAAAATAAATTTAATTGTTCGTTAATTTGAACATATATTTATAAAAAATACAGTATAATAAAACTTACTTCTGCTGGTGTGTTGGTCACCCTCTTGTCATCTGTTTCTGCAAGAGAAGTACGAATACTATATTAAAAGTCATTATATTCATTCTTATGACATGCAGTTAATACTTTCAACAACACAGATAAAAATATTTCAATGATTGCCTTTTGCTTATATAACATCTGTGACTTAGCCTAATGACTAAGGGAGTCAGTGAGAGGTGGTTCTTCCTGAAGTTTTTTTTTTTTTTTTTTTTCTGATATAACCTTTTCCTAGAGATTTTAAAAAACGGGGAAATCATCCTTCCTGAAATACCAAATGGCCTACCTTTCAGCTGTCCAGAAATGTGGCCAGGGAAATGGCTCCTCAAGCAACTGGTATCTTGAACTCATTGTTTTGAATCCTATAGATTCTAATGGGTTTTATTCCCACTTTCTACTGTCTAACCTCTAAAATTTCTCATTTGCCACTAAGTAGAATAAACCTCCTTTTCCACTGAATCCAATCACTCTGACTCTAAGAGAAGTAACACCTCTTTGCTCTATGTCCCTGAAGAGAATTAGTTACTTTGGCCGAAATATTTCTTCTGATGGCATGGAAGTAACTTCTACAATGTTTGGTGAAAGGGGATGTGAAGAAGGGGAGGGAGGAGGAAGAAGGGCTCTCTTTTTCCTCTTGCACAGATGTGGGGACACACCTATCAACTTCCTCATCTACTTAGTCTAGATTCTGCTCCTTGGCTTCTTGACCCAGTTACTCTGTCCTGACTCTTAGGTTAGTCCCAAAGCTGAGAGACTAATCTTGTGGTCCAAAATCTGATTGAGAAAGTCATCAAAGAATATCTGCCTACAATCATAGAAATCTGTATATATTGAAATGGAAACATGTATCATAAATAAAAGAGATTTCAAACTACATGTATAGTATTTTTATTGTCTAAAGGAGAGATAAAGATGATAGACAAATGAATTATGTGAAAAGAAACATATATACCAAAATGTTAGCTGAGGCTATTTCTGGGTAATTGTTTATCATATTCTGTCTTATCTCATTCCGTACTGTTTGTTTATCTTTATATAAGGAACATATACTAATTTTATAACAAAAAAGCTATCTATATGTATTATGTGGATACACACATCTATATATTTGCAATATGTAGTAAAATTTCTGTATAAATCCATGATGCATAGAATTTTTATTTCACACAGTAGGAGACCAAAATAGTCAAACTTCTAAAATGAATAGCATATGGGATTGGTGTTTATTCTAATCTTATATCTTGGTTACTAGATTGTAAAGGGTTATGTAATTTTCCAGTGAATTTTATCTCTTGTGGATAGAGGAAATCAGACAGGAAACTATTGGTTTCGAACAATAATCACAAGGCAGCTGTGAATATACTGAATTGAACACTTTCATCAATTTGAAACCTTTGCTATCACCTTTTAAGGGAGTGTCAAGTTTAATCCACTCCAACAGTAAAGTTATTGTGATCTATTGAATTCTTTCAAGCCAAGAGGGTTTCTAAATATTTCATATATGCCTTAAGAATTTTCAAAATTTATCCCAGGATCTATAACCTATTGTTTTAGGAACAAAACTGGATCCAATTATTTAACTTTTCACTTTCCCTACTGTCTGACAAACCTAAAACTGTGTCTTTCCAAAGTAACTGTATGAACTTCACTCATAATTCAATTAAAAAGCATTTTATTCTTGTTGAATGATGCTCATATAAATCAACTTTTGCCAGGAAGACAGGATTGAGAAAATTCAGTGCTTTTTCCTGTCTTGAAATTGAAGAATGAAAATTAAATGACTTTTAAGTCAAAGCAACTCAAACAAAAGGACAAGGCAAGCCAAGAATAGATCAGTTCTTCTTGAAATCAACTGATGAGACTACATTAAGATTTCCCCTAAGAGATTATTAATAACCTTAGGGGAAGTTCATCTTTCCTCCCTGCCAAGAATCTCATATGCACATGCATGCACACACACACACACACACACACATTTTACAAGCTCATAGGACACACATACACAGGGACAACACAGACACAAATACAACGTTCTCTCTAATTTGCACCAAGGTGCTTATAATTGATGGAGGAGAGCAAAAAATATATGCATTTCTCCAGCCTTTTATCAACACAAAGACATTAAAATGGAGTCTATAATACCTCCATTTAAGTCCACAATTTGGACTTAAGTTGTGACTCCATAGTAAACTCCAAAGGTTTTCAAGGAAGCTGGATCCTCCACGAAATATAAGAATATATGCCTATCTTTAAATACTATTTAGCCTTATAACTAAACTAGAAAAAAATACTATATTGAACAGGACTGAATATAGTCAATAAATACATGATAGCTATGTTAACTGACTATCATAATCAAAAATTATAAATTTTCTGAAATAAGTTGTACCTATTTCAGCTTTATCTTATCTCTATTATTTCCTCTCTCAAAGGACACTGGTTTAATAAAATAAATGTCTTGCTTTGGGAGAAAAATGTAAAAGTCATTTAATTATAATATTTTGAGGAAAATTGTCATCACTAAAGATAAGGTTAGGGATGTTATAAGTTAAAAATGTTCTAGAGGTGCAACATGGTAGAGTAATGATTAGGTCTATCATCCATGGTTCACATTCATTTCTGGGATCTTCTTCCTCTCTCCTCAAACCTATTTGCCTACTCTCTTTCATTCTTGCCTTCATATTTCCTTTAAAAAAATATTTTTTAAAAAGAAATGTTCTAGAAAGATTTCAATATTAACTAGTTAGATGGCTTTTGAGATATTTAAATTTATGGAAAAAATGGTCAAATTCAGAAATCATGTGGTGATACACATAATTACAAACACAATAGTCTGCCTTAGAAATATCAGAGACCTCATCAGATTTTGGGAAAATTAGTTGTAATAAAATAAGTTTATATAAAAGTGAACTCAAAGGGAAAAGGAAATAGAGAAAACAATGGTCAAGAGTGAGAACTACAAAAACTGGGAAATTGGCAGGATATAAAAGAACGCTCTTTAAAAAAATCCTATAGAGTCTTGGTTGAGACTAGCACAAAATAATATTTCTTAGAAAAAAAGCACTGGAGAGATACAAAACTTCTAATATGATTCTTCTACTTATCCATCTTCACCATAAGCAATCTTCATGAAGTTCAGAGATTTTCCCTTGTGTGAAATGGTATTGAGAAAGCATTACTCTCATTCTGCCTTACTAATTTCTTCATAAGCTAGTTCTCAGGACTTTTAAAAAATTACAAAGGGAGTATAGCTCCTCGCTCTTCAAGTATAGACTATATACATAATAACTTCCTTCCAAAGAATACAATACAGAAAGGATAAAGTATGATATAAAAATCTTCACAGTAGAGAAAACTGACAAAAATTAGTCCAGCTGGGTTATCAGGGTGGACACCGACAGTTATAAATTATATTGATAGAATAGGCTCTTGATATGTTGTGATAATGATGGCACTTTACTTCAATTATCCTTCGTCCTCAAAACCCACAATCCCACTGGAGTTATGAGAAAGGCATCAGATAAATCCCAACAGAGAGAAGACACTAGTAAGATGGTGTAGTAGGAAGCACCAGTAACCTGTCTGTTTGCCAAGAAAACAATTTGCACTGGAAGAATCTGACTGATTTGGAACCACTGAGGGGTCCCAATTTCTAAGAGAAGATTTGGATGATGAATTTTCATTAATTTTAGTCAATTTTATCTTGAGAAAAGTAGTTTCTAACCATAACCCGCTGCCAACACTATCACAGTCAGCTTTGCACGCCTCAGCAGTAGCCGGCACATAGCTTGTGGGACCCAAGATGGGTAAAAATGATGTTGCCTTTCAAATATCAGTAAACTGTACACCAGTCACTGGTTGTGGCTTCTGATCTCAAAAGTGCGGACAGAAGTAGGCAGCCACTGTTGTCGCACTCCCCCTCCACCATTACTGCATATCCCACATTGTTAGGCTGAAACAGGCACTAGGAAATTTAAATGG
This sequence comes from Solenodon paradoxus, assembly GCA_004363575.1. NCBI lineage: Eukaryota > Metazoa > Chordata > Mammalia > Eulipotyphla > Solenodontidae > Solenodon > Solenodon paradoxus. Next base: position 1,598,462 of record RJWH01000008.1, on the reverse strand, counting down.
TGGGTGCTTTCTTTTTCTTCTCTTCATTTTTCTCCTTTCCCTCTTCTGAGAGTTACAACGTGTAGGAAATTCATAAGCAGCAGTATACACAGGGGATTAGAAATTTGTGGAGCAGGCACAGGAAAACAAAAGAGCTAAGAAGATCTTAACTTGTACTAATTCTGCACAGGATTGCCTACAATAGCAGCAGCTGCAACAATACCAACCATCAACCAATCAGTCAATCCCAGTTATCTGGGGTAAATATGAGTGTTCATTTCCAGGATTACAAAGTTATTAGATTCAAATGTCCAATTCTAAAACAAAACAAAAAAAACCAAAGCATACAAAAAATAAATATATGTGATATGTAGTCCACATTAGAGAAACAGACAGAAATTGAAAAAACTCTGATGGTAGATCTACTGAACAAATACTTTAAATAACTTTCAGAAAGATGCTAAAAGAACTAAAGGAAAATGAGGAAAAGAAAAGAAAATGGTATATGAACAAAATGGAAATATCAATAAAGAGAAAACCTAAAAAGAGAACAAAAAGAAATTCCGAAACTAAAAAGTATGATAACTAAAATGGAAAATCCACTAGACAAATTCAAAAGTATATTTGAGAGGAAGAAGAATCACAAAACTTGAAGCTAGGGCAGTGAGAATTATTGAGTTGAGAAACACAAGGAAAAAAAGTGAAGGACGATAAACAGAACCCAAGAGCCCTGTGGGATGGATTGAGTGGATGAGTGTACTCAGTATGAGAGTAGCTAGAAATTTCATGAGCTCCAAGAAAGATTAGCACAAAATGATTTACACCAAGATACATTATAATCAGACTTTCTAAAGCTAAAGACAAAGAGAATTTTGAAAGCAGTACAACTGATTTCTCACCAGAAGTTGAAGGACAGAAAGTAATAGGTCAATATATTCAAAGCGTTAAAACAAAAAACTATCAACCAAGATCCTATCTATGGAAAAATTGTCCTTGAAAAGTAAGGAAGAATTTAAGACATTCCAGTAAACCAAAAATGGAAGGAGGTTTGTTACAACTGGCCCTGTAAGAAAAAATGCTCAAAGGAGTCTTCTAGGTGAAACAAAAGATTTTATGCAGTAACTTGAGACTGTAGGAAAAATTAAGTTTTCAAAAAGGGAAAATACATGGGCAATCATAAAAGTTAGCATTATTGTAGCAACAGATTGTAACTATTCTTTTATTCCTATAAGATTTCACACATACACTTTAAAATTAGTCTAGAAGCTAGTATTATTGTAACTTTACTTTGTAACTCTATTATTTTATTCTCTATAAAATTTAAGAGATCAATAAATTTAAAGAATTATTTGTTTGGGGGGACATAATATAGAAAAGTGTAACTTGGTGATATTAATAAACAAAAGAGGTGGGAAAGAGCTGTAAAAAGCAGAATGTTTGATGTTATTAAATTTAAATTGATAATAAATTTAAATTTAGAATGCTATAACTGTAGAGTGTTCATTGTATTTTATTGCATCTAAAAATAAATAGCTATGAAATACAGATCTAGAGGAATTAAGGAAGGAATTTAAATAACTAGTTACCAAAAAATCAGCTAAACCCCAAAAAAAGTGTAAAGAAAATGAGAAAAAAAACCTGTAACACATATTAAAAACAAATGAAAAATGGCAGAAGTCAATCTTTCCTTATTAGAATTACTTATTATATAAATAGATATAAATCTCTAAAGGATGTGCATTAGCATGTGGATATAAATATATGATCCAATTATGTGTTGTCTATAAGAGATTCACTTTAAATCCAAATATACAAATGGCAAAAGTGAAAGGATTAAAAAAAAAAAAAAAATCCCATGCAAATAGAAAGCAAAAGAGAGTTAGGATGGTTAATACTAATATCAGAAAAATTAAAAAATATTTTCAAAGGACATTATTAATAAAATATTCCGTAAATCTGAATAAACGTTTTTCAGTTAATAACATCAATATCAGATCAATTATAGCAATGTAACATTTTAGTGACTAATGTAAGATGGTAATCATAGGCAAAAATGTGAGGGGAGAAATAAATGGAAATTCACTGTGCCTTCTGTTTAATTTTTCTGTAAATCTAAAACTTCATAAAAAATTGTCTATCAATAAAAACTTAAGAAAAGAAAAAAGGCCTAGCACAAATAAAAATCATCCTATGAATATCTTTTTATTATTACTATCAGGATTCTTTATGTGATTTGAATAACAACAGATAGTCATTATTAAATGGGTACTATAACTGAATGGCAGCTCATGAAAAAAATATAATTTAAAATATTACATGGAATCAACTAAAGAAATAAAGAGAAAAGGGTAGGATTAAGGTTATGAAGAGAAGATTTTTAAAGTTCAATTAAAGTTGATGAAAGCTGCTGTAAGCAAAGAGGTTAGTGAGGGGTGGAGGGAATGAGAACTAAAATGATTTCCTGCAAGCGCATTGATAATGACAGCTTTTTACTTTGATTTATTTACTGAAAAATGTCAAGTGAGAAGAAATAAAGTATAAAAAAAAGTAATGCCTATTTGATTGTATATACCTATACATATATATATACATATGTCTATACATATACGCACACACATATGTATGTCCCCCAGCTTACTGCTTCTGTGTGTTTGTTCTTTATACCCAGAATACTCCTTTTGTCATTCCAAATACTACCATCCTTTAAAGTTCTACTCAAATAGCACCTCCTCTGGGAAATCTTTTCCAATTCATGCCTCTCCTATTCCTTACTGGAAATGTCCTCCCTCACCCAATATTCACAGTACTTCCTCTGTGCCTGAATCATAGTACTCATTATTACACACACTGCGCTTTGGTTTTTAGCTTTTTTTTCAAATAACCTGTAAAGGGATGGAGATTTACCTCTGTGTTCGATTTTTCCACAGCTCTTAATACATGAGCATAGCTGACACATAATAGCAGTTTGCCAAAAAAAGATCACAATGCCTACATTTTATTAAGAAAAATATTCTTTTTGATGTTTATCTCTATATTACAAACTATAATAGTAGTGTGATTAGTTATTCATACTACTTGCCAAGTAGTTTTAATAAGTATTTTACTTGCAAATTTGTTAAAGCAAAGACTAGTTCTCTTTTTTAAGTCAGTTTACTAGGTTCAAAGTAATGATAAAGACATTCGAATCTTATAAATATTGCTTAAGTCTTTCAAAAGTGAACCTTGGAGAAAAAACAAGGATATATGCCCTTACTCTGTTGATTTCTAGAGATGATATGAGTCAAGGACTATATATATATATGTATATATTTATACATATATATACATACTCATATGTGTGTATAGAGAGATAAAAATAAGTGACATTCATATTTAATATTAATCAAATTTAATTTCCTTATAGATATCAGCTTCAAATAATAACAAAATCCTTGGAAACGCATGCTTTATTCAGAACTTGGGCATAGAAGAGCACTAACCCATATACAGAACCTTTGGTAAGAAGAGCTCCAATTTCTAAGAATAAAACTAAAGATAGAGATATTAGATGAGTTTAAATAATGGAGGGTCACTTGACTCTTTATTTTAGACCCTTATTTTAGAAACATGTGTAAAGTCAGTTTAGAAGAAATTGGAGTACTTCCAAACAAGAGTAGTATAAATTCCTGCTTTGAAGATCCCTCTGCTCAAAAACAAAAGCAATAACAGATTAAATATAGAAAGAGATGAATAAAATAATACAACTGCAGTAAAAATAATATTCAAATATCTCTATGGACCATAAACATAAGAAAAGCGAAATGCAATAGGGAGGTAAGCAATTGTGGCCCTGAAAGACTTTAGATAGAAGCAGGAAAGACATCTGGGAGTTCTTATCATTGTGTAAAGGGACAAAATTCATGTGAAAGAAAGAACAGAAACTGGGCTTGCTGATTGGAACTAGAAACAGAGCTCTCTCATCTATGTTGAGAAAAGTCACTGACCTGTGTATTCAGGCAAAGAGAAAAAGCAGCAGACAACTTGGGACAAGCCACCATGAGCTCAGTGACTGCATCTGCTCTATTACACATATCACCAAAGACCAAAGCCCTTTGTCCAAATTAACACCTGATTCTACATTAAAAGTCTGTAGTTTTGAATAGAGAAATATTCAGGAACATTAACAAGAAGACAAGGGAACATGATTATCATAGGAGGTGACAAATTCTGCGTCATGGTAAGTTGAAATTCAAGAATTTTGAAATTTTGAAATTCAAGAGGAAAAGAAACATTTAAGAATGACTGTTGGCACACCCCGGTGGAGTAGGGATTGGGCTCAGTTCACATACATCCCAAGGTCCCAGAACACATCCCAAGACTGGTGGAGCAACCATGATGAACAACTAAATACAAGAATGTGCCTCCTCTTCTCTCTTCTTGCCTGTCTCTGCTTACCTTCATTCCTGTTTATACCTTTTGAAAGAAAAAAAAAGAATGACTGCCAAAAAAAGTGCTTGAAATGATAAATCCTTTCCAGAAAAAAATAAAAACCTCACAGCAACTTAAAAAAAAATCTTTAAAATGAGTCTGTTTAGGACCCACAAGGTGACAAAAAGAAAGAATATCCTTTTTTTAAAATCAAACAATGTTGACACAAAATTAGGCCAAAGTTAAACAAGAACAGGTGGATATAAAAAGAAACAATTAGAATTATAAGATCTGGTCACAGAAATGAAACATACTCAATAAATCTCTAACCATGGTTAAGCATAGCTTTAAAACCTTGGATGTTACGTATGAAGTAAACAGAAGGAGATTTAAAGGCAGACAGGAAAAGCCAGGCCAGTTAAGGACTTGGGGACCTGATGAACAGTACAGCAGTGTCCTCTGGGATTCCTTGGACTCAAGCATCCTGGATTGGATCCTGGAGAAGTGAGCAATCCAGAAATATAATAGCAATAGAAAAGAAAAAGAAGTTCCCAAGGTAATGTACTTTCTCTAACCAAAGAACTAAGGAAAGGATGTCTATTTTCTAAAAGACAGAAACTTACACATTAACTGCTTTTCTTCCTTCCTGATCAAGGAAGGAATACGGAATTTTCACAACCATCTAGAGGCAATGAGGCAGCCTGAGAGAAACATACCTTCCTGATAGGGAAAAGCAATTTGAATAACAGCAGTTTTCCGTCAGAAGGCATGGAGGTCAAAACAAAGTTGCACACTTTTTAAGCACTCAACAAAATTGTCAACTCTGCAGTTCTGTGCAATGAAACTGTTTTCAGAATGAATGGGAAATAAAGACAACCTCAGACAAAGAACTAAGAGAATGTGTCACTAGTAGATTTACTCTAAAATGAAGACTAAAGGAAATTCTCTAATCACTGACTCAGGCACTCAGCCAGTGACTGGGGCATGAACCATGTAAAGACCAAGGACCTGGGTTCACTACCTGGAGCCAGGGAAAAATAACCAAGAGGAAGTGAACAAATAAAAAAGTGCTTTCTCGTCCTTCCTTCCTCCCTCCCTCTTTCCTTCCATCCTTCTTTCTTTCACTCCTTCCTTCCCTCCTTCCTTCCCTAAAAATGTTTCTTCATACTCTCCCTTCCTTTCTCCACTCCCCACCACCACACACACACAAAAAAGAGAGACAAAGATAAACTTTCTTTACTTCATTCAAATTGATAAAATGTTGGCACCAGGAGGCTGCGCTGAGTATATACACATATATGTATATGTATATGAACAATCACTAAAAATTCTGCACAAAGCAATACATTGCAAATCTCAAAATCACTATAGACAAATCAAAATGGAATTATAAACTGTTTAAGTAACCTACAGGAAGATATGAAAAAGATAACAGAACCCAAAAATAAAGAGAAAATGATATAACAAAAACTGAAACAGCAAACTTAAGCCCTATATGTGGGTAATTATATTAGATGCAATTGACCTAAATATACTAATCAAAAGACAGATTGGCAGCTCCTAGTGGTCTAGTAGATAGATAAGTCCACCTGGGCATAGTCCACGAATATCCAAAGGACCCGGGTTTGCAACTGGAGTCTGGGTGGTAATAACCAAGATCAGTAACTAAATAAAAATAAAGTGCTCCTTCCTCCTTTCTCTTCCTGTCTGCATGCCTACTCACCTTAATTCCTGCCTGTACCTTTCCTTTAAAAATAAAGATTCACTCTACAGACAAATATCTAATGAAAATGACCTAATTATACACAAGGACAATATGCTGTATGAAAAATGTCATTCTCAAAAGGTCATATACTAAATAATTCAATTTATATAACATTCTTGAATTGCAAAACTATAGAGATGGAGAATAGAAGAAGTAGTGAATATGCTGAGGGATGAGAGTAGAGAAAGGTGTAGTCATTACTATAAAGGAGTAACAAGAGGAAATAGTTAAGATCATGGAATAATTCTGTTTCTTGAATTCACTTGTAAGCTCAAGAATCTGCACATGATAAAATGGCATTGAACTACAAACACATTAGCCAATGTCAATTTCAGTGTTTTACTATTGTACTATAGTGATATGAGATGTTACTGTTGAGGTATATTAAGTAAAGAGAGGCCTGTTTTGTATGATTCCAAAATAACTTCTATTTCTCTCAATTTTAATTTTTGGGGAATACCTAAAAGAGAAACATTATTATATTTTATTTATGATTCAAACATATAACTTTTTTTTTCCAGTTTATACATTTAGGAGCTGTTTAGTCTATTTCAGTCACCAGTCAACAAATCATAATCATGTTTGTTATATAATAATATAATAATTTAATACCAAAAATATTAGAAAACCTTGAGAAAAATGTATCTTTTGCGATTTTAATTGATTTCATACCAAAGAATAAACTGCAATAAAAATACAGTGGATAATTTTCTTTCTTTAATTCATAAAATGATGGATTGATTTGTCTTATTGCTATGAAGGGATTTTCAGAGGAGAAGGCAGTATGGCAACCATTAACCGTAGAACACACTAAAATGGGACTAAAGTTCACAAAACCTCCATCGTAGTATTTGATGATAAGGCATACTGAAAGAAACCAGCCTGATAATTTCATTTATAAAGTCATTCCTTCGGCATTGTGCAGACGTAACTATTAGCTGACAGAGTTAAAGCCAAGAATGCCTGGTCAAATAAGAGGAAGGAAGTTGAGATTTCCCAATATTATTTTCTTTCTATGGTAGAGACTACAGGCTAGTTTCACTGATACATATTTGATCTCACCACCTTGGAACAGAGCCAAGACTGGTCACATAAAACATATGCGACAACTGATTATGAATGTCATTTTAAATTGCTTTTGCTGTCAGTACCACTCATTTGAACCAACCTGTTCATGCCATCATTTAACTGCTGTACAATAAATGAAATTTATAAAGCTTTTTCTCACTTGCAGCAATTGTCATTAAAAAAAAACAACAACATGATTTAATCACTACCAAAGGAAAGTTCAGGAATGAACATTCAGATAGCCTCTTAAATGCCCTTTTGTAGAACACATTAAGGTCTCTATTGAATTGTTCCTTAACAGATATGCTTGAGATTATCCACATTGCTTTCATAACTGAACTAGTACATGTTAAAACCGCCACAGGAGATAATATGAAGTCAAGTAAAAGAAATTCTAAAACCTAGAAAAAAACTGTAGATGGAACACCTACATTCTAGTGGAAAAACATATCATGACACTAGCAGCTCTGTTGTGCAGTCTCATTTCAAATAAAAAAACTGATCGCATATGCAATTTTAATAAAACCTGTGTGAAAACTAACTCCAGGTTTCTTAATTTTTTGCTAATTGAATATTTTCTTGTGTGTGGAAGTATTTGATCCATTACATCATCTTCCATAATTTTATGCTTTTATTAGTAACAAAAAATGACTGCCTCCATTCCAAAAGAATCTAATCAGTGCCTCTGAAGACAGATCCCTCTCAAGACAGTAATTTCAGGAGCAGAGAATATTAATGACCTTGAATTTAAACTGCAATTATTAAAACCTATTCCTTAAAACACATGCTGGGAAAGAGATCAGACAAATTTTCTGAATTACCTTGAATTATGAAGAAAAATCCCTAAAATTTTAATTTATATTGCTAGAAGTCTTGTTGGATACAGTATAGATTTAATACTTTTCTTCCTTATTTATCATTAAAAATCATCAAACTATGATTGATACCTTATAATTTTTTCAAGATATGAAAAATGCATAATATTATCACCTTTAAAAATAGATTTATTAAATATTAAATATTGATCCTCATTAAACCTAAATATTTTATATACATTTTATACCCCCCAAAATGGCTTAAATATATTTGAGGAGTAGGAATAGAGAATTATTTACTTATCAACTTTTACTCTATAAACTGGTCGAATTCTTTTAACTGAAAAATGTGTTTTAAGTATTTTCTAAGTCAGAGAGAATCATCTAGTATAGCTGTAAGAATTCCACCTAAGTTTGAAAGGAAAAATAGAGAGCATGCAAATTTACAAAGCATTGCAAATAATAGTTTGCTGTCTTCGTATTTTTTATAATGTTCATCCATGAAAATACTGCATTTGATGTCATGGTGCTATTCTTTTATCATGAAAAACTATAACTAACTTTATGAATATTATTATTTTTTCTGTACAGCTCTACAATTTAAAAAAATCTCTCAGTAAACGACAATATTCTAGTATTATTAGAGGTTAATTTGCCATTTCCTCACCTTTCTTAATCTACTAACAAGAGAATTAACACTCTACTTTCACACACTTTACATACTAATCAACATCTAAATTATTCTTCCTTCAGAAGATGCTAAAAATACATTTTGTACATAAGATATTGATAAAATTGTAGAATAAGTCCCCATCATGTAAATATTTCCCATTTCTTTTTTTATACTGTTGAGCTAGTGTTTAATACAAATATTACAAATTACCCACCTATTTCTTTAGTAAAATTCAGAATATTCAGAAAAAGATAGGTTATTTTCACATCCAAATTGTGCATTGCTGGATTATAAGAAGCTTAGCTGCTGTGGATTTGTTTTTGTGTAAAAGCAGAATGAACGCCCTTTTCTATGGGAAGCATCTTCAAAATATTCAGAGAATGTTATTTATTCCCTTCTTCAAATGTAGTTGAACTTATAGTCAAATGTGTTCTGGGACTCATGCTTTAGAAGCACAGGAAATTTATTTAAAGTGAAAATAACTTCTACACTAAAATGCTTTCTTTTGAAATTTCTCTCAGCTTTGCAGATTTTTTACACTATTATAAAAATATAAAGAGTGTTTATGGATAATAGGTGGACAGTATGATTAAGTGAGGCATGAATAATATTTATTTTGGCAAAGATTTGGGAGAATAAAATAATTAATCAAGGCAGTGTGATCAATGCATGGCAGTCAGATGAGAGAACCAGGTAAAGGTGGCATCTGAGCAGGCAGTGCAGAGGGGCTGCTCACAGCTAACGTATGTACAGGCAGCATGTAAATTAGGCAGCAGAGGCATCAATTTTGTATCCAAAAGACTAAAGTGGCACAAAATCATCAGGTAGAGTAAGGTTCTGAGAGGTCATTCAATCCTAAGGAACAGATTGGGATTTCAATGTACTGTGCAAAATGGCAGGGTGGTGTAACTAGGTGGTGACAATCTAATTGCATGAAACCAACCAAGCACTGAGATGGGGATACAGTCATTGGGAGGCTGAACTCAGAGAGATGTTATTAAAAGACTCATTGAGTGTTAACTATAGGGAAGACTCACATAGCTAAGACAGTAGATGGAAAAAATGCTTTGATAATAATTTTGAGGTTTTGTTTTGGGTAGTATGAACCAATTCACAGCAGGTCAATTCTAGCACTTACCAGGACTAGAAAAGCAAAGTAAGTTATAGGAGACATCAAGACCTGCAGAAGCATGGACTACAGGATCTGAGACATTTCAGTGAGAGGTTGACAAGTCATATTTGGCTCATGGCGGAGGCCCAGCAGGAGGACAGAGAATCCAGAAGAGATTTTGCTGACTGTGTAGTAATTAACAAAATTGGAGACTTGAGGGAGTTCAAAACATAAAAATTGATTCCACTTTAAAACAGATGATTCTTAAACTGCATAGGGTATGTGAATAAGTAATTTGAAAACCTCTTAAAAGCAGAACATAAATTACAAAGAGATAAAAACTTGCAGATTCTTAATTGAGAAAATTGGAACTTATATAAAATGTAGATAAACCAGGCATGACCTGGTGGATTAGTAGTTTGGTCAACAGCCTCCAAAGGAGTGCAGGCCACATATATCTATATTAGAGTCCCGGGCCTGGGGGGAACAAGTATGAACAACTTAATAAAAATAAAATAAAGTGCTTCTTTTTTAATTTATTTTTTATTATTATTGAAGGGATATTGCATTTTGACAAAGACTTGCTTTGAGGTTTACATATACATGTAAATTTTTACATTTACAATAGCATAGTAGATTTACTAATATTCCCCCCTTTGTTTCTCCCTTCATTTACAGTTAATTCCCTTCATCCCATGCTATCATACCATGTCTATCCTTCTGCTGGCTTATCTTGCTAAGCATAAGTCTCTCCAAGTCCAACCATGTTACTGCAAATGACAGGATCTCTCCCTTCTGATGGCTGCATAGTATTCCACTGTGTATATATACCACATCCTCTTGATCCGCTCCTCTATTGATGGGCATTTAGGTAGTTTACAGCTTTTATCTATTATGAATAGTGCTGCAATGAACATGGGGGTGCACATATCTCTTGGGATAAGTGTTTTTGTGTCTTTAGGCTAAATGACCACTAGGGGAATAACTAGATCATAAGGAATTTCCATTCTCAATTCTTTGAGGACTCTCCATACTGCTTTCCAGAATGGTTGTACCACTTTACATTCCCACCAACAGTGAATTAGCATTCCCTTTTCTCCACATTCTCTCTAGCACCTATCATTTCCATTTTTTTGGATAATAGCCATTCTTACTGAAGTGAGGTGATATCTCATCGCTGTTTTCATTTGCATTTCCCTGATGACAAGAGAAGTATAGCATCTTTTCATGAACCTGTTGGCCATTTGTTTGTCTTCCTTGGAGAGGTGTCTATTTAGGTTATCAGCCCATTTTATGATTGGATTCTTGAATTTTTGTTGTCTAAGTTGATGAGTTCTTTGTCTGTCTTAGATACTAACCCCTTATCTGAGGTGTGAGAGGCAAATATATTTTCCCATTCAGTTGGATGCCTTTTTGTTTTTATCCAAGTTTCTTTTGCTGAGTAGAAACTTTTTAGTTTTATGTAATCCACTTGTTTATTTTGGACTTTATTTGCCTTTCAATGGGAGTTGAGTTTCCAAAGATATCTCTTAAGAGATATCCTCTTTTATGTGTTTGATAGTTTCTGGTCTTATGTCTACATCTTTAATCACTTTTGAATTAATTTTTGTGTATGGTGTTAGGTAATGGTCTAGTTTCAACCTTTTGTATGTGATTTAGCACTATTTATTAAAGAGGCTGTCCTTGCTCCATTTAAGCTTTTGGCTCCTTTGTCAAAAATTAGGTGTGCATATATATGTGGATTTATTTCTGGACTTTCAATTCTGTTCCACTGATCTATATTTCTGTTTTTATACCGGTATCATGCTGTTTTGATTATTATTGCTTTGTAGTAGAGTTTGAAGTCAGGGAGCATGACTTCTCCATTGTTGGTTTTTCTCTTGAGGGTTATTTTTGCTATCCTGGGTTGTTTGTTGTTCCAAATAAGTTTCAATATTTTGTATTCTGTGTCTGTGAAGAATGTCTTTGGAATTTTGATTGGGATAGCACTGGATCTATATATTGTCTTAGGCAGTATGGTCATTTTAATTATTTTGATTTTTCTGATCCATGAGCATGGAATATCTTTTCATTTCTTTGCATCATCTTCTATTTCTTTTAGCAATGTCCTATAGTTCTCATAGCATAGGTCCTTCACCAATTTGGTTAGGTTTATTCCAAGGTATTTCACTTGTTTTTTTTCTGCAATTGTAAACAGAATTTTTTTCACTTCTCTTTCTGTATTTTCATACAGAAATATGACAATTTTTATACTAATTTGCAACCTGCCACGTTACTATATTTGCTTATTATTTCTAGTAGTTTTTTACTTTATTCTTTGGGGTTCTCTATGTATATTATCATGTCATCTGCGCAAAGTGATGGTTTCACATCTTCTTTTCCTATTTGGATACCCTTTATATCTGTATCTTGTCTAATTGCATTGGCCAGGATCTCCAGTACTATGTTGAACACAATGGTGAGAGTGGACATCCTTGTCTTGTCCCTGATCTTAGGGGAAAAGTTTTCAGTTTTTCTCCATTGAGTACAACGTTGGCTGTGACTTGTCATTTATAGACTTAATTATGTTGAAGTACATTCCTTCTATACCTATTTTTGGAGGGTTTTTAACATAAAAGGGTGTTGAATCTTGTCAAATGCTTTTTCTGCATCTATTGAGATGATCATGTGGCTTTTGTCCTTTTTTATTGATATAGTGTATCACATTTATTGATTCTCTTATGTTGAACCAAATTCCACTTGATCATGGTGTATGATTCTTTTTATATGCCATTGAATTTGATTTGCTAATATTTTGTTGAGAATTTTTCCATCAGTATTCATTAAGGATGGTCTATAGTTTTCTTTTTCGGTGCACTTTATCTGGTTTTGGAATCAGCACAATATTGGCATCATAAAAACTGTTTGGAAATTTTCTATTTTCTATTTTTTGGAACAGTTTAAGGAGAATAGGAATTAATTCTTCTCTGAATGCTCTTTAGAATTCTCTGGTGAAACCATCTGGTCCAGGGCTTTTGTTTTGGGGAAGGGTTTTGATCACTGTTTCAATTTCCTTACTTGTGATTGATCTGTTCATGATTTCTAGTTTTTCTCTGTTTAGTTTTGGGATATTATACCTTTCCAGAAATATGTCCATTTATTCTAGGTTATTCTGTTTATTGCCATATAGTTGTACATAGTATTCTCTTATAGTCCTCTGTATTTCTCTTATATGTTGTGATTTTTCCTTTTTCATTTTTGATTGCATTTATTTGTTTTCTCTCTCCTCTCTTTTGTGAATCTGGCTAGTGGCCTATTTTGTTTATTCTTTCAAAAAACCAACTTTTGGATTCACTGATTTTTTTGAATAGTCTTTCTGACTTGTATTTCATTGATTTCTGATCTCATCTTTATTATTTCCTTCCTTCTGTTGGATTTAGGCTTTTGTTTTTCTAGTCCCTTTAGGTGATGGCTTAAATTTTTTATTTGTGATTCTTCTTGTTTTCTGAGGTAGGATTGTATTACTATACATTTCCCTCTTATTACTGCTTTGCTGCATCACATAGATTCTGATATGTCATTTCTTCATTTTCATTTGATTCCAGATTTTTTTTTTAATTTCTTCCTTAATTTCCTCTTTTACCCATTGGTTGCTCAACAATATGTTTACTCTCCACTCTTTTGTGGGTTTCCTCTTTCTCCTTTTGGTTGCTCTCTAGCTTAATGCCATTGTGATCTGAAAAGATGCTAGATATGATTTCAGTCTTTGAAAATTTACTGAGACTTGTTTTGTGTCCCAACATAAGATCTATCCTTGAGAATGTTCCATGAGCACTTGAGAAAAATGTGCAGTCTATAGCTTTTGGGTGAAGTACTCTATATATGTCTATTAGGTCCAGCTCTTCCATTTTGTCATTTAAAGATTTAGCTTTTTTGTTGATTCACTGTCTGGATGATATGTCTTTTACTGAAAGAGAAGTACTGAATTCCCGTACTGTTATTGTGTTGCTGTCAATATCTCTATTTAGATCTGTTAATATTTGCTTGATATATTTGAGTATTCCTTTATTGGGTGTATAAATGTTAATAAGTGTTAAATATTTTTGTTGTATTGATCCTTTCATATAATGTCCATCTTTATCTTTCTTTATTTTCTTTGGTAGAAAGACTACTTTATCTGATAATGAGTATAACTGTTTCTGCTCTTTTGAATTCAGCATTAGCTTGCAGTAGCATTTTCCATCCATTCACTTTAAGCTTTTGCTGGTCTTTTGACTAAAGATGAGTTTCTTGTAGCTAACATATAGTTGGGTTATGTTTCTTAATCCATTTAGCAACTTTGCCTTTTGATTGGCAAGTTCAATCCATTTACATTTACATAATTATTGCCATTTGAGAACCTGCTACTGCCATTTTGATTTTTCTTTTCTTATTATGTTGATCTATTTGTTACTTTTATATTTTTGTGAAGTTTTTTCTCTTTAGTTTAGTTATTAGGGCCTCTTAACATTTCTTGTAGAGGAGGTCTCATGGTTGCAAACTCTCTTAGCTTTTACTTGTTGGGAAAAACCTTAATTTCTCCCTCAAATTTGAAAGAGAGTTTTGTAAGACATAGTATTCTTGGCTGGCATTTTTTATCCTGAAACATTTTAAAGACATCATTCCATTCTCTTCTAACCTGTAGAGTTTCTGTCTTGAAGTCTGAGGTTAGTCTGATAGGAGTGCCTTTATATGTTTTCTGCTTTTTTTTTCCTAGCTACCTTTAGAATTCTTTCTTTGTCTTGGATTTTTGATAATTTCAAAATTATGTGTCTTGGTGTAATTTTTTAGGATTTATATAATTGGGTGTTCTGTTTGCTTCATTGACCTGTATGCTCATTACCTGTTCTAGATTAGGGAAGTTTTCAGCCTTACTGCCTTGAATATGTTCTCCGTTCCTTTTTCTCTTTGCCTTCTGGGATACCCAGTATTTTAATGTTGCCTTTCTTGAATGTGTCAGATAGTTCTGTGTGTTTATTTTATTTTATTTTTTTTTGCATTTAATTTCTCTTTCTTCTTCTTCCTGTCTCCTTTCTGTATTACTATAGTCTACATCACCAATCCTTTCCTCCATTTGGGTTCTTCTAGTTCCATAGCTTTTTGTATTATTCTTAGTTTCATGAATTATCTTCTTTAAATATTGTGTTCCTATTAGTTTTTTCCTTAGAGCTTCAATCTCCACGCTGCTGTTTAAATTTAAGCTCTTTGTTTCATCTTAATTTTCTTTTATTTATCTGAATTTTTTTATGTTTGCAGATTTTAATTCCTTATCCGTTAGAAAAAAACATTCTTCCGTGTCTTCAAAGTTCATTTCTGATGAGCTGTCATTTTGATGTGATTCCATTTCCTGAGGTTTCAGAGTGTATATTTTTTCTTCCCCCCATGATTTGGGATCTTGTTGATCTGCCAGTTTGTTTGTTCTTTTTAATTTCTGCCTTGGGGGGGCTTCTATTTTTGTTTTATTTTGTATTTTTGGCCCTAACAGGCTTCCATAGTGTTTATCCCTGTGTCAGGGAGTGATGATGGCCTCTGGATGGGGGTGGGGTGGGCTTTAGGGATCATCTGTGAGTATGTAGTTTTGCCACCTGATGGTGGAGGAGGTAGGCTTGTTTTGTTGGGAGAACTCTGCTGGCTGGAACTATGTGACTTGTGTCTGCTCTCTGTGCTTATGTCCCTTATATTCACCAAACCATCAGGGTCAAGTCCTTTCCATGGTCTGTTCTTCCAGGGTTTTAGCTACTGGATCTGATTCCCACTGGCGCCAAGCCCCCAGGTGTGTAGTGAAGGGTGCTCAGCACCTGGATACTCCTGTTCTTTCTATCTCCAATTTTCTCCTTCTGTGCTTTTTCTAGCCAAGAGTTTGTTGGCAGCAATCACAGAAGCCCCTCTCCTGCTCGGTTTGACTCAGGCTTGTGGCTCCCTGCTCTGTGTGTATTCATACCCCTAGAGGTTAGGGAGGCTGCCTGTGCAATTTCTGTAGGAGGGCGAGGCAGCAATGGATTCACTGCTTTCACTGCTGCTTCAACACCCCTGCCTTGGGTGGGTGCTGAAGGTTAGAGCAGTAGCTCTGTGATAGTGCAGGCAGGGGAAGACAAAGGCCGGGTTTTTTACCACCAGACTCCTGTTTCTGCAGTTCCCCTTTGTTAGTCAAGAGTTGCCCGCATTCACCGAAACCCCTCCCCTGCTCAGTTTGATCCTGGCTGCCACTCTAGCTCTGACTGCCTTTGTGCCACTACAGATTAGCTGGGCTGCTTCTGCAGAAGAGGGAGGCAGCAACGCAGCTACTATTTCAAAGCCCAGGCGGGTGCTGGAGGTCACAGTAACTGTTCTGCACTCTTTAGAATGTCCACACAGCCCAAGTGGCTCCAGCTAGGCTCTGGTAGGGGAAGCCAGACCGCACCCACACCACCAAACTCCCCCTTTTGGGGGTTCCCCTTTGCCACTGAATTCTCTGTTGAATCTCCGTGCCTCTCACCCACCTGGAGAGCCAGCTGTTGGTCGTCTTCTGTTCTCCAAGTTGTTCCAGCTGATGCCAAAGCAGGAAAATCTCTTTTTCTGTGTTGATTCCAAAGAATTTTTTTGCCCTGTGCAGGGTCTCAGTGCCCGCGCCTCATAGACGCCATCTTGCCCCCAACCTAAAGTGCTTCTTTCTCCTCTCTTTCTGCCTGCTTACTCACTTTCATTCCTGCCTGCATCTTTCCTTTTTTTAAAAAAGAGGTAAGCTGAAATCTGTCTTCACCCTAATAGTTATGTGTTCAGTTCTTTATAGTACATGCCTAGCAGAAAAGTAGGTAAGCATTTAAATACTTAGTTACTTGCAATGCTTTGGATCATCTAAGTTTTCTTGAGCACAAATAACCGGTATTCATTAAAAATGTATATACACAAAAAATAGGACTGAGAACTAAGATAAAAGGAGAAAATAGAAGCAGAATCAAAAAATGATTCATATATAGATGTTAACAATCAAAGATCAGCACTAAGATATTCAATAAGAATAGAAGGAAACATTAAAAATACATTTAAAGATAAATAATTTTAATAGAACAATAGAAACCACGAAAATAAAAAAGCATGAATTCCAACAGGCAAGATCTCAATCTAAGAATCTAATGGATGGTTTTTAGGGCATATTAAATCCAAATGAAGATACAAATGAATTAATGAAATAAAAGACAGATAGTAGAATTATCCAAACTGACCAAAGTACACAGTGAAAAAAATAAATGGGAAAAAAACAGGAAATAGATATTGAGACACAGTCAGAGGTGTAAATAAGGGTGACTGGTGATCCAGAAGTAGAAGAGGGAGAGATGATGGCCAAGAATTTAAAAAACAAAATCAAAATACCAGATGAAATAGATTTAAGGAGCTTAACAGCCTCCAGGAACAAAAAAGAAGGAAAAAATAAAATTGAATATAGGCATATAATAGCAAAACTTCTGAAGGCTATAAACAAAAGGGAAAATCATGAAAGTGTCAATTAAAAAAAAGTCTTTAAAAGCAAAACTAAGATGAACCAAAACAATGAAATGCAGAAAACAATGAAATAATATTTAAAGTAACAAAATTAAATATCTAACAACCCAGAATTCTTTATGCAATAAAATTATCCTTTCAAATTGAAGATGAAATATCAAATCATAACTTCTCTAAGACACTTTTTAATTTAAATATATCACTCCCTTTGTCAAAACTAAAGTAGTTAAGTTCCTTATCTAATTTCTAATTCAAAATGTTCAAAAATATCTGCTACATCTTTTAAGAAACGTGCTTGTTATATATTTCCTTCTTTAGATCACAAATGAATTTGTCCAGTTTCTAACTTTAAAAGTACTGTTGCTCATCTTTTCTCTTCATCAATACCAATCTTCTCTTGATTTACCCACCAAGGCTGTGTCTCCTGACTAACCAGAAAACATTTTCTTCTCTCAAGAAATGAGAGAATGCCTATTACCTCAAAAAGAAGAAACTGAGTAAAAACACAGGTAGAAGATAAACTTGCATGTTATTTGCACCTCAGTGGATTTTATAATCACATTAAACTCTCATTTCCCTTTGAGTTGATTATGGCATTGAACATTTATAAAATAATTCTGATGAGAAAATATTTGTTTAACACCTTTAAGAATGCTCAGCATCCTCTCAGTTTCTTGTTTCATTCCTCTGTTTAACAAATGAGATTATCTATTTCAAGCAGAGAGCTGAGATACTATCCTAAACTCTTACCATATTTTCACTGACCTGTCTTTTTAATCTTTTCTAGCAATAATTGGTGGGGATGGAAATAACTGTTCTGCAGTGGAGAAAAGTGATTCAAAATCCTCTTTCTAGGGTGCCCTAAAGAGTTAACCCCAAGGACATTGGTACTATCTTTGACAGTCTCCGAAGGAATTTATCATCAGATATCTAAAAACAGCAGTAAAATCTAAATGATCACACATTTTAGTAGATTCTCTATTTTTGTATCTAACATGTGAAGGTAGAACATCTTTTCCAGAGACCCTTGGATCACATCTACTGACAAGATCCTCCATAACTTGCTGTTTGGGTGGGGGATACAGAGTCAAGGACAAAATTTCCTTAGAGAGCTTTAGGTCTACTAGTTTAAGAACAATAATTACCCAAGACTTTTCAGAGTTGAATAAGAATACATCAAATACAAAACAAAAAATGCTATGCACAACTCGGCTCTTCATTTTGCATATGAATTTGTCATCTCCATGTGACTCTAGCATTCTTGCATAAAATCAGTTTAAAGTGACTGAAAAATCTCTCATGGATTTCTTATACATGGTAGGGAGCTAGAATATTCACTCTTTCTTTTCAGCAGAGCTATGCAAAATTTCCTAAAACTTCTATGGTGAAGCCTCTCTCTCTCTCACTTAATATCAAATTCTTCACATTCCAAGGTGAACCCTCACCATTAGCCCTTTTTGCTGAGAGCCTGAGGGGTTCATTGGAGGCCTATCATTTGGGGCTGTGAAGCCACTAGGCAGTGGTTTCAGCTGTGTTTTTCTTTGAGCTCTTAGATTTTGTCAAAACTGGGACCCAAACTGAAACCACCAGCGCATTGATTTTTAAACATACTAGAAAGAGGGACATGGAAAAAAAAAAGCAAACAGAAATAGTTTCACCCTGTTATGCCAAGATTCACACAGCTGTATTTTTCTTTTGATATTATTTATGGATTTCTACTTTTAATTGATGGAAGTAGGTTCATAAACCTTATTACCAAATAGATTTTTATCTTTCAGCGTCTCCTACAAAATAGCTCATTTTCATGGCAGGCAATAATAAACAAGTATTACCTGTTTATTATTCTATGTATTCTATGTGGAAATATTTAAGGGAATGACAAGAGAAACACAAGATGTATCTTGTTGCTTTATTAACAAAGAGCTTTCAACCAGTGATTGTCTTGTGACCAAAGCTAAAAATCTTCCAAACTACTTTTATGTTTATATTTTCTTTTATTTTTGCTGCCACTTCCAAGCACAGTAAAAAAGAACAGAAAGTTAGATCATTTAAAACCTCAAAAGCCTGCTTTTCATTAGTATTCTCAAGTTTTATACTTAGTTTCTCTTATAAAGCACTTTATCCTACCACAGAATCAATTTGCATGTGGGCCAAAGTACTGTTGCAGTATCTTATTGGGTTGCCATTTTCAAACACTGGTAATATTTTTCTGCCTATTTGGAATTTGGATTCCCCACATTCGCTCCTGGGAAATAAATTGATTCATTTAATACATGGGTTTTCTTTTGGAATGAAATAAGTTTAAAAAATAAAACATAGTCCAGTAATGCTTTTTTTTAAATTCTATCTTCTTTTCATAGAATTTTCTTGATAACTGATTATACAGCATAATTTCTACATTAATTTTATAGATGTATTTTAAAATAACTATCAGATGTTTCAAGCAATATAGAGAAGCAATTAAATAATTATTTAACACTTTAATATCTTCCCAGCAATGTGCTGTCATTTTGACATAAAGAGCCCAATTCCTTTAATAGTTAGAATTTGAATAAACTAGGTTTTAAATCCTTTTAAAACACTAAAATTTTATTATTCTATCACTTAGGATATTACAAAGTTATTCAAAGCAGAGTTCCCAAATTAAGTCCTGTAACGAAATGTCTTGTAAGAGTAGAAGAAATAATTGAGGTGAGCATGAGAGAATTATTCAAAAGTTGATCATTTGAATGGTGATGATAGGGAATTCTGAGAATACCTAATTTAGAGGTGGATTTGAGAATCATCAGAGTTGGAATAAAATGAGGTGCTTACCGGCATTTTCTTTCCACTCCATAGAACGCTTTCTCTTTTTTCACAAGGGGTACTAAAATTGACAATAACTTATTATCTCTCCATTGTACCAGTCAATTAGAGAAAAGGTAATAATTTTCATTTCTACAAATGATAATGGTCTATAAAAGCGAACTTATAAGATGTTTTCTTATGTATCATGAATTTAATTATTGGATATGATTGTTCAACATTAAATTATGATTACCTTCTTTCGAATTTAAATTGCTCATAATTTTCAAGATCAGTTTGGGAGCTACATGTCATTTTGAAACATCGAGAAATAATGCTATACTGAATAATTGAACTTCAATTTATTCTTAGAAAGACTAATGCAAGTGATATCTGAATATTTTCTAGCCTCTCGACCTAGATCAAACTGCTAAATAATTTTTGTTGGCTTATTTTTATTTCTATGTCATGCTATTTGACATCCTCTACTGAAAAAAATTTATTTTTCCCAAATCTTTTTGCATTTTGGATTGTATAGACATACGATTGTGAATTTCAAAATAATTTTATCTGAGTATCTCTGTTATAATTATAGGCAAACTTCTCTTTTTAGCTGTAATAGAAAATATATCCATAAAAATCACAAGGCATCCCTGTATACATTAAATACATGTACATTCCTATAAACAAGATGGTACTATTTTCATGACTTAATCATGATTCATGATTTAATAAACTGCAGTTGTACTATTAATCCTATCACTGATGACAAATATGTTTCTATAAGTAACAGAAAGGTCAGTTGAGCTGCACTTTTAAAATCCTATACCATGAATTGTTTAATTTTTTGAGGATTTTTGCACCTATGTTAACAGATATTGGTCTCTAATTTTCTTGCTTCCCTCCTTCCTTTCTCCTTTCTTTCTTTCTTTTCTTTCTTTCTTGTCATGTTCTTGTCAGTATAATGTTGACTAAATAAAATACAACTTTAAGTTCCCTTCCTTCTCCTTTGCAGGAAAAGTTTTAGAGGGATTGGTATTAATTATTCTTTGAACCATGGTAGAATTCACTAGTGAAACCATCTGGTCATGGACTTTCATTTTTGGAGACATTTTTGACTGCTGTTCCAAGTTTCTTACTCACAATCAGTTCACATTTGTTTCTTCCTGATTCATTTATAAAGGCTGTATGTTTCTAAGAATTTCTCCATTTCTTCTAGATTATTTAATTTTTTCCTTTAGGCGTTCATAATGCTCTCTTACCATTCTTTGCATTTCTTCTACATGCTGTATCTCTTCTTTCATTTCTGGTTTTATTTATTTGGGTTTTCCCTCTCCTTTGTGAGTCTGGTTAAGGTCTGTTTATTTTGTATATATTTTTAAAAAATCAGTTATTTGTTTCATTCATTCTTTGAATCATGTTTTTTTTTAATCTCTATTTTGATTATCTAGAAAGCCAAATTCAACAACTTATTGAAAGAATTATGATCAAGAGGGATTTTTTTTCCAGGAAATTGTCCAATATGCACAAGTAAATGTAATGTAACACATGAACAAAAGGAAGGACAAAAATTATATTATCATCCCTATAGATGCAGGAAAAAAATCTGACAAGATTCTGCATCCTTTTATGGTAAAAGCCCTTAAAAAATGAGGATAAAAGAAAAGTGCCTAAATGTAATGCAGGCTATAATCACAAATCACAGTCAATTTCATACTCATTGAGTAGAAGTTGAAAGCTTTTCCTCTAAGATCAGGAACAAGACAAAGGATGTCCACTTTTACCACCACAATTCATTATAATATTTGAAATCCTGCTCAGCGCAATTAGATCAGAACAGGACATAGAAGTTATCCAAAATGGAAAGGAAGAAGTAAAATTACCACTGTTTACAGATAGCTTTATATTTAGAAAATCCCAAAGACTCCAATAAAAACTTTTCAAAATAATAAGCAAATACAGTAAAGTGAAAAAATGACAAAATTAAAATCTGTTGTATTTCTACGCCCAAATAATTAACTAGAAGAAAGAGAAATCAGGAAAACACACCCACTTTAATTACATCAAAAAGAATAAAATATTTTGGAATAAATTGAATGAAAGAATTGAAATACTTGTATTTTGAAAACTTTAAGATATTGTTAAAAGAAATAGAAGATACAAAGAAATGGAAAGATATTCCATGTTCATTAATTGGGAGAATGAGCATTGCTAAAATGACTATATTACCTAAAGCAATATATAGGTTTAATGCAATCCCCATCAAAAATCTCAATGATATTCTTCACAGAAACAGGACACAAATCATGACCTTTATTTGGAATTACAAAAGACCCCAAATAGCAAAACAAACCTAATTGAAAAAAAAAAAAAAAAAAAAAAAAAAAAAAAAAAAAAAAAAAGAAACATAAACAGAGGTATCATGCTCCCTGACTTTACTAAACTATGAAGAAATAGTAACCACCTCAGCATAGTACTAGAACAAAAACAAACACACAGATTAATAGAACAGAATTGAGAGTGCAGAAATAATCACATATATATATATACAAAGACAATAAATTCATGATAAAGGTGTCAAGAAACTCCAACAGTAAGAATAGTCTCTTCAATAAATGATGTTAGAAACTCTGTACAGTCACATGTAAAAGAATAAAACTAAACCACTATCAAACACCATATGCAAAAATTATCTCAGAGTGAATTAGATATTTGGGCATTAAGATCTGAAAGCACAAAATACATAAAAGAAAACATAAAGCCCTACTCCACTTCATAAAACTTTTGTTAAACTTCAAAAATAACAAACTTTCATAGCTCAATCATCTATAAACTTTACTTCACATTTTAAGTAAAATTTCTCAAGCAAGTATCTTTTATTCATTTCATTTTAAAGACTGGAGGATTAAATATTTGTATTATTGGATTCTCTCCAACTTTTGGTAGTTTATCCTGAAAAAATCTTAATTTTCATGTGATTATTTTAACTTTCTTGTCTCAAATTAAATTTACTTCAGTATTTTTCTTAAAACATTAGACAGTATTTTCTTAAAAACAATAATTTTTATAATAGATACATGTAAATGCTATTAAATAAAAAAGTAATTAGACACAAATTCAATAGATACATGGAAGAACTATTGAATTAAAAAAGTGAAAAAGTGTAGTTAGGCACAAATTCAATAAATTTATCACCACAAAAAAATAAAGTATGTGTATTTACATCTACGGAGGCAAAATAATTTTATATTTTAAACCTTAAAATTAAATTAAAATTTTTTTCTAGTAAGTAATAATTAAATAGAAAAATGTAATGAGACACATATTTAAATGCTGTATATAAGTTAGCATCTATGAAAATCTGTGTTTTGTATGTAAGGCTGTTACTATGAATCTAAAATGAATCCAAATTTTTGACAATTTTTTGCCTGTATAGTATGTGCTCAACATACTATTAGAAACTGAGGTCCAAACCCATAGAGAGTTTAAAGTCTATTGAGACAGATAATTGAAACAATCACAGTACATTGTGTTAAATAAGGGCTCTAACAGAGGAAGCACGGATGTGGTTAAAACACATGCCAAGGGCATCACATTTAGCTTTGGCAGAGCTAGAAAGACTTCTTTGAGAAACAGACAGCTAATCTGAGATGGCCAGCAAAGGTAGGATAGGGAAAGCTGAAGAGACAAGGAAAGTAGATGGATAGGACTGAGGATGAGAAAAGAAGAAGGGAGTAAGATTATATCCAATTTCTGGCTCACAATTTGAATAGTTATAGGAGTATTGATTTTGAAATAATTACTGACTACCCAAATGGAAAGAGCTCAGAAATAGTCACTCTCTGAAGTAAAAGTAGAATTGAAGATACAGTTCTCAAAGTCATCAGCATCTAGGTGGTCAATGACACTGTAGGAAAAGATGAGAATGCCCAGGGAGAAGGTGATAACTAGAAAAGCAGAGGGCCTATGTGGCAACTCTGAGTAATACCAACAGATAAAGAACAAATTGTGAAAGAGAGGATTATATGTAAGAAACAAAGAAGTAGCTGAATGGTAACTTCACTGATAACCTATAAGATTTAAATCATTCTTCAAGTGGACATGAATTTGTTTTAGGTCATCTACTCCACATTTAATCACTTGGCACATGGGTGAAGTGCTTATACATGGCTTGTTTTTCTAGATAGTTTGTATTATACCATAGCTGGGCATGTATATCTATATGTATATATATACACACTCAACAAAATATAACTCCCTAAATGCTGAATTGGAAAAAAGGATGATTTGTGAGTTATTTTGCTCTTCTGGTATTTATCATCCTTTACTAGTCATTTTTTTCTTTTATTTCTCTGGTGTTTCATTGTTTGGAGTTGCATACATAATTTTAAGATTAAGGAGAGAACTGCTTTTCCACAGGACTTTGATTACATAATCCAAGCTACCCTGTTTCTTATCATCATGCCATATGCCTCTTAAAATGGTATGCAGAACTGAACAGAACATTCTATAACAAAGCTCAAGATACAATAATTTTGTATTATATATTAAAAAACTGTAATGCCCTAGTTCCCTGCATCCTACCTCAAAATGGCTACACTCATCTTTTCTTTCTCTCTAGAGAATTCTTTGGCTCTAGGAAAACCCACTCAGGGTGGAATTAATGACCCAGGAGGACAATATGTAACTAGTGGAGAACTGAAGACAACATATGAAAGTTCCAGTCTCTTGTTCTTCAGGTGGGAATCTCTAGAAAGATAGTACTTGTGTTTCTCAGAAGGTCCCAAGACAACCAAATTTCTGTGCCACAGCAGCAACCTTGATAAGACTTTTGTGTCTTCCTTCTTTTCTGTCTCATTCATTCGTTTTCTGGCATTACATTCCAGTTACCCATCCAAATCCTGTTTTCAGGTTCTGCAATCCAGAGAATTCAAACCAAGTTGATTATATTTAGCATTTTATCTGTGACATAAAATATTACATACTTGAACTCAATTGAAAAAATCAAAAAGGATTATTTCCATTTTCAAGTCAGTAAAGACTGGAAAAGGTGACTGCTTCTTCAGTTATTCCTTGAAGACAAGGGACATACTTAATTTTTCAGTAATTGACCCCAAAAAAATAGAGGATTGCAACCTGCCCAAGAAAAATGTCAAAATTGTTGTTTTAAGGAAGTTCAATGAACAAACAGAATAACAAAGAAAATCAAGAAGTTTAACATAGACATGGAAATCATCAAAAAGTTTCAAACAAAAATGTAGAGACTGAGAATGCAGAAAATGAAATGAAAATGTATCTAAAAGCACCAACAACAGATTTGATCAAGAATAGAAGTAATCTATTATTTGACATGACAGAGAAATAATTTGAAATCATTCAAGAAAGGAGGGAAAAAAATGAATCAAAAGAGTGAAAAATCCTAGTAATCTATGGGATAGCAATAAAAGAAACCACCTATGTATGCATCATAGAAGGAAAAGAGAAGGAAAAATGACAAAAATTTCTTTAAGATGTCTCATATTTTCCAAAATCTGGAGACATATGCAGGCATCCAAGTTCATGAAAGTCAGTAAGTCCTCCAAAATTTTCCATTCAAAATTATCTTTTAAAAAATCATAATAAACTGTTCAAAATAAAAGCAAATAAACCTTTAAAGACAGTAAGACAATTTCCTCAAGAATATTTGCTAGAGAATTCCCATAACACTATCAATAAAATACTAAGCAGAAACCTTTTAGTCCAGGAAAGAGTAGGATGATATATATTCAAAACACTAACAGAAAACAAAACAAAACAAAAGCCTGTCCTACAAGAACACCCAGCAAAGGGTCTTTTGGAAAAGACACTTAAAGACTTTCCCAGAAAAAAGCTGAAGGACATCAAGATTAGACCTGCCTCATAAGAAATTTTGGAAGAAGTTCATCAAGAAACACAAAACCTTTGAGACTGAATCATGAAGAAACAAAAAATCTGAGCATGTCAGTAACAATTAATGAGACTGAAGCAGTAAGCAAAAACTTCCCCAGAAGGAAAAATCCCAGTTTCACAGAAGAATTTTACCAAACACTTGTGGAATTAACACCAATCCTTCTCAAATTATTTCAAAAAATTTTAAAGGAAGTAACACTCCCTAAATCATTTTATGATGCAAGAATTACTCTGATACTAAAGTTAAAACATTGTAAGAAAAGAAAAATACAGGACATTTTTGCTTAATACATATACAAAAATCTCAACATAATATTAATAAATAGAATTCAATAGCACTTTTAAAGGATAATATACCATGAGCAAGTGGAATTTATCCTTGGAAAGTAAGAAGTGTTACAACATAAGAAAATCAATAAGTATGATACACCATGAAATAGATTAAGGATAAAAATTATATGATCATCTCAATAGATACATGTATACATTTGATGAAATTCAACATCTTTCATAAACTCTCAACAGAGTATAAAAGGAACTTATCCCAACATAATGAAAGGCCATACATGACAGCCCACAGTCATTATCTTACTTAACAATATAAGGCTGAAAGCTTTTCCTCTAAGGTCAAGAACAAGGGCATCCACTCTTATCATTTCTATTCAAAGTAGTAGTGGAAATTCTAGACAAAGAAGTCAATAAAAAGAAATAAAATACATCCAAATTATAAAGGAGAATAAAAATGTCTCTTTTTGCAGATGACATGATATTATAGGGAACCCTAAATATGCCCCCCAAACTGTTAGAATTAATAACTAAATTCATTAAAGTCACAGAATACAAAATCATTCTACAAAAATCAGTCATATTTCTATCCACTAATAAACTATCAGAAAGAGAAATTAAGAAAACAATACCATTTATGATAGCTTCAAAAAAATACCTAGAAATGAATTTAATCAAGAAAGTGAAAAATGCTGTGTACCAGGAACTATAAAACACTGTTAAAAGAAATTTAAGATGACACAAATAAATGGAAATATATCCCATGCTTGAGGATTTGGGTGGATTGTTAAAATGTACATTCTTCACAAAGAGATCTACAGATTCCATGCAATCCCTATCAATCCCTATTCCAATAATATTTTTTACAGAAAAAGAACAACTCTGAAATTTACAAGAAACCACAAAGACCCCAAATAGCCAAAGAAATCTGGAGAAAGAACAAAGTTGGAGAGATCACATTTCTTTATTTCAAATTATTATAAAACTATAGCAATAAAAAGGAAAGTATGGTAACTACATGAAAACAAATACACACAGAGAGACCAGTGGAACAGAATTAAGAACTTAAAAAGAAGCCCATGCATATACAATCAACTAACATTTGACAAGGAAAACCAAGGATACTTGATGGGGAAAGGATAGATAGCTTCTTCAATAAATGTTATAGGGAAAACAGGATGTCCACATGTAATAGAATGAAATGTGTCCTCTGTCTATACTAGACATAAAATTAAATTAAAATGGATTAAAGACAAAAATATAAGACCTGAAAATGTAAAAATCTTAGAAGAAAATATAGGGTAATCACTCCTTGAAATGAGCCTGGCTCTGGTTTTTTGGATATGACATCAAACAAAAGTACAAAGCAATAAACAACCATAAACAAGTGGTATTAATGCCGAACACAAAATCTTCTCAAAACAAAAGAAGCAATCAACAAAGTGAAAAAACTTTCTACAGAATGGGAGACAATATTTTCAAATAATATATCTGATAAAGTATTCATAAGATATATAAAGAACTTATATAACCAAATAGCAAAAACAAACAAAAATCATTAAAAATCGATACAACCTGAATATGCATTTTTCCAAAATGATGGACAAATAACCAATAAAAATGTGTTCAACATTACTAATCATCAGAGAAATGTGAATCACATCCACAATTAGATAATAGTTTCAGACCTGCTAAAGTGACTATTGTCTAAAAGACAAGAAATAATAAATATTGGTGAGGATGTAGAGAAAAAGGATCCCTTATACACTGTTGGTGGAAATGCAAACTGGTGACAGCCACTATTAGATACAGTATGGAGGTTCCTCAAGAAAACTATAAATCATAAGTATGATCATACAATCCCAATTCTGGGATATTCAAAGAAAAGAAATCACAGTCTCAAAGAGATAACTTTACCTCCATACACATTGCAGCATTGCTCACTATAGCCATGACCTGGAAGCAGCCTCAGTGTCCATGGCTAGATGAATGGATAAAGCTTTGTTGTATATATTTACATTTAACAGAATACTAGTCAGTCATAAAGAAGGAAGTTCTGGCATTTGTGACAAAATGGGTAGACCCTGAGGGTATTACGTTAAGTAAATTAAGTAAGACAGAGAGACAAAAAACATATGACCTCACTTACATGTGAAATCCAAAAAAATCAAACTTACAGAAACAGAGCAAAATAATGGTAGTTAGGGAGTGATATGTGTGAAACAAGGAGCTATTATACAAATTTGCAGTTGTAAAATGAAAAAGTTATAGGAATCTAAAGTTCAGCACAATAACTATAATGACATTAAAGTTGCTAAGAGAGCAGATAGTAAATGGTCTCATCACTTACACACACACAAGATAATTATGAATTGCCTTATTGTAATAATCATTTCATGTTACATATGTATATCAAATCATCTCACTGTGCACCTTAAATTTACATAATGTTGAATATCAATTTATCACAATAAAGCTGGGGGAAAAATCTTACTCAAATCAAGACTATTTCTGTGAGTTATAACAGACTGTTCTTCAAATCAGCTTCAACAGTTTTAATAAAAAGGCCCAAATTAAAGAATTTTTTATATAATCCATTGCAAAATATATTGAGATAATTATTTTGTTTGGGGATCAAATCTAGCTCCCTGGAACTTTAGCTCACATCCTCATTACTCAGTTTGATGGCCCTTTTAAAAGCTAATTTTCAAAACTGAGCATTATATTACAAATGAGACTACATCATAGCTTCCTTATGTTGAAAAATACTTTCAGATGCTATACATGATAAACTCGTATAGCCTATTGTTCCTTTAAATTCCTTGATTTTATTCACATAAAACCTTTTTCTTTCCTCTTTGTATATCCAACTGTAATAGTTAAATACAGGCTCTTACATTCTTTCCTTATACATTTAACTTTCAAGCCATTCAATTATCTTGTCAAGACATCTAAATTTCGATTCTGTCGTGTATTTGTGCACACATATCTTTCCAACTTTGGATATTAACAAGACTTAACTTAGAATCATTGAAACAAAATCTCAAGCAAAATGACTCAAGAAGAAGAAAATCACTAAGATTGTGTACTCCAGGTCCATATATATGCACTGAACCTTAGGTATGATTAATTAAAAATATTATGAGTTGTCTAAATTCATTATAATCTAAGATCATCTTCCATAATAATTACATGAATAGGAAGAGATATTATCAGACATCTTATTAGCATACATATGGTTTCAACATTCCTTTGAGCAATCAATGTAGTGCTCTATTGAAAGAGTGAAAATAAAGTTGTAGGGACATGACTTGTTTTTTAATGAACTCACTTTTTTTCTAGGAATTGACATTTTAAATTACTCAGATGTCTATAATAGATTTTACTCTAATTAAGTCACATTAATAGTTCACAGTTTCTAAATGTTAATGTCTTCTAGGTGGTAAATATCAGGACTCCCTACAGTCTTCTGTTTAATTATTTTACTTGTATCTTTAAATGTTGACATCAACAACTCTTTTATAATTGCTTTTCTTTTATATCATCTGATACACTTTTTTTCTGAGCCTGAGAATCTGAACCTAAAGTAACAAGAAGCTCTCTTATTTGTTCCTAAATTTACTTTCAAATCCCTCTTAAAAACGCTCAAACTGCATCCTACCTAAAGGAGAAGTTTTGCTTGTACAAAAAAAATGAAAGAAATATAAAAATTGAAGAACTTTGTCTTTTTGTTTGCTCTTATTTTTCAGATAAGATTATAGAATCTTAACCAAAAAATGGGAATTCCGTTTTCTTTCCTGGCTCTTGATGAATCCAAAGCTATTTTATATATATATATATGTTTTATAATGTTTTATTTTCAAGTCTCAATTTGTTCTGGTAAGTGGCTCTCTAATCTAATTCAAATCCACACAACTCTTTCAAATGCATGTGTTACTATATACTTCTTTAATCTTTGTGTTGTTTCTGAAAACCTAAGACTTATTCTGATTAAAACGTATTAACATGACAAATATAAAATAAAAATACAGGCCTCTAGAGAATTTACCTTGAAAATGCAACTTATAAATATAAATGCTAAATAAATAGGTCAATTGATATTATAAGTATTATATATGCATTAATATTATAAATATTATATACACAGTAGATATTTTATTACATCCAATAAATAAACATATGTATACAACACATAATGACTCTTTAAAACAGCATTTTGATTACAAACATTATGATTCTGATAAATACTATCAGACAGGGTAGTAATAATTATTATCTTTGTTATCAATAAATTTAGAATTACAAAATGTTGATAGCTGAATGCATAGAAATATTTTAGAGACGGTCTTCTAGATGAATATAGCCTGATTGTGATAGCTGCTCAAATACTAAAAATTATATTTATATTGATAAGAATAATTAAGTATTAGTATGCATGTATAGTAATTTCATGTTTTAAATGCTTGTGTTTTGAAACATGCATATTAAATGATCAGTAAATAATAGAAATATAATAATACTGTGACTACTATTTAATGAATACTCTATCAAAACTGTGTTCAGCACTTTAAACTGTTGTCCTATTTAATCCTTTCAACAACATTTTTGAGTACTTTTTGTTGATCAATAAATCAAACAATGGTGAAATTGGTATATGAAATCAACTCTGAGTAACTGAGTCCTTAAAAGGAGAAATTATCTAGATTTACAGAGACTGTATGAGGGAAATAGGGTTCTTGTGCTCCCTAATAAATGTCAATGCAATTTGGATTGAATGTGTATCTCCACTCTTACAACTTTTCTTGAAAGTACTTGTTTAGGATAAACTGTTTGCACTTTCATCACTTAGTCACAGTCCTTGTTTTTGAATAAGAAAAATATATATATTTAAAAGCACAATGAAATGTGTGATTACGGCATATATCTCTATAATAAAACTATTTTAGTATTAGTCAAAAACTAATAAAATTTCTTTTTCCTCTCTAGCGTATTTAGAGTTGCCAACAAGAATGCCAAGAAATAAACTCTATGTACTAAAAAATTATACATAACTCCTTGTGGCAATTATTTTTATAACTAAGGCACTTAAATGACTAGTTAGAAGTGTATTCTCAAAAAAAAATTGAATAGTAGTTAAAAGCTGATGAAATACTGTGAAAATTTTAATAGAGGCATTTTATTTTAAAACTTGGTTTGTATAATAACAACCATTTCTTCATTTACACATTCCGTAAATGTTCTCTATGAATCAGAATCTCTGATCCTTGCTAGAGATGGGAAGAAGTCATGTAATGTAGTGTTGCAGATACTCAGTGGACACCTAAACTCTATAACAGACAGATGCATGGGCATATAGTCACTTCTCATTCTCTCTCCAAGTATTTATTGAGCAACGTCTAGATATCAGAACCTAGGTAATAGGAATACAATGCGAAATCAGATACAATTCTATAAAAAGACACAGAAACCCCCCCCCTACAAAAAAATCATGAAGTACAATAATTAGTATGTTAAAGTATAAGCAGTCATAGGAATACAGTTCAATCCAAAAAATTTGCATTGCACTCCTAATATATGCCAAGAACC
The DNA here is from genome assembly GCA_004363575.1 of Solenodon paradoxus. Taxonomy (NCBI): domain Eukaryota; kingdom Metazoa; phylum Chordata; class Mammalia; order Eulipotyphla; family Solenodontidae; genus Solenodon; species Solenodon paradoxus. The sequence goes on along the minus strand of RJWH01000008.1, from coordinate 1,566,564 downwards.
ATAGTAAGTGTAAGGAACATTTGTTGATTCTTCAAGTTAAATATATCTAATTCCATTGGCCTAGCATATCATTTTCTTTTCCAATAGCAATCAGATAAATTTTGTGGAATTAAATTTTTCCTCTTTGAATTAAAGTAGACAGATCGTAATTTTCTTTCTAGGCTCTAGGTTCTTTTTTAATCCTGCCCATACATCAGTATCCCCATCATTTCTGTCCCTTCCTTAGAGGGACAGAAATTGGTTTTGTTGCTAGTAATGAAAGTACTCTAATAGAGATGAATGATTAAAAGATCAATCTGACATCATAAAAATCAAGGATAGAAAGAATTCTGAGGTTTATATAGCTAACAATTTCAAACATCACAGAGGGCTCAAGGACTTAAAAATGACCACTAGATTTAACAACTGTGACAATTAGTAGCATTTTTTAAAAAGTAATTGCAGTGGAATAAATTTGGGGCCAAAGCTAGAATGCAACTGATTAAGAATAGGAAGACTGTGCAACCACTCTTTCAAGAAATATGTTTCTAAAGGGCAGTAGACAAGGTAATTTACAGTTCAAGGGAAGTTCTATTTTTTAAATGAGAGATTTGATTATATTGATAACTTAAAGAGAGCATTAATATTTATTAAGTAGTTACTATGTTTGTTTCTGTTCATACTATTATGACATTCTAATCTTCAAAGTAGTTATTGTTATTTTCAACATTTTACAAATAAGAATACTGAAACACTGACCAATCTCTAATCCAACTCATACAATTGTTAAGTAATAGAGCCCCAACTTAAACCAAGGCAATAGCTCTAGATTCCACACTGCTATCCACACTGCCTTTCCATAGGAGTGGAGGTGGCTGAACCAAATGAAAATAAGTATATTAAAAATTAGGTATTTGCTAGGGCTTGTTAAATGCTGGAAATTGTTCTGGGTCTTGGAATACACCAGCAAAAGGCTGACCAAGATCTTTGCCCACTTATGATCCACCCTTACCTCCACTTTCCAAGAATGGACACAAACAATAATCACAGGTTTATTACAAAGTAGCTAGATGTTAATAAGTGTTATGGAAAAAAGGAGAACAGGGTAATGAGGTTGCAAATTTAAAACAGTCTCCTTGAGAATGTCATTTTAGCAAGGACTAGGAGGTGAATAAATTAATCATATGAGTGTCTGGAAGCAAATGTAGTAGTTGATGTTCAGCTCTGAAGAACTCAATGTATTATCTCTCCAGAATGGGTTAGTTCTGTTGAGAGGGCTAACCCTTTTGGGGTTTGGTTGAACACTGAACAATTAAGGAGACTAATTTTCATGTTTATCTACTATGATATATTGTATGACTGTAACTTAGAATTTAAATGTTAATAAGATTAATCACCCTTGGATGCAAAATAAATCTCAAACTTAAAGATGACATGCAGGCACTCAAGGTAAGGGCACTGATCAGTGGAATAAAGCTGGACCACCAGAAACTGACTCATTCATATACAGTCAGTTCGTCTATGACAAAGGAGCCAAAAGCATACAATGGAGAAAGGAAATTTGCTTTAATAAATGATGTTGGGATAACAGGAAAGCCACAAACAAAAGAATTAATCTAGGCCATTCTCAACACCATTCACAAAAATTAACTCAGAAATGGATTAGGGACTTGGATACAAGACTGGAAACCATAACATTTTTAGAAGACATTCCATGACATCAGCCTTAGGGAGGACTTTGGGGACTCAACTCCAGCATCAGGGAAACAAAATCAAAAACAAACAATTGGGACTATATCAAACGAAAAGTTTATTCATAGCAAAAGAAAACATCACCAAAACAAAAAAGTGCTAGCTGGAAGAACATATCTGCATTCATATTTCTGACAAGGGCTTGATATCCAAAATATACAAGGAACACATGAAACTCAAAAACAAAAAAACAGACAATCCAATCAAAAAATGGGGTAAGGAATTAGAAATATTTTTCTGAAGAGGATAGACAGATGAACAACACATATATTAAAAAAAAGTCCTTCCTCGCTGGCAATCAAGGAAATGCATAGCAAAACAGTGAGATATTACCTTACACCTGAGAGACTGGTTGTTATCCAAAAGTCTGGAAACAAAAAGTGTTGTCAAGGATGTGGAGAAAAGGAAAGCTTTTATACAGTTGGTGGGTGTGCAAATTGTTGCAATCCATATGGAAAACAGTATCGATACTCCTCAAAAATTTGAAGATGGAAATCCCATATGATTCCGCTATCTCACTTCTGGGTGTTTACCAAAAAAAATGCAAAAGCACCAGATGAATGGCTAAAGATGTAGTATATATACACAATGGAATACTATACAGCCATTAGAGGAGATAAATTCTGTCATTTGAATGAATATGGATGGATCTAAAGTGGATTTTGTTAAGTGAAATAAGTCAAAAGCAGGAAGATAGAAACCAGATGACCTCACTCATAGGTGAAATGTGAATAGACAAACAAAAAAAAGGCTAAACAAAACCAATCCCTAGACACTTGCAATAGAACTGAGGTTACCAGTGAGGAATGGAATGGACTAGGGGGCAAGTGGTTGCAGGACCCACTGGACACTGGACACTTAGTGATGTGGTTAAGGGCAGTGTGTGTTGACATATATCTGAGGAATGGGAAAATTGCACAAGAGAGGAGCCTATACATATAGGTTTATTTTAATTTGTAAAACAAAGTTACTGCAATAAAATACTAAAAAAAGTTTTAAAACAGTAATGGCACCAACATCTACAACTCAACAAGCTTGTCAGTTTATGATTGGGTATTATTCCTCTATTTTTTTTTCTAAGATGTAAATTTTTAGAGCAATTTTAGGTTTCAAACAAAATTGAGAGGAAGCTAGAAAAATTTCCCATAACCCCACTGCCCCCACATTGCATAGCCTGAATTCTTACATGATTGAGAATATCCATATTTTGAGACACAAAGATAATTTGGCTAGTGCAAATATGTTAGTTTATATTTTCCTTTAAAACTATGTAGATATTGTCCCTACTATCTTCTGTAATTTAGTGTTATTGTAAGAAGGAACTATTTGCTTTAAATGACTTCACATCTGAAAAAGTATTTATTATTGAATTTTAATAATTCAGTGCTAATATTATTTTATCATATTAAAGCTCATATAAAATCATAATATTTCCTTTCAATATTTGGCCATTTTCTCCATGTTTAAAATTAAAAATTTGATTCTATATTTCTGGGTTTCTTTTTATAATTTCCATTGGTGGTAAGAAGGAAATGAGACCAATTATCCTTATTTAGTCAGTCCTCTCTCTCTTTTTTCTAATTGTTTCAATATTTCTTTTCCCTCTGAATTAATCCTAATTATCTTCTGGTTTTCTTTCCTATCAGGAATTCCATTTTTAACTTACTATTATGTTTCATTTCTGCTTGTAATTTATTCATCAGTCCTGTAATTGTGTCATTTTTATGTACAGAGTCCCTTTTATTTCATTCACTATCCTTATGATCTCAAGTTTTCACTATGAAATCATGATATTCATGTTGTTCTAATTATTTTTACATTTTGAGTAACTTTTCTTTTATTCTTTACATAATATGTTTCACACTGGCTTTTTCACCTGTAAATAACAAGCTACATTGTGTTTTTCTTTTTTTTTCTCTGAGTTGCACTTACAAGATTACCATTATAATAGTCTTTATGTGACAATGAATTATGAATTATTCCTATTGATACATTTTCCACTCTGACTTATTTATCTTCTTGCCAAATTACAATCAAAGACTGGGTATTCCTGTCTCAAATCTGCATAATCTAAGAATTTGATAGGGCATGTGAGAGGAAGGAGAATTCCATTAGTCTTCACTCTGCTATTTCCTCATCTTTATAAATTCACTGCATTATGATTCACTCTATCAGTTATCAGTGCATGTACTGTCCTCATTAAATATAGAAACTGGAAATTATCTCTAATGAGTTTTCAAACTTCTTTAGAGATTCCAAGATTTTATAAAGCAGTGAATGATAGTTTCTGCTCATTAGGATATTATTTTATTTCCCAAGGTTTCATTGGCTGTCTCTGAATAAAGGTATCTCCAAATTGGTCTTAAAAAACATTCACAGTATATAGTACATTATTTGTGGGAATGGAGGAGGAGTAAGGGGCTGCTTCAAGTTGGAACAAAATCATCTATTTCTTTACTTGGATGCCACTTATTCAAGTGCATAGCATGTCATTTTTGCCTTCTGTATCTTTTTGTATCTGCTGGTTTTTAGTTTATTCATTTGATAATTTTAATTTAAAATGTTTATTAAAAACTAAGGTGGGAATGTCTATAATGCAGCTTTATTAGACTGCCTTTATCCAGATTGATGAGGTAGGCTTTCCACAGCTCTGATTTATCCTGAGAGCCTAATACAGTGGTTAGCTGCTTTTCAATGAATACTTTTATAATTTAATTGAAAATGCAAAGTAGCTTCAGTGTGAAGAATGTTATTAACCAAAAAATATTTCATCTATTTGTTTCCTATATGTGGTAGGCATGCATTTAGTTAAATTATTTCTTTAATTTTTAGATAATGGCATTTATTAATGGCTACTAATTCTATTTAACATCTTAAGAAAACACAATTTAGATCAAGACTGAAATATTTATTTACAAGTTACTTATTGACACCACATTGTAATCTTTCTTAGAATCTTGATTTAACCTATAGTAATTAATATATTTTCAATGGCAGTCTCTCTTCTTGCTGTTTATTACTATCTCATTTACAGATAATATTGTGGATCACTCCAGTGTCCCAGGTGAGTCTCTCTGATATCTAAATTATTGGTACATTTGTACCCAATGACCATTTTCTCTTCATTTTGAAAAAAGGCAAATGGTCCTTAATACTTTCTAGAGTTTACTAACCAACATTTATTTAACTTTCTTTGATCATATTAGCACCACTAACTAATCGTCTTCTTTTCAGGAGGAAACTTTTTTAAAGTAAAAAAGATCACAAACATCTGCTTTCCGATATCAGAGATTCTAGATTCTTAGGAAAATACCATTCATTCAGTAAAGGTTAGTTGACTTGGGACACATTAATAGATACTTTTTTTTCCTTAAAGAGGAAAGCAAGCAGTTTTTATTTATTTGTTTATTAGTTTGGGTTGTTTCCCCAGACCCCATGAATCCAGGACTTTGGACTTTACGTAGCCTATGCCTCAACCACAAGTTTAGGACCTGAGCCACTGAAGCCTGCCATGTTAATAGATTCTTGTAGTTATAAAAAACCCTCCCACCCTCCTTCTTAAACAATGGAGGACTCTTGTCTATAATCACACTGTGAGATGATCATCTAGATTCTGCTTGAATACCAGAAAATTCATTTATATTTCAGCTCTTATTTCCTACAGTAGACACTGGTTGCTCTAATAATATAATGCTTTGTATTGTATTAAAATATGTATCCCTCTAACTTTAATTCATACGAGGATGCCACAAAATGATATACTTTGTTACTCTTTTATAAAGTATGTATATTTTAGATTATTAGACACACTCCCTTGAGTATTTTTTATAATTTGGATAAAGATGTGATATAAACACTCAATGAAATTCTACTCAGCTATTTAAAAAAGATGAAATTTTGCCTTTTCAGCAACTTGGATGGAATTTGAGGTGATTGTACTAAGCTAAGTAAGTCAGAAATAAAAAGAAAAACACAAGATGATTTCACCATATGTGGCGTATAGAGGAACAAAGGGAACAAACTAATAAAGCATAACAAAAATTGTTTAGACTTTGAAACCAAAACTGAGTTACCAGAGTAGGGAAAGTGGACAGGATAAGAGAGCCTAAGGAGAGTGGGTAATAACAACAGTGGTGAATTACACTGGAGCGCAGGTGGTGGGTGTCATGTGATATGCACAGTGAACAAAGTGTGAATCTCTGCTTTGAAAATTATATAGTACTGTGAATCAGTTATTTTTTTCACATGGGAAAGAGCTATAAGTAAAACTGAAAGAAATAATAAATTTGTAAAAATAATAAACTCTGTAATAAACTTGCCCTGAACATTTTGGAGTCTCATTAATGAGTTAATACCAGGAAGAGAGAATCATTTTGACTAAATAGGACATGGTGCCATTGAACCATCTGGACGTTCAGGGTTGACGGTGGACTCAAACAACAAAAAAAAGCCTGGCAGTTGAAATAGCTGAAAGTAGGAGCAGCTATGCCTAACAGAGCAGCAAAAATAATGAGAGGTGGTACACGGGTGATACTTCACCTGAGGGAGCCAAGAAAATAATTGATTAGTGAAAACATTTTGCATGGGGCTCTAGAGCTCACGTTAGCAGGTAATGACCACACAAGGGAACTTCAGGAATTATTGTAAATAAGATCATACCTATAGTCATAGGTGGTAAGACTAGTAAACGTCAAGTTACAACTCTGATGACATAAACACCCACTTTTTAAAAAAATCTTTTTTTTAAATAAAGTCTATCATTTGACTTTCTTTTTTAAGTTAGGTTTTTCTGTATATACATTTTTTCATGGCATTAATGTAGTTATAACTATAATATTTATAAAATTATAATGCATAAGTAATGTATGTGTTCATTCACTATGTGAATTTGTTCAGTGTGTTTCAATGTAGTTATGCAGCCAATACTTTTATATTCATTACTGATTTGATTTTCACCGCAAAATTATTTCCTTCGTCCAGGTTTCCCAATACCCCCATTATCTATTACTTTGAATTCTGCTTTATTTTCTCACCTCCTGTCTATTCAGGCAACCAATGATTCAGGTAAACAATTGATTTTTTTTTCTCAATATCTCACAAATGTGCCTTTTACAATCCATTTCTTAGCCTCCTTTCACTTTAAGATCCTTACTGTTCATTCCTTAACAATTCCATTGGTCTCCCAACTGTCCTTCCTGCTATCCCTCATCCCATACCTCATGCTATAAGACTGGGATTCATGAAATGTCATGCTCTCTCTCTCACACAATGCTAATCATTTCCCCTGGGCAAGACTCACTCAGAATACTCATGCTGGCCACTGCACATATCTGCTCCCACGTACGTTAATTCTTTTGGTCTCCTTTAATAACCATCTATTCCAGTCTAATTGACCTGAGCAATCATCTTCACAAGTTACAACTGCATGATTTTCCATAAGCTATGCCATAGTCAACTTAAAAGTATCAATCTTCTAAGAGTTCTCACTCCTCTGAATTTTTATAGCGTTTACTATTCATATCATTCATTACATGAATTATATTACACTCCAACTTCTTTATGTTGTTTCTCATTTCTATCAGTTGTTCTAATTTCCTTGTCTTACTATCTAAAAATAGTTTATAAGCTCACAAATTAGATTATTGACATATATTTTGTCCACCATACCTAGCACAGAAACAGGACTTAGCAATTACATTCTTTCTATATATATATTTTTTCTTTATATATATATATATATATTTTTTTTTTTTAAGGAAAGAGGCACACAAGAATGAAGGCAAGTAAGCAGGAAAGCAGAAAGAGAGAGAGGAAAAAAGCATTTTTATTTTATTTCCATTTAGGTGATTACATAGTTGTTTCCCCACAGACCTAAGACTCGAACTCAGGGATATGTGGCTTGTGTTTTTCAGAGGCAATTAACTTAACCACTGCCCCACCAGGGTGCACCAAATTCTCCATATTTTTATTTTGACTTAATTTATGTAGCTTATTACAGCCAAAAGTTATACAGTGCTGTCATTTTTTCACATTGCTGTTCACTTTTCTTTAAATGTTTAAGAAAATAGCATCATTAAGATAAAACTTTAGGAAATTCAATAGAAATTATTATTATTGACCACTGTGAACAAAGTCTCAAAAACTCAAATAGACATGTACTTTTTAATGTTTAATAGTTTTTATTAAGTAAAATATTCATTGCATTATAACATTACATAAGTTGAAAGTGTGCCTTATTATAAATAAACAACTGTATATACCCATGTTTATTTTTTACTTAGAAATTTAGATTAATGACCATTTATTAATATTTTACCTCTGTTGACTTATCCAGTAATCTAGAACTTTGGTATCACATAGCTATTCTGAGACTTCAAAGGGCTTTCCATATGGTAGCTTCAATGAAAACAAGCATTTTATATAAATTATTATTAAATATTGGAGATGAATGAATATATCTTGCCAAATACAGAACAAATCATACATTTTGACTTATTTATCATATTTGAAAGAATAAAAATTCACAGAAACTTTCTTATCATGGATAAGAAATTAGTGATTAATGATATTCCCCTCTAGAATGTATGTGCCAAAACAATGGGAGAATTATTTTTTTTCACAATTATCTCCAAGTGGCTAGAATAAGCTCAAGGTCTATTAAGTGAATGAATTATTTTTAGAAGTATTTTGATTCAATCTTGTTGTCTATAAATTATAACATTCTAATGTACAAGCAAAGTGTTATACTGTAATGGAAAGATAAATAAAACAAAACTGCTTTTCAGAAGTTTATCATCTAGTTGAATTAGCTGAGTCCTGTTTTAATTACAAGATTTCATCAGTAGAAAGATCATTATCCTGTATCATTCTTAGATCACTCATTTTCATTTGTATGAAAACCTAGAGCCATATGGGAAAATATAGCAAGGAGGAAAAATAAATAATATTATTTATAAGTAATATTAAAAATTAGAAAGAACTGAGAAAAATTCTGATAATACTGACTCTAATGAGATGAAGGTAACAGGATAGTGGTTAAAGAGTTAAAATAGATAGTTCTGTCAAAGATTCAAGAATTCATTGGCACAACTCTGAACATTCATGTAAAGAATTTCTACAATGGCATATTTACTTTATGTGATATAGTTCTCCTTTGTGTTTTTGTACAAATGTTTTCTTTCCACAGATAGCTATGCATGCCATTCACTAAGCAGTGCTCCAATGATTCAGTAAATAGTTCCAACTTCAGGAGTCTTTCTTAGCTGTCTGAAAAACTCCATCCAGGCCCCAGTTTCTTCTTTATTTTTGAGGTGTAATTGACAAACAAAAATGTTCTTCCCATGCATTCTCTCCCTGCATGAGTCATTATGTGTGCACACATACACATTCATGGATAGATATGGCATGAACATTTTATCTCTTATTCCAAATATGCACAAAAGTTTGTTTCACTCTTATCTGACTTTGGTCATAACACAAATCTATTTTGAACAAACTTGCAGTATCCTCCTGACATTCACCTAGCATCCAAACCCTGCTCAGACCCTGATTTGGACTTATCCTTCTCTCTGAAAGTACACACTGGTCTCATCTTGTCAAGGAATATAAATAGTATATTCCTTCATTGTATGTATGTGCAAGCCAAATGTTTAGAAAGTTTTTCAAACTTCTAAGCAACAAAGAAAAGTGGAAACAGACCTAGACTAGAACTCTGTTCACTATATTATCAACAAAATATGTGATTACTATAAAATGCAGACATATCTTGATTATAGAAATTTATATATATATACATATACATATGTTTATATGTGTGTCTGTTACCAGAAATGTAGCTTTTTTTCTTAATTGGTTTATTAATTTATGATAATATTCATAACAATAAATGCTCTAAAAGATAAATATCACTTGCAATCTCTTCCTCTAACAGAAACATAAAAGCTATTGGCCTACCACGTATGTGTCAGACACTTAAATGGTTAAACATCTTCAAAGATGGGTAAACTAAATACTGTCACGTATTTGTCATGACAAGGAAAGATTCATTCTGGATCATGGATGAAAGTGAGATTAAAACATTAGTTATATAATTGAAAATTTGGCTATGAGTCATACAAACTTAATATTTTAGGGCCTAACCTACAAAAATGACAAAAATTAAACAGCTGTCTAAACATGTTTATCTACTTCATAGGACAGTCAATTGATCATATAGTCAGGAACAAAGACTTAGAGTTTTGAGAACAAAGACAAAATTGGATATTTAGTCTGACTAAACGATGCTTGTAGTTTAGAGAAGCATTTACTAGCATTTTAACTATCACGAAAAGCAATGTTTCTCATTAAAAATATATAATGCTATAAAATGACAAATCAATCAACTTTCATGCTTAAAATGAAAAAGGAAACTAACATTTTATGAAGAAAGTACCATTGCCAATACCTGTATTAGCTTGTTTAACATTCACTTGAGTATTCACGTGAGGAGACTATCCCTCATGTACTATTTTCCAGATGAAGAAACTAGGTTTTGAGAAAATTATGTCATTTTTGCAGGATCCCTTAACTGCTAAGTGGCAAAACTAGACATAAATCTAAATCTGTCTTATTCTAAAACCTTTATACTTTGCCCTATTTTTAAATGTAGTTATATATCAAAAAGATAGACAAAAACACATTTTCTATGTTTTTATTGGAATCTATGAAGAATTATTGCAAAAGCATCAAAAAAGTGAACATAATCAAAGAATGCTAAGTGATGAAGTCCTTTGAATGTATTCTGTCTGTACCTCTAGATCAATGTGCTCTAGCCAATGACTTGAAGGAGTCTATTTTGTATCATATCATAGTTGACGTTATATATAGTTTGTCTGGATAATTTCACACATGTGGAAAATAAGGAAACAAAGCAAATACATGAAAACTAATCCTTGGACTCTGTAACAGAATTGATGTCATCAGAAGGGAAGGAGTGCACAGTGGGAGCAAAGCAGGTGGGGCTTCAATGGAGAGTGTGGGGAATTTTTAGAAATTTGGTGGTGGATATGGCATGATATGTAATTAAGAAAGCATGAACCTCCACATCTAACACTTGCATAATGTGTCAAAACAATGTTAGCCTCAATAAGAAAATATTTAAAACAAAATAAAGAATATAATCTATTTATTATAATATTCTTTAAATTGCAAATAACTAGTTAACTTTGTATTTTAGACATTTATGTAAATGTACTGTTTTATATTTTTAGAAACACTAAATTCACTCAAAATGCTCAGGCCTTACATTTTTAATAGATTCAGATAAAAATTCAAAGTCCCCAAACACTATCTCTTTATTGACAAATTGAGAAAATAGTGGCACTGGGAAAGTAACTGCCACTAATCTAGGTTACTTGATTAGTGGCAGTTAGGATAAGGGTCCCTATTTTCAAGTTCCTTTTTATTTCACCATCAGATGCCTAAAATGGCACTATTCTCAAAAGCATACAATTCCATACAAGACATTCTATATAAAAGACAAATTTGAGGATTTATGGTCAATTAGACTGTCCTATGAAGTTTAAGTTCAGAGTAGAGTTTCAGTTGGATAGTAAGTGATATTTGAATGTGAACAGAAATGTAACTAAGGAATTAGTAATAGTAGTATTGGTATGATATTTTCTGAAATAAATAAAAATAGGCAGTCATAGGAGGAAGGTACAGCATGAGAAATCAGTGACACAATGTGCTAGCTTATCTATGTAGATAGATTCAGTGTGTGTAGTCAAGGATAACTGCTAAATTGCTATATTTCAATACAGGAAAAGGATAGAAGATATCATCTCATCAAATCTCTATTTTCTAGATGCATAAAATGACACTCAAAGAGACATGATATGATTAACCTTCTCATATAGCTAGATCATGACTAACTTGAAATTAATATCCAGATTTCCTGATTCCCAGGTTGCAGGTTATTGCCTTTGTTTTTCATTATTCTCATGACGCTGCTGCATAAATAAGGTAACAAAAAGCAAGCAATTTCTATTGATGGACAAGATATTGCAGGCTATAAGCTAAGCAGTATTCCTTTAAAACAAGGAAATTCCTACCCTACATCTTTATTTTGAAGACCAGTATTATGAGTACTCTGAAAACCATTAAGTAGTGAGAAGCCAAATTAACAAGGTTTAAGTCCTAATACTGCTGTTTCTTCAGTTCATGGTTTTACTTTGATCATTGCTCAAGACTTTAAGCTCCTTGTCTTTTTTTAATAAGACCTCATATGTTTCAATTATAGCTCAAATATTTCAGTAATTGCCTGTGCAGGGTTGGGTTTCAGCTTTTTCATGTTTTATTCACAATGACACCTAGCTTCACATGCATGTTTCAACACAACTATCTTGCAAAAGGAAACTGCTTAAAACTCAAGGGTGTTGTCAAAAGGAAAGGTTAGAAGAAAAGTCAGAAAATTTTAGAGATAATTTTTAATTAATCCATGAATTTTGTTCAAAATTGTAACTACATTTCAATAGTAATATTTATCTTTCAATCAAGAGACTCAATGGATATCACCAGCACATAGACAAACTGGCTACAGTATCACTTTTTTTTAAGGAGTCTTGTTCCATCAGTGCTCTAGACCATTTGCACAGATCTGATCAATGTGAACTCCACTTTTAGTCTCTCTCATCTAATACTTATTTTCTGAGAAACCGAAAGACAATGCTTTTAAGAGTCTTCAAGAGTTTCCAGTTAAGATCAAAGCATCTTTGATCTTTCATAACCAACGCTCTACTTCCAAATATCATTGGATATATTTGGTTTTTTTGGTCAAATCCTAGGCAATAATAACAGAAATATGTCCAAATTTCCTTTCAATGAGTTTTGAAGTTGCTAGTTTCTTAATTTCAAGCAGGGGTGTTCAGGGACACATTATTCAATACATAAAGTCAACATCAAACAGTCAATAAGTGCAATGACTTATCTTAGCAGGATATCCAATTGAGGAGAGAAAGAACGAGTGCTCTTTTGTTTCAACAATTTCCAAAACACTTTAGTACTCTAACACTGTAATGCTATAATTCTCTAACACTGTGACGCTTTAATAGTAGGAGTTACTGAGAACAAGAGTAGCAAAGTGGATTTTGTAGTAGTCAGGCACTTCTGTGAGACCTGAAAACAGTGGCATCAATAACATAAATGATAGAAAATGTTTTATATGTTTTATATGAGATATCAAGTGTCATTAGTTAGGACTGAAGCTATTTGCTTGTTCCTGATATATAAATCTTCAAAACTCTCTATATTCATACTTAGATTCCTTGTTCAGCCCCAAATGCTCACTTTGCTAACCACCAAAACTGAGGATATAACACTCAGCAAAGAAGAATTTTTTGGAATGGTCCAGTTGAATTTAGAATGTATATAGATGAATTGAACTAAAGTCATACAAATCAGGATTAGCTATTCCTTGGAGCAGCTGTCAGAGACAGGATAACACCCACGTGCTGGATTATCTGGCAGCCTCTTACTGACTCAGCAGATCAAGAGATGTGCGTAGCTTGTCCTAATTGCTTGGCTAATAATGTCCGTGTCTAATTGGAATTCTTCCATGATTAAAAGCAATAATTGCTTTTCAGGTAGTTATGCTGAACCTATAGTAGATATATTGCCAGCATTATTAAGGTAATAATTACTAGATAAACATTCCTTTTTATAAGGACATTGTGTTTACTCCTAAATGGTTCTAGTAAATTGGTTTTTTTAATACCATGGCTCCATTACTGAGGCATTAATTGCAGAAATGTTATGAATATTTCATATGGAATTAGAATGAGAGCTGTCTCTTATCCACTATATATAAAGTAATGTGTTTCATTTTGAATTCATCACCTTTCCCCACTCCTTCCCAAATTTCCTCTGCCTTTTTAGTAATGGCCATATCCTTAACTAAAACGCTTTTAATCACCATAGCCTCCTCTGCCACTCAATTAATCAAGTCCACACAAACCTTCTCCTACCTATTCATTCTTTACCAGTAGCCACAGGAACTTTTTAGATAAAATCTGAGCAGGCGAGCCTTCCTGCTTGAAACCATTTAATGATTCTTAATCAGAATTCCTTGAAAATGTTTACGTGCTCTCCAACCTGATACCCCCAAACTTCCATGCTTCTTGGATAAGATCCCTTTTGCTCCCTTGAATCTGCCATGCTTTGTCTTACCTCTGAAATTGTCTCTGTTTTCTCTTTGTTTTCCTTTCTCTTTGAATAACCTTCTCTGCCTTCATTTTCAGATTTAAACACAAGTTTCCTTCCTCCACAAAGTCTTTACTAACTGGATTATGTGTTCCTGCTGTGGGCATCTAAGTATTCTATATTTCTGCTACCACAAACTTTGTCTTCTTTCATTGAAAATCCTCATACTTACCACACTGCTTAGTCTATAGCAGATGATCAGTGACTATCCACTAAATGAGTAAATTGTGGCACCATGCTAAAAAATTTGGCACTGGGAAGCAGAACAGTGAGCTATCTACCAACGATGTCATACATGTAAAGTTAAACGCAACTGAAAATTTTACACAAGAGAGAATTGAAAGTAATCAAGATTCCTGTCCCTAAACAAATGATGAGTTCTCAGCTGGAGAAGGATTATACTTTTTCTAAGAGTCTTTAGGAGGAGATCAACACCAACAGTTAATAGATTTGAGACATTTCAACTCTATGTAAGGTAAAACTTCCTAACAATTAAACTTCCTAATCCTAACCATGATGCATAAATAGTTAAACTTCTAATCACTGGAAATGGTAGAGTATGACCAATCATTCGTTGGGATTTCTGGCATCTAAATAGGAAAAAAATTCTATTCAAAGATTTAAGGTAGAAATTGTTAGAGGACAATTAGTCAATCTGACCACAGATGCTGGCTGAGGCCTGGAAAAAAAAGTATAGTTGAAGAATTTGACTTCACCTGGACTGTCCACAATCTTGGGTATCACATTAAGAATCAAAATATTACTCCATAAAAAGCCAAAATTAAGCAGAGGCAATGAAAAATGAGAGTATCATTTGGAAAATATGTAAACTAGATCTCAAATATAAGCACAAATTGCTGATACATTGTCACAATAATTTAACCTATTGCAATGTATGTGCTCCTTTATAATTCTGTCAGCCCAATTTCCCAATATGGTGATAATTGTTCCAATGTTATTAATGCCTTCTCTACCTTCACAAAAGGAAGCCCCTTACTGTTTTCTTGGCTATGGGGAAAATACCAGCAATACTGTCCCAAGAGATAGTTGGTGATAATTTGGGAGCTTTTGCTTCTTTTTTTTTTTTATCATGACTTTTGTTCTACAAGTTGTAGAAAAGGAAGGTATTGTAATTTGAAGATTTTGGAGTGATCTTATAAACACATTTTCCACATATTTCCTATGGTAAAGGTTTGGTGGACATCATCATGACTACTAAATGATCTTTAATTTAGATTTGGAGTATTTAAGCAATAATTCAATCTAGCTCATGAATCATATTAATCAACAATGGTAAAAGCCAATAGTATTTTATTTTCCAGTTCTTTAAGATGTTACTTTGCTGCTTGTTGGTATAGCCATTTTCTTTTTTTTTTTTTTTTATCAAAATTCTCCACAAAGATTATTTCTAAAAAGCAAAGTCTAAGTATTCTACTTTAAGAACAAGGATTTATACTCATTGTTACATAACAAGTATATTATTAATTCAAATTAAATCTGATGCTTTATGTATAAATGTTCTATATTTGTTTTGTTTCAGTTTGTATAAATTCTTTAGAGTATAACATTTTAAGTAGCAAGTCATATTCTAGCTCTTTTCTATTTTATGTCAAAGTTTCAAGTTTATTTCATGTCTAAGAGAGTTATTTTCTCGTAAGGATTTTGATGCTAATTGATGCCTTTCAGATTTTTCATTGAATATAGCTGTAAATGATTTTGGAGATATAAAAAACATGAGGTCAAATCCAAATTCATGCTGCGACACAGAAAAATTTAATAGTAAAAGGGAAACAAATCTCAATAGAATGTGGATTGTGTATGTCAGGAAAAATTACCAAGAAAAACAAACTACATTAGAAATAAGGAAATGAGCTTACTACTGCAATAAGTTCTTTTTTATGTAATATATAAGCTGTAGGTTCATAATGATAAATGTGTTTATAAGTAACCAGTTAATAGAAAAACGTAGAACATAATCTTATCTAGCTCAAAAAATAATAAAGCATCTGAAGTTATAATTTGAAGCTATATATAGATGTGTTTGCAAATAATCCACTGGAGCCAGAGTCAGTAGTTTCTATGGTTTCCCTGTGTAGGAAGTGAGGGAAGAGACAGATAAAGGTATAAGGTCTACTCTAGAATTATTTTTCTTACATTCATTAACTTCTGCTTACATATAAATCTTACACACAAACCAATCAGATGAAATTTGGACTGAATTTATGTGATTTGAAATGCTTTCGATAAATAATGAACAGTTTTATTTTTAGTATTGACTGCAGGTTCTTAGCTAGTCCCTGATAGTTTATTGCTAAGAAAAGAGAACAACCTGAGAATTACTGAGTAAAATGCCTATTTCACAACTCAAAGGATATGAAAGAAAAACCTAGCCTTGATTTATCTGGACTCGTGTGTGTGTGTGTGTGTGTGTGTGTGTGTGTGTGTGTGTGTCTGTGTCTGTGTGTGTGTGTGACTATTGAGTGGGACAGGAGTTACTGCTATTTGACAGTATTGAATTAAACTCTTGAACACCTATATTCTTTCAAGAAAGCAGTTAAATTGATATATATTCAGTTTTGCACCATCACCATTTTGCTGACCTTTTAAAATCAGACTTCGATAATTTAAAGACAGCAAACAAATAAAATTTCTCATTTGTCAAAAACATACTCAGGCTTCAAATTGACCTATAAAACATAAGAAGCTCCCAAATCATATTATGCAAAATAATCTACATATCTGCAGTCACTAGTTGCCTCTGTTATTTAATTCAGAGCATGTCTATAATAAAACAAGAGAACAACCAGATCAATCCCTCTACTACTAAATTTTATGCTTGTCATCTGTATGTTGTGCTACAAAGGCCACTTTAAATTTACTCCCATAAATATTTAATGTAAGAACTCGTGATGATCCATTGGGTTATATTTATCAGTATTTGCAAGTTCTTGTGAAATGTGAGGATAAGGATTAACCTTGTGAAATAGACTGGTATGTTGTTTTTATAGTTCTATATATTTTTTTAATTGTGTTTTATTTTTTAACCCTTGAATTCAGGATATATACACACATAAATGTGTAATTTATATTGAAGTAACATTGCATGATAACATTATTGGTTTCTATTTTTTTACATGGTAATGGTTACTCTGTCACTCTCCAGATTCTCAGAGCCTTTTCCTGTAACTGTTGTTACCCAAGGACTTAACTAAAGCCTGATTCACTTGGAAGGGTATCATGACTTAATCTTTCTTCTCCTAACACACATCTATCTATGTATCTATCTATCTACCTTTCTATATGCATATTATTAGGTGATAGAATGTCATTAACAATCATTTAGAGCAAACTTATTAATGGATCTACTGACTTGTTACTCCTAAGAGAGCAAAGCCTGCATGTGGAGTGGTCACTGAAGGTTTCATGGAAGAAGGGCCACTTGAGCTGTGTCTAGGAGGACAACAGATAGAAAAGAACAAGGACATCCAGTATGTGTATAGATCAGTTATGTTCTGGGTCAACTAGAATCGAAATGTAAACTGTTGAACTTTCAACTAATGCTTTAAGTAAAAAAAAAAAATATGCAAGCAAACAGACATGAGTAAATTATAGGCTCTGATTCTTAGAATGGAATAAGTGAATGAGATTTATTTTTCTGTTTGGTTATATGGTTTTTTAATTTTTTGCTTATATTCTTAAAAACTACTATTAGCAACTCTAAAGTCTTCCTATCTAATAAATTATCAAAGAAAAAAAGGAAAAGATGTAAAATTACCACTCCAAAACAAACTCACTTGCATTAGAATAGAAAGAAGTACATCCTGGAATATCACATCAAGCAGTCTCACAATGAAGAACCTGCCTATAACTTCTTCTATAAGGAAGACAGAAATAAAATAACAAAAATATGGCATTGCTTATTTGTAGAAAAAAATGTTATTAACATAATGAAAGTGAACTGACCTTGAATAGACAACTAATGTTTCAATTTCAGACCTATCTATGTATTAACTTCTTTTACCTTAAGCATCTTACTATCACCTTCCCTCTGTAAAACGTATATAAAAATTTTTCATCTTAGAATTTTTAAGGAGATGTATTATAAGCGAAACCAGTTTGCAAGCTATAAAACTACCAAAAGATCTATTACTGCTAACCTCTTTAAATATGTCTTTGAGCTTATATGGTTCTTAAAATTATTTTATTTATAGCTTAGAGGTATTTTTTTCTTTATGCCCTTCAAAGTATATTTTGAATATATTTCTTATACTAAATCTGTATATATAAACAGTAAAGCTAGTGTTTGTCTTGTTTCCAGTGATGGCTCTGAACCATAGAACTAGTGCATGAAAACATCTTTGGCATCTCCAAGACCTTAAGCAAAAAGATGTCTTTCATTGGCTGAGTAAGTAGGAATTCTGGGCGATTAACCAAAGAAAGTGACATGTGGTAGAATTTGAGATGAGCATTTTAGCTCCATCATTCATAATGTTCTACTTGACTGAAATGTGATGGTAAGTGGGTCTCTGGCATTATTTCTTGAATAACCTTCAATCACTGGGGGAAAAGTGGGCAGTGCTTTGGATGCATCAAGGGAAAGTGAAGATAAACTTTAGAGAGCTTAATCATATCTAGACTCAGTCTGTCCTGCTTGATCTGAAATCCCTGCACATACTGAAAAGTTATTTTTAATAGGAAGCACCAATGGCAAATGATCAGGATTCCTGTACTCGGTTTTATGATCCTTCAATCAAAAACAAATTAGGCAGAAATTATAAAGCAAATATAATCTAGCAATATTATTTTTCTTTCCTTCAATTAAATCTCATTTTAATATAATTATTAGCAATTTAATGATTCCATACATTATAGGTGATTATAAATGATTTATTTAAAGGAAGAAAAGGAAATGAAGTGAAGATTATGATGAACTATCTGAGTTCTTCATGATTCTATCTCGTGTTCTATCATAGCTAATTAAAAGCTAGGACAGGTAAATTGTAAAATACAAATTAGACCTCATAATAAATAGATTATAAAAAGTAAAACTGCTCTAGTCAATCACTTATTATATATTTAAGTTTACTAAAGCCTCTCCCACAAATGAGGGTGAGGAAAAATAAATCTACCATCAACAGTTGCTAACATACATCATCTTGCTTAATTCCAGCAGCACAGCCAGTGTTGTAGTAACCATGATCTGTGTTTCAGCGAACTGGAAACTAAGACTCAGAGATTTACAATCATGCCATGATTTGATTCTAAGCAATTCCATGTTCACTGAGTCTAAGGTTAAAGCACTTAGTACTGCACAAAAACACTTCCCAGTGTTAAAGTTATGGAAAACTACTTTGGAAGTAAAAGTATGCCTTTGGAATAAAACAGTAAGTGCCTTAAACTGAACAGAGGCAACAAAAATAAAGACAGATAGAGTCAACATATACAATAGAACTAGTAAAGTTGACATTAATAGATTTAGGGGGCAAAGGTGATTTAGTAGTCAGCGATGATACTGGTTGTATGATTCAGCAATTAGAAAAATGGGGAAACAGCTAATGGAAATGCTGAGGTCCAGAGTGGAAGTGTTCATTTCAAGTTAGATGCTTCATTTTAGTTAGACATTGATATTCTGGTGGTAGCAGAACTCACTCACTCTCTATATTTAATTTTAATAAAAACAGGCATAGAAAATTTATCCAAATGAGAAAATAGTCTGAAAGTAATTAAAATTCAATAACTATAACTTATTTTAAATATTCTTCTGACTTAATAATTTAATAAGTTTCACCATTTGAATCTATACCAGTAATTTCAATGTTTTTATTCATGATTTTTCAAATAATATTTTTTTACTGGTTTTAAATTCCAGGGGTTAGAAATTAAAATAATTATTAGTATTATTCAATCAAAAACCTGAATTTATGAAACTTTTCTAAATGCTTTGGCAGATACCTGACCTTTCTATAAGTTCATTTACTTAATGGAGACAGATTTTATTACATGAATAAATAGCTTTTGTGATATTTTACACAGTTAGCCATTCACCTTACATATGCATGTGAAAATGTGTTTGTGCATGTAAATATCTGAGTATATATTTTCTGACAATCTTTATCAGACAGGGAAAATGCATTAAATGACACTACTTTATCAAAATAAATTCTTCTAAAATTGGTTTCCACAATATTTTCATTTGTCCATTTTGTGCATTCATTTCTATTTTTACAAGCAGGTCAATATGTATTTATATGTAAAGAATGTAGTTCTGAAAATTGTTTCTCATAATGATGGAAAATTGCTCCCAGAGAAGGAAAGATTTCAAATTTTCTAGCTTTTTTTAGTTCACAGAGTACTCTTTCCTCAGCATTATTACCAAGGTCATACTGTAATTGTATTCAAACCAGATTGTCAATGTATCTCCCTTTGATGATTCAGATTTAGGCAATTTATTTCACAAATAGCTTTGTTAAGCACTATAATTGTCTCTATATCAAATTACTGTAAGCAATACAAAGTCATTGAGTTAAATTCAAAGATAAGCTTCTATCCAGACTATACAGACACAGAGATGTAGCATCTCAGCATGTGCTGCAAACCCTTAAAATATTAAGGAAGATATGAAGGGGAGAGACTATGGATAAAGTAGTATAACAAACAGATTAGGAGGAAGGAGATGAATTCTGAGATCCCTAATCTTTCCACCTGGGACATTTTCTCCAGTTCATTCCTCTCACTCCAGGTTTTCTGTTTCCTTCTGAGCTATACAAGTGAACTGCTTTTATGTTTTTCTAAAAGCTAGGGACAAAATGTTACACCTGATCAAAGTATTGTGCTTTAAAAGATAGGATATAGTAAAAATAACAATCTCAAAAGGTAGCATTCAGGTAGTTGGAAGATGATGAAGAGAAACATTTTCTAGCACCTCCAAAATTTTACAACGTAGGTGCCCCTGTCAGGGGGTGTGTGTGTGTCTGTGTGTGTGTGTCTGTGTGTGTCTTAGTCTGTTTAATCTGAAAGTCTTGAATGGGCTTGCATTCTGCAAGTAGACCCCAGTCCTCATCACCGTCTGCTGGCCAGCACAGGGTCCAGACACTCATCTATGTCAATGACCCCAAGGGGTAGTTTAAGCTGATAAATGCTGCTACCAAATTGTATCTGGAATAGCTAAAAGCGTATCACATCATTACTTGGTTGCAATCAGGACTAGCAGATGGTGAGAGAAAAAGTAGAAAATCCCAAGGCTTGAAGACTTAGTCCCAAGTATTTGTAAAATAAAGAATTATGGAAATCCCCTTTCAATTACACAGCTTTGTTAGACTTTTCTTTAGCAGTCACCAAGTACCACTAATTTACAATTTTTATTGAAAATGACTATCAACTAGAAGCAATTAGAAAGGACAAGAGTTTTTTTCCTACCTTAAATTTTAAACTGAATGTGAAGTTAAGAGCCCAAGAAAAGCTGATAATAATGCATTCTTCATGCATTATGCAGACACAAAAATGTACATTCAATGAACTCAGCCTTCTTTCTAATGAATATCTTTTATATTCAATGAAATATGGTGGTGTCGGAGGGAGGAAACACACACACAATTATTTGGAGCCACATGGGCCAGCTTCCTTATTTATTGGGCCTTAGGCGGATGAGCCACTCTCCTCAGGTGGCATAAGCAGTGAGTAGTCATCTGAGGCTCATGCCCGGGTCTGATTGGTTCCAAAGTCTCTACTCCTGAGTACTGTCTGCCTGACTTGCAAAACAATAGTTTCTATTTGTCAAGCATTTAATCTGTGCATTGTACTTTACAGTGTTATCATCTAAAAGTCAAAAATGCCCTTGCAGTAGACATTTCTGTGCTGAATAGAAATACATTTTGTATTTTTGAAACATACTATTGGCTTTACTAGCAATTTATCTGGGTCAAATTATAAATGTTTTCAGTAAGTTTTGCTTTGAAAGCATGGATAGTGATTTAAGTATTTTATCCCCTAGAACAGTTAATACTGTGTCTTAATCAGCATAGGTACCCAAAAGATTGGTAGATTGCTACTAGATTTGAGGACTTTTTATCTATTTAAATGTAATAACTCATAGTCACCTAATATTTTCTCTACTTGTAATTTGAAACACAGTAAAATTTTACCTATGATAGGACCCCAACTCTTAATAAGTTTAAATCCAAAATATTAGAAAGGTCACTAAAATCCTTTATAGAATAATGAGAGTAATAAACATTTCCTCTTACTGTCATCTGAGTAGTTGGAATTTTTATTACAGTTGTGTCTTGGTTCATCCATGTGTATTATTCTTCGTTACCTAGACCATATGTTCCTAGAGCATTTAGACTAGAGACTCAGTGAAAACAGTGAATCAAGTTGACTGTATAAATCACTAAATAGCTTCAAGATATTGAGGTTGGAAGGAGAATATTGGAATAACAGTCAAACAATGGATCAGATTAGGCAGGGAAAAAACTGAGATTTAAGTGAGCCTCATGCTGTAATTTAAATAAGAGCATTTGGTGGAATAAAAGATAAAGGCTCATTTACACAAGTTTGTCTAGACTAAGTCTTAAGAGCTGACAAAGGAACGGTAAGAACCAAGGAAGGAAAATATAGCAAGAAAATAGCATAAGGATGGTGAATGGAAGGAAGTGAGAACAATGGAGTAGAATCAAATGTAAGCAATCAGATGAGTGCTTGACAGGCATTTTAAAAGAATTTTATCCTCTATATTCAACCTTCTTTCTTTTCACATACTATTAGAATTTGAATTTCATTTCTGGTCAAATACAAATCTGCCACAAAGATCTCTGTTGCTTGTAATAGTTCTTTCATTTCTTTATAGACATCAGTGACATGTTTAAAGAAAATTCTAAAGAACTTGTATTTAAAAAAAAAAAAAAAACATATTTGCAAAGAACCCATGACCAATTGAACAAATAACATCATATATGATATATAACAATTCTATAATCGTGTATTCTGATCCTGATGGATTGTGTATTTGACATATTTTCTCTAATCAACTACCCCAATCTCTTGGGGACACTGACTGCCTCATGCAATCAGGATGAATAAAGGGAGGAGCCATCTTATAAGAAATAAGGTTTTAGATGAACTCAATTAATCTCTTCATGAGTATAGTGACACAGGGGAATCATACATTATCAGTATCTACTTAGATGTAAGCACTGTGGCATGTATTTTGTTTATACTACACTCCTACTTAAGAAAGGAAAAAAACAAGCCCATACTGGCTAAGTCCATACCCAATGTCTCACCACTAGTAACTGGCAAAGCTAAGATTTAAACCAAGGTCTTACTCCAAAGTGCTTTACCTAATACAAACCCTGCCTCTCTGAATCATACAAAAGTACCTTAGAATTATTTTCATCTGTTGTTTCCCTAACAAGTAAGGATCAAGGAAAAAGAATGGATTTATCTGCCTGCCATTCTGTCATATTTTACTAAGCTATTTCCAATGAAAATTAACATAAAAAGTGAGCCTTGTGTGATATTATTCAAAATAACACAAGTATTCATCTTGCTGAAATAAAGCAGAACTATTTCATCATTTTATGATTTGCCCTTTTCTTTTTCTTTCATTTAATTTGAAGATTATACTAGTTCTTCTGAGCACTTACAATAGAGCAAACTTTGGCACTACCAAGCACTTGAATCTCATTTATGGCTTACACTTATTCCAATTGATTGAGCTATTTGGCTGCACAAACCAAATAGTTATGGGAAAATCAGTCAATCAATTGTACAAAACATGAATCTCTGAAAGCTACATGCGTCACTTGTCTTTAAACATTCAGAGTAGTTTGGCATTCAATAACTCATAGAAACAAATGCTGAGGAGAAAAAAATGGACACACGAAAATTCCTTAGAAATTAATACTTAAACGGTCAGTTAACTCTTGAGTAGTCTCCCATTCAAGTAGATTCCTACCGTGAATCTTTCTGTCTTGTACTATCATGAATATTGTTAGGGTAAAATAAATGCTGAATAATCAACAAGGATTATGTATCAAAATGAATTACAACCACATTTCCAAAGAATATAGGAAAACTAAGAATGAAACAAAACTGTCTGGGTTATGGGCCTAGTACAGCTTTTACTTGAAAACATTTGACTCAAGGTCCCTGAGGGTGACAGGTATCTCCAGGTTTGGACTGATGGCCTTTTACATTCCTAGGGAATTCCTCTATGTAATTCCTGGAGCTTCCTCTTAAAGTTCCTATTGCCTTTTGATCCCACAATCATATATTTTTGTGAAAGGGAGTGTCTCTGTGAAAAAATACTGTATTCATATGAATACTGTATTCATATGAATTGTTAGAAATATATTTCCGTTTCATTTTGTTGGCCATGCAAAACTTCCTGTCATCAGAAATTCTTGAAGCCCCCTGTTTTTAACAATTAACTTTGAATCCAGCAATATTCCCTAGCTATTATTCAGTCTCTCAGGATTACAAATCCAGCATCTTCAAAATCCCATTACATAATTTAGTGTCAGAGTCCTAAAGTACAAACCTCATTTAGAAAATAACATACTATGTTCAGAGTGGACTTTGGCTTCTTTTTCTGTTTATGAAGCCGAATAGCACCATCAGTGGGAAATCCCACTTCTCTTCCCCTGAATAGACATTCTCAAGGTTGAAAGAGATAGTGTGATGTTTAATTCATATGTCTCATTTTGGCTAATTTTCGGTATCCTGTGTCATGTGAGAAAATGCTTTTGTATTTAGTCGCAATTTCTAAGAATATTTGGAGCTGAAAATGTCAGAGAAAGTCTATCTTCCCAATGTCTGGCCGTGATAGGAATTTCAATAAATACCTCCTAAACCTGTTTTACATTCTATTTCTGGCCCCACTTTTTAGATATACAGCAAGCTTTTAAATGACGCCAAAACTCCTGGATACATACCCAGTTCTTCACTTAGCTCCAGACCTCTTACAGTCCAGTCATGTTTAATAAGCATCAGGTCCATTAAATTTAATTGTAACCATATTGTCTCTGCTTAACAGTAAGTGGGACAAAATGGATGCCACAAGCTTCAATATTCAGAAGGCCTGGAAAACTGACTTTTTACTGGAAGACTGTTCAAGCTCTGGCCTCCAAAGATTGAGAGACAAAAGGGAATTGCTATAGAATTGATTCAGATCTTTAAGGGGGCTAGGGATATTCAATCACAAAAAAGAAAATATAAAGGATGTTTTTATGTACAGGTATCCCTCTTTTCAAAAGTTCGTGTTATGCCCCTGTGCTTCAATAACAGACCTTGGCAAGTAAAAGTAGCATTCAGTCCATTTTGTTGCCACAAGTATAGAAGCTGGGAGCACCATGAGTACCAAGAGTGGCACTAGCAGGCTCCTTCACTAAGAACTGCTTCATACAAGCTGGGTATCTATACTACCATTTCTTCTTCTACTGTATGTCAGTGTAATTGTAGGTCTTGGGTGCTATTTGGTGGCATTATTTGGTAGATTTTTTTGGAATCTGAGCACACTCAAATTCATTTGCATATAACTTAATGATAATTAAGTTATATATGATAATAATGCTTCCTCACTTTATGCTATTTCAGCTTAGAAAAGTTTTCCATTAGGAACCATCTGCTTTTGGATTGTATTTTAATAGGTGAGTATATTAATTTTTATTAAGAGAGCAAATGAAGTGTTCTTTTAGAATAAAATGGAGCACTACTCAAATTTGGTATATGAATTTGTATTTTCTAACATCTAAAATGATCAGGCTGGGAATTGAAACTACGAATAACCATGTATTATTCTCAGAGAGAGATAAAATTAAGCAAGTCTCAAGTATTTGAACTGATCAATGTCTATATCATGAAACTATGTGGTTAGATTAAGTATTTTATGATTTTTTTTTTCAATTCTAGGTTTCTAATATTGGTAGCCAACTATACTGTCTTCTGAGTCTACTTAAAGACAAATAATAGTGAAGTAAATCTAGAACCTAAATAAGTTGCAGAAAGTGGCATTGCCATTTACTTCTACACAGGAAGAATGTAAATGTTGTCATCCCTGTAAATAATAGAATCAGAACCAAAAGATTGTGGGAAAGGAAGGGGAAGGGGGTAGGGGTGGGAGGTGGACAAATGGGGTGGAGAGGGTTTATGGTAAAGTGGAGGAAAAACTGAAATGGTGGCAAACATTCTGTAATGTATACAGATGTTGATCAGCCATAGTGTTTGCCGTTAACCTACTTAACGTTATAAGGCAATATCCCTTCAATAAAATCAATTATTTAAAAAAATGTAAATCAAAACCAATCCAGTTCACTGCAGGCTATGAGAGAATAAACACTAACAGTACACAGTACAAGAATAGACACTGACACTCTGCTGTATAGACTTAGAGAGTTTATCATAAATAGGTCCTTAATCAGAAAAAGAACTGAAAATACAGGAACATTAATAGTTTTCTACAAAGTCCCTGATATTGGCAGCCCCAGAAAACATTTTTAAAAGATGAATTACATCTTTGGTGCTTTTTTACATCTACATCTCAGGTTTCTACTATCATTTTTTTTTTTTTTTTTTGGTCTCTGACTGTTTAGTGTCTTCCTAGAAGTAAACGAATTTTCTACCTACTCCATATAAAGACACATCTTTTGCTATTAAATTTTCCTAGACATGATGCCTTCAATTAAAATGTGTAGTACTGTTTCCTATTATTTTGAGTTAAACTGATTAATTGATGCAGAGTGATATAGCCTTAAAGATCTGTTTCCATGGTGCTTCCAAAATGAAAAATCTGGTCCATGTGTTAGAAAGGGACTTTTGAAATACTTTGCTACCCTTAGAATCTTGCCAATCAAGTATACTTCATCTATATGTTTAGACAGGCATAGATGAACTAGTAAACAAACTGCATTTGCTTGCTGAAATATTTACTCCATTTCTACTCTACCAAATATAAACAGAATGCCTATGCATTTTTAAATAAAAAATAAATAATTATTTTAAATATTCTTCTATAATTGCCTATTTCCACAAGCTCCTGTAAAGACAGAAGGAAAATTTAAGCTGTGCTTAACTCATTCAATAATTATGATATGATACACCTATTCCATCACATGTACTTTAAAGGTCTTTTAACTTGTATCTTCATAATGAAAATTTTAATTGCCTTTGTTTCATTTATTGACAATAAAGAGGTTTATTTCAGGAAGTTGAATTTTAAACAGAATTAAGGACACGTAATTCCAAGGATACTCAATTGTTTCTGTGGCATTTTTTTAATCAATTGAAGAGATTTGTTGAACTGACTAGAATATAAATTGAACTTAATTTTTACTTGTCAAAGAACACTGTTTTTGAAGACTAGAAAAAAATAGTTGCTTGGAAAAGGTCATTTAACACAAAGGTTTCATTGCTGTTGCTGTTATTAATTTTTTGTTTTGTTAGTGAGAATTCAGTTAAAATATTTTGAACATAAATTATTGTGGGTAGAGCAGAAACATCCAGTGAAGGTAAGATTATGAAGATTTTGCTCCTTGTTATATCTTGCTTCTTAAATATAGCATGCATATTCCAGAATACATTAACTAATGACAACTAACATTTGTTGCACTTTGAAATTTTTAAGATGCATTCACATTAATTATTGGAATTATTACAGCAACCTTGTATAGAAGAAAGGATGGACATTATAATCTCTATTTTATGGATGAGAAACTAAAGCAAGGGGATTCTATCCTTTATCCAAGACCACATGGCTAATAAAAACCAGTCTGTTTGCAGGCTTGGTGTGCTGTTCATTTGTTGCTGCTCACTTATTTGCTGGATTCTAGAGTTATCTCCGCAGCAACCGTGGCACTAGATCCTTTTCACTGAGAAAGCTTTTATAAGCTTTCAAGTTCTTTTACTCCAGGAATCCAATGTTAGTCCAAAAATCTCTGGTCGTCATACACATTGTTTTATACAACTAAATCGAATCAGTCCCTAGAATATTAAATTATTCTAATTTCAACAAAGGAGGATGAAGATTCAGAGTGATAACTAAAATGGCATAAGCTCTCTGTGAGATACAGTTTCCATCTAAGTTCTCTTCAATGCTGCTTATGAACAGAGAGAAGGAGGCAGTCGCTCAGGGAAATAAGACAATACCATATAGTAATTAGGAAGTCTGGTACGAAAAAGGATTCTAGAGAAAAACTAACTTTGGTTCACAGTGATATTTAAGTATAATCTCTAACCTAAAAACCAAGTAGTCCAAAGGATTTATCTAAACTTTAGGTTTGTTTGTGGATATAGCCTATCAAGTCACACTTATAGAATCTTCACTGAGCAACACAAACTCAAAACTGGGGGACCTGCATCATGCCATGAAAATGCTTAAGCTTTAGAATCAGATATACCTGAGTGTTTTTGTGGAGTCTCTCACTTCTAGTGGAATAACTTCCACTAAGATTGCTTACCTCTCTGAATCTTGATTACTTCATCTGTAAAGTGGAATATATTTGGCATTTGAAAAACAGTAGTTACTATTTTGTGGGGGCGCTAATGAGAATCACAAAGGTTACTTACATGACTCCACTATGTTGAAACATTAACTTTACCTGCACGGAGATTGATGGTCTCTAATAGGCTGAGAGAGATCTATAAATCATACTGATAAGCACTTAAGGTTGACATAGGAAGGTAAATTCTAGGACATTGTGAAAAGATCTGCCACTAAGAGCAAAGTAATGAAGAAAAATTGAAAATGGCCTCCAAATTGATAAGGTTTCATCATTGTCTTTATTTACTTGCATTTATATGTAAACTACAAGTGTATGCCATTTGTATCTCTTATCAACCGAATGTAAGAAAGTTAATGCTTATTAGGTGAGATAATATGTGTGAAATGATTTTAAAATGCTATAGGATATTAAAGATGAAGGATCATATTATATTTTTTTGTTGTTTTCAGCAGGAAAAATAGATATAACTTGCTTCCCATCAGCTGAACACCTTTCTGTATTTGGGTTCAATCATGAATATTCTACTAAAATTTTACTTTCTTATCATATGTGTTTCTCCAATTAGAAAGAAATCTGAAAATTGAAGATCATTTTCTCCTAGTATTCTTAAAACAGATCACTCCACACAACCTATGCTTAAACATATTGTTTCGACTACTGAAACTCTTTTTGTCCAACCATATCGTCATATCTGCAAGAAATCCAACATCAGATTCTAGTTACAAATTAATGACATGACCTTTGCTGCCTTACTTGTATTTCTAGAAGCAGCACTTAAATTTGAGATTAAAATCACTTTCATTCAATAAGTAGAGGTTTGTGTATTGAAGATCAGAGTCCTTTATCGGGAATAATAATGCAGCTTTACTTTTTACAGGAAATGGAAAATAAAACCTCAACAAATGGATGCAAACCTTCAGAATGGCTCTCCAATGGGCAGTGTTGAAAATTGATCTGGTTACTTGTCAATTGCATTATTCAGAGATGACATCAGCAACAAAGTTGAAGCCAATGCTGGCTCATTGCCTAGCCCATGGCAACTTTTTGTAAATAAAAAAACCTACTCTGTAAGACATAAGCATCTCTAGGACTGTAATTTGAGCTTTGAAATATAATTAAACAACTGTCCACCCGCCTTATTAATAAGCCCTGAACCAGATCCTACACATAAGATATAAGCATCTCTAGGACTGTAATTTGAGCTTTGAAATATAATTAAACAACTGTCCACCCGCCTTAGTAATAAGCCCTGAACCAGATTCTACACAAACACCTGTACGCATGACAGTGAACATTAACAAAACATTTTATAGTATCTTCTCACCAGTGTGTCATTCTAGAAGCAAATGCAGATTGTTGACTGAGACAATTTCTATAATATTTATTTCTGAGTTTGTTTATGATCTCTTTTATAGACTAGCTAGTTTGATTTATGCTAGCTGAAGTCCTAAATTAAAATATTTTGGCAATGACATGCATGCTCTTTGACGTTTCCAAACAACTCTATTTTGCTCCATCAATGCAAAAAACATCATATTTCTTTACCTGGGGGATTATGTTCATTGAGAATGACAAGTGACGCTGGTGTAGGTCTTCGTTTCCTGATCTGTGAACAACAAAGGCGCAGCTAATGTCAGTGAGACTAGGCACTGCTCCACTTTATGCTACAGCTTGAAAAACTGTTCCCAACAAAAAATGCAAATCTCTGGAGTGCTCACAGTAGGTGCTCACTGATTTTATTTTGAATAATAGAAAGTAAGACAGTAGAACTGTCAGGTATTAATTTCAAATTCTTTCACCAAAATGTTCCATTTCTAAAGAAAAGAAATACTTGTATATAATCAATGATACCACTGAAAATTAATAGGTAGACAAGGCATGAGGATGATTTGTTCATTTCAATGACTCTTTGGTGATGCTTTCAAGATCCATTACCCTTATTTCTAAATGGGGTAATAAGAGATTAGAAAACTCAAATTTCTAGTAGGTTGAATTTGACAGCATTAGCTTTCTTATTTCTAGTATAATATTTAGAACAAATTAACAAGTAAAGAATGAATATGGATCTTGTAAGAGTATATAATTCAATTAAAATTAATATTTTAAGAATTTTAAGAATTATAGGAGCATATGATTAGAATCTTAAATCTTATATGTAAAATAAAGTTTCTCAAAAATAAATTTCTTAATTATATAGGTAAACAACCAAAGTATATGTTAGGGGAATAGAGTATAAAATTACCAAAGACATCTGATCAAGGATAGAATCAATGCCCTCTCAATACAGATACATGTTCAAGGTTGTACTAATTTGACTGAGTCTGTGTACTACTTCATGTCATCAAATATCCTATATGAGTTTTAGACTTAAAATTATTTTTAAAATGTTGTCTATAATACTTGGAAAATGATTCAGGGATTGTTTAGATTTTAAGTATTTGATTGATTAAGTAATAAATTTATTTGCTTTTGCTCTCATAGTTGTATTTTTACTACAAATAATCTCTGAATGGCTTCATTGAATCAAGAATCTAAGTAAATCTGAACATGAAAGGTGAACAGATGTAAACTAATTTCATATGAGAAAAAGAGGGAGCGATACAGAAAAATAGATATATTAGACATGGAGAAGGAATATAAGAAATATTTAAAAAACTATATTCAGTATCTGAATAAAGTGTTTTTCAAACTATGCATGCATTTATAAATCCTATCATATATTACATATACTTATCATTACTGCTTTAAATCTATCACGAAAAACCTTAAAATTAAATATTATTAAGACTTTAATCTGAAATTATTCCAGGACTTGATGCTTTTATTATTAAATCAATCTTGCTAATTTTTGAGAATTTTTGTTTCTCTAAATGTTGAATCTATTATTTTAATAAGCAAAGCAAACACATTTTTGGATCCAAGTCTGATTTTTCTAATATAATCGTTTTTTCTTAGTGGGTGCTAATTTCCTGTCATTATATTAAGTGCTGCATTTTAGCCATAGTTGCCCTTCAATGCAAGCCAAATACAAGTGCATATGAAAATCAACATCTCTCTCATTCACATATCCTGAAAAGTGGCAAAGTTAGACAAATTCAAGAGATAGAAAAGCTTTCAACTAATAACAAAAATGTATGTCCACCCATATCACCTTATACACAAGAACTGGTCCCCACCCAATTCCGCTTACCTGCTCTGCTGCTTCGGGAGCAATCTGACTCTGGAATAAAGGTACAGCAAATTGTATCTTTTTGGGACTGTTGGGCTCCATGATAATGATAAGAATTATAGAGACGTGAGAGACTTAGAAAGACTAACCCCAAGTGGTATCTAGGATGTGTTTTCTCAGCTGCACTCCACCCAGCCGCACAGAGTGCTTTGTAATAAATAGCTGTAATTCCAGAACGAACAAGTGAAGATGCCGAGGTCTAAGTGAGTCCCTTCTTCCACATCCACAGTGATGCCTGGCTTGCCCGTTCCCCCACCAATCCCTTGGACCCTCTCAGTACAATACAGAAAAGAACAATAAGCTAATTGTGTGCCTCTTCACTAATACACATGCCAAGCATTCACTCAGCAGCTAATTGAAAATGCAATGCTAGCCTTGAAGGACCCACTGCCCTGGGATTTGAAAGAAAGGCTCTATCCACTGTACATTACTAACCGGCTGCTCAAAAGTGCAATGTAAGCTCCCTCTGAGTATTGTAGGGATGAGCCATTCATTATTGATGAACATAAAGCAGGAAGTTTTAAGAGGTGGGGGCAGGGTTTGTGCATGGAGCCATTTCATTTCTCTTGTTGCAACTTACATGTCAGACACCTTTGTTATTTTGCATTCAGCCACCAAATAGATAAATGGCCAAGGAGGGTAACCCACAACCAATAATTTTAGCTATATTTATGCTGTGAGATATAGTTAGGCAAGACTGATGGTAGCAGGCAGAGCAGCTGTGAGACAGTGAGAACAGCATTGGCCCCTGGACTGAGCAGATCTCAGTTCAAGTCCCATCTCTACCATTAACAAGCTCTGTGCCTTCAAGCAAATCACAGGCTACGTCTAGGTCCCTCTATCTTCATCGGAAAAATGAAGGAGATGAACTCGATGACCTTTAAGCTCTATTCCAACATTCTATAATTGTAGTTGGCAGTTTTCAATAGAGTGTAAAGTATTGGACAGCTAAATTTAGCAAACAGCCTGTAAGTCACTGCTGTAGCAGTAACCTCTGTTTTATTTCCTAGTAAAGCCAATTATATCCTCTGCTTTAAAAGAACATAGAAATGATTAGAAAACATTAGTTGAAACCTAGTGGTATTTGACATTGTGTTTTATTATCAATAGTGAGGATGGATATATATATACACACACACCTATATACTATATATATATATATATATATATACACACAAATAGTGGGGATATATATGTATATATATACATACACACATATATGTATTTATATATATATATAATACACAAAATCATGGGGAAAAAACATAAAAGGGGTAATTTCCAGAATGGTAATGGATGATGGTCATATTAGCCAGTGGTGAAGACAGAGGAAAACATTGACCTGATCTTCTCATCTAATAATGTCAAAGGGGAGGCAAACATATAACCAGATGGCATTCATGCATTCAACTCCTTTTGCAAAAGAAGCCTGAAAATGAAGTTTCTTGAGTGGAGGAAAGAACTATAGCTTTCTATTTTTTGAAAGATATTATTTGATGATGACTAGATTTTTGGTATGTCATTGGATTAATGTAATACATTTAATCATTTACTGATATTTAGATATTTACAAATAAAGTTTTCTTTATTTTTCAAAATTCTGGTTCCATACCAGGAATCTATCTTAATGATTTAAGTATACAAGATTCTGTTAAAAGATTATAGAAAGTAATATGCATTATTCAAGTAGTTTTCTATACCTACTAGGGGAAATAGCAAAAGACGATGTAGACGTAAAAGCACTTTCAGTTGGAGAACAGTGCTGACCAGCAAATCTTGTGATGGGTTCATCCTTATGGTGTCAAAGGAAACCTATAAATTACACTTTGCATAACAGTTTATAAAAGTCCTTAAAAAGAAAATCTGAATTAAGACCGTTAATTAAATTATTTCTCCTAATATCATAAAAACAAATTTGATTTCCAATGACATGTACCTTAAACCTATATAATGTTATGATACAATGTTCCTTCAATAGAATTAGTTTTTTAAATTTCTCTGAACTCTCCCCAGAAATAAAATTTGAATTAATACTCTTAATTAAATTATTTCTGCAACAATTACATAAAAATTAATATATGACAGTATTTCTAGTAAGACATTAATCCAAAATTCACTTAGTGTGGTAATAAAGAGATAACACTTGATAGTCTTAAGTTCAAACCCTGGTTCTGCTACCTACTCAGTTAATCAACCTGGGAAATAGGAGAACTTTCTACTTTTGAGGTTTAAATGAACTAATTCTTTTAAAGAGCTAATTACAAGCTCATCACATTATAGTCACTCAGTTAAAGATAGCTATTATTTTGCTTCCAATTAGGTTTTTCAAAGGACAGTTTTTTTTATTAATACCATTGGTTTATAGTATTGTGCAGCTTCAATAACTAGATTCACAATTGGTGATTTTGCTAAGTGAAATAAGTCAGAAAGATATTTTTAACCTGAAATACTAAGAATATCTCATTTATTTGGAATAATTTGATGTTAAGTAGGACAATAGCAGATAGAGTGACAGTCCAAGTATACATTATTGTTTAAATGTCAATAAAATCATTATAATTAGCTAAGTTTCCTATTTTGCATAGTTTAACTAGAAATCATATAAGGAAGACTATCCAGACTCTTAAAGATTCCTCATCATTAGGTCACTTAGGTGCATCCTTCAGACCCAGCTGAGTATCTTTGCCTCTAGGTAGTTTTTACAGGTTTATACTTACCCATGTTAGTTCCCAAAGCATCCAAATAATTCTACTTAGTCTAATAACTACCTGTCAATCTTTTAACTATTTGTATTTAACTCTTCTACATAGCAAATATTTGTTGAGTAGTTACTATAATCTAATCTATGACAAGCCTTTGCTATATAATTAGAGAGAGATTTTATTAAGGCATTTGAGGTCCATTCAAGGCTAAATTGTTATCAAAAAATGACTTAAAATACAATTTAAAATTGAAATAATCTAACATGTTTGTTGTGTTTAAATGGATAGTATTAATTATTAGATGTATCGTTTTCTCCCTGTTAGAGACAATAATAGTTAAACCTTATATGACACTATGTTCCACTCACTATTCTAAGTGTTTCACCTTGTTAATTTTTTTAATAGTCATAATAACACTTTAAGGTATATACTATTGCAATCCACATCCCTAATTTAAAATAAAGAAGCTTGCCCAATGTCTTCCAACTGATGTGTAACAGAGCCAGGATTTAAACCCAGGTCATTTTGCCAAGAGCCTGTCCTCTCAATCACGATGGCAACTATCATGTAGGGTCCTAAAGAGATGTGGGTAGAAGGCACTGAAATTTCTACGTTGGTTATATGTTCTGATAAGAGTTCCAACATAAAAGACTTAAGGTGACATAAGTGTGAGTAAAAATTTTAAAAAGCATCGTGGTACGAGGATACTGGGAATCGAGATCTTATATTTTATATTAGACATCAATATAGAACAAAGAAGCTATAGTTGGGTGTTATGCTGCCAAGCTGACTTGAGAAAAGGCAGCTTTTTTCTCTTTCTTTCTTTTTTTTTTTAGTGTAATGCGCTCTATCATTAAAGATTAAAAATGCTTCTAGAACACACAATAGTGATAGTCTCTCTCCAAGGTAAGTGATACTTCAAGTAAAGAAGGTAAACCATTAGTAAAATAGGCCATTAGTCCTTCCTAATTTTGTAATACTTATCTGTCCTCCAGAGTTCCTCAAGACTTCATTCACACTACACTGCATCCACAGTCATTCTTTCTGTGACCTCCACTCTCTTTCTGGGATGCTTTCCCTCCTACTTCCCTTTAATCCACAATGGATTTATCTAAAATCCATCTCAAGAAGTCACCCTCAGATTTTCCAGATAAGAATTATTTTTTTTCCTCTCCTACAATTTAATTATATGTAGTTCTATGTTATCCTATAAATATCCTGTGTTCCTTTTGTCTCTCCTAGATTGCCAAACCCTTTCCCACCTAATTTAAACGTAAACAGAGCAAGCAAGATGTTAGTTATGACATAACTCCACTTAGGCTTCTTCTGTCTGATGTTGTCAGGAAGCATAAGGTATTTCAATATACTGAATGATCCCAGGACTGCAACCCTTCCTTTTAAAAGGCAAAAGATGTATGCAATCAAAAGAGAAACCAAAGTCTGAGTCCATCCTTTTAAACACCACATCTTGCTTTTATTTTAATATTTTAATGGGCACTTAAGATATATTCAATATTCCCATTCCTTTTAAGAGAGGATATGCCAAATATAATTTGTCCTTTCTTCTTGCTTTATGGTATTTATATACACACCAGTTATTGCACTCTCACCTATACTAAGATGCTATTTGTATTTCCTGTTACCCAATCTGGCTCTAAGCTCCATACATACATGGTTCATATGATTATTGCAGAGTTTTTTCCTTTATTTGCTAATTGTCAATAATTATTTTTTAATAGTCTTTTATCTTAGTTTTTTTCAGGTTGCTATAGTAAAATATCAAACACTAGGTGTCTTATAAATCACAAACATTTATTTTTCACTGCTCTAGAATCTAGGAAGCCCAAGATCAAGGTGCCAGCGGATTTGGTGTCTGGAAGGCCCTGCTTCCTAGATCTCTGCACCCTCACATAGTAGAAAGGACCAGGAACTTCTCCAGGGCCTCTTATATAAAAGCACTAACTCCGTTCATGAGGATTGAATCTTCGTGACCCAATCACTTCCCCAAAGACCCCATCTCCTAATACATGAACTTAGGGGTTAGAATTTCAGTGTGTGAATTTGGAAAGGATATAAACATTCACTCCATTACATTCACATGATATAAGTGCTTTATTTGTTGAAAGAAGAAGGGAAATGAAAAGGGAAAAGATAAAAGGAAAGAGAAAATATTTAGTAATTATTTCTTCTATTATTTGATGTATACCCCAAAGCTGTGTTTCAAATATTTTAAATTCTTGAATCTTAAAAGACATACAGATATTAACATATAGCTTTTTTAAATTTGATTTGCGAAGTATCATCGGAAGTAAAGGCAAATGCATATTCATCATTACTACAAATATGTAGGACTACATTAAAAGCTGCAAATCTCATAATAAACAAAAGCAGGCACCCTATCATTTAGATACAAGTCATTTGAAAATATTTCTAGCCCTAATACAATAAATTTCAAACTTTGTGTTCAACAATCCAATGATGGTAGTAACATTTAAGATGTACTCCTTTTCATACCCTTCAGTTCTGTAACTTCATTTCCTCCACTAAAGAAAACTTATCAGAATGCAAGGTAAAGTGATTAAAATATTCACAATAATATCTACTATTTTAATGTAAATAGTTGAAGAACTCCTGTACTTTCATTATTAATATTAACAAATTACTAGTGACCCACCAGTACACCTAATCAAGACAAACAAGTTTATCTGGAACACATAGGTGAGTACCACTAATTTAAATGAAATGAATCACTGTCTCTCAGTATTCCTTTAAATAAGAATTCTCCATGGAAATCATTAACCATAATAACTCTTTTAGAAAGTCTTCTAAGTCCATCCATGCCATTTTAAATGTTTTTTCAAATGCTACACTTATAAGAAAACTTCTCAGATTCAGCTATATATTGCAATCTTAGAATCAAATCCACCTAGATATAATGTATACTTACAATCACTCCAGAGTTAACCTCATTGATTCATTCATTCCTTTTTTTGCCTACCATATTCTTTAGCATTTTTCCTTAATTATTTTATGGTTTCTTGTTCTTGTCTTCACAACTCTGATAGTAAATTTTGGCTTACTCTAGTATTCCCTTATCAATTATTGTGTTATATAAAATGTGTTTCGAATTGAAGATACACTACTGTTATACAAATGCTAAAGGTCTTTTCTCTAACTGTGGACATGCTGTTTTCTTTAAGGTATAATATTTTCCCGTATCATC
Organism: Solenodon paradoxus; assembly: GCA_004363575.1. Classification (NCBI taxonomy): domain Eukaryota; kingdom Metazoa; phylum Chordata; class Mammalia; order Eulipotyphla; family Solenodontidae; genus Solenodon; species Solenodon paradoxus. The sequence goes on along the minus strand of RJWH01000008.1, from coordinate 1,528,944 downwards.
ACTAAGTTGTGTTTAATCTTTACTTATTAGAAAAGCAATTTTACTAAAAATATTAAAGATCCAAAAAGGGTTTTAGAAATCTGTATCAGCCATGAGATTCAAGCAGTGGTTTCACATTAGAGGTAGGGCAGGGGGAGTACTCCAGGGACTTACAGAGCTGTTTAAGGATCTGAGGCACTCTGGGACTTCTTCGACACCATCCTTGAAGAAGCAGTTCATTGGACAGTCAGGCAAAAGGAAGTCATGAACAGACAGAGTCAGTCATGCCCTAATGTGAACAGAGGATCTTTGACATTTTTAGGTCTTGTGGACTATTAAGAAAGTTTTTAGCTCAGGTCCAGTAAAGACACGGGAATCACAGTCACTCTTGTTATCTACATAGATTTTCTTAAATTGTGGTGATATTTTAAATATTTATTTTAAGACATCCATTTTTTCTTATAAAGATAAAAGGTCTGGGAAAGTTGGGCTCTCATATCAACAAGATCACAGTCAACTACAGTGTCATAGAGCACCTTCTATGAACAAGGCAGCCAGCTTTGTCACTGATGACACAGTAAGTACATGCTATTCACAACCAATTAGCTTCAGTCAACCCCTGACACAGAGGAAGATTGACATCATTGGATACTCTGTGAGATTCACAGTGAAATCAATGAGTAGAACTAAAGAGATTTAAATAGGAGAATATTATTATCTGATTTAAGATTTAGAATAGTCACTTTGATACTTAACGTGGAAGATAGATTGGATGGGTTCAAGACCAAGAAGTTAGAATATCTGCAGCTGTCACAATGATCTACTCAAGACATGACAAAAGCCTAAGCTAGGGAAGGAGGACAGACTATATTTATTTAATGAAATTGGATAGTGATAAGGGAAGAGATAGAAGAAAGAACGATGAATCCAAGATTTCAGATTCATCAACTTGGCATATGTGAGTATCATTCACTAAGAAACCATGGGTATGATAAGATGTAGAGCAAAAATTTCATTTATATTTTATTTATACCTATGTTGTTACCAGTGAGATAACTAAGTAGAAATATCCCATAATCTCCTCATCATTGAAATTAGTAAAAATTAAATTTTAAAACATAAAAATTCTAAATAGTTCACAGAGTTGATATAAGGAATCAGATAAATAAATCATGGAAAGTACTTAGCACACTACCTAATTGTAACAGATGGTATTTACAAGGATGTTTGCAACATCTCTCATTTCAAATATTCTTCTACAAAATGTTCTTAATATTGCCCCACCAAGAGACAGAGTCTAATTCCCCTCTTCTTGAATCTACTTGACCTTAGTAACTCATCTGTATAACCAACAGAATACAGAGGAAGTGATGTTGTAAAACAGCTGAGGCTAGGTCACAAAGGCCAAACAAATTCTGCTTAGTTCTCTTGTAATACTTCCTCTCTAATCCCTCCATCTTGGAATGCTCCCTCTGCTACTCTGTAAAGAAGCAAAAATTACATGGAGAATACATGTAAGCACTTTGGTTGACAGCATCTACTAAGCCTAGTCCTCAAGTTATTACTACCAAGGTTCAAGATATGTGAGTTAAGAAGCTTCCAGAGTATTCTAGTTCTCAGCTATTCAAGTAATCCCAACTGTTTGTGTCTTCATAGCTGGTAACAGCAAGGTGCAAAGAAAAGCACTTCTGCTCTGCTTTGTCTGCTACAATCAAGGTGCTTCCTCAAGAGATATTTTCTTTCAGAACTGAAGGGGTTTTCAGAGAGAAGTCCATACCACATGTTGACTGTAGTCAATAGTCCCAGTGAATGCCAGTCTTTAAGTCATGATAGCCATCCCACGATATGTGAGTGAAGAAGCCTCCAGATCATTCCAAAGCCAGTCATGTGAGTCACCTTCAGATGTTTGCACATTTTATCTTCGATTCCAGCAAAAGACAAGCTATCCTCAATTCCCCCTAACCAAATTCTTGACCAACCAGATCTGGGAGGATGAAAATTGTTATAGATATCACCGAGTTTAGAATGAGGATATGTAGTTGAAACACTAATTATTAGCTACTTTTGAGATAATTATTTTTACTCTTTTATCGTTGCCTATTTTATATATGTTTATAACTCAGAAGACAGGACTGGCTTGACAATATACACATAAATATATGAGTCATTGTCAAATAAGAAGTTGAAGACACAGGAGTAGGTAAATTAATCCAAACAGAATATAGAAGGCAAAAAGAAGGAAATATAGAATTTTGAGAAACCCCAAAGGTTATTGAAGGGAAGAGAAGACAAAATGGAAACAAAAGTTAGAAAGGTAGGAAGACTAGGAAGGGACGGTCACATGGAAATCAAGGTTGAGAAAGTCTCTTTTGGAACATTTTGATCAGCACTGAGAAAACTGTTAAAAATATAATTTTGACCATTAAAAAATATCTATTGAATTTTGTAGTTAGGATAACAGAGACATAGATGAATAAATAAGAACAAAATTTAGAATAGTGCTGCAAAAATATCTTAGCAATTAAGAAGTCTCCTCTGAACACAGGACCTTACATTAGGGAGCCAGAGTAAAAGTCAAACGTAGGGCTATATATTTGTTTTATAAATGAACCAGATGAGTATGTACTGAGTTGCAAAGAGGTAACTATTAGAGAGAGAGAGAGAGAGAGAGAGAGAGAGTTTGAAAACATAAGAGACAGAGCTGAGAGAGGTAGATTTGTAAAAAGAAATGTAAATATAAATTGTGTTTAAGTTGAGGAGAATGAATAAATATCTATTAACTGTGCTGGAATTACTACACGGGGTTCCTGAACAGTAGGACAGTCTTCTTCCTTGGAAGTCATGAATGTGCTTACCTTTCTTAAAAATATAAGTAAATAAATTAATAAAGAATATGCTTATAAAATTATTCAATTACATCAATTTTTGATAAAATAAAAAGATAATATTATATTCAATGGTATTTTATTTGGTTTAGACTTAAAATAGCTTCTAAAATCTCATCACTGGTTCTTGATATGGTTTTCAAACATTAAAAAAAATTTTTACAGTTTTAGCAAATACAGTTAAATAAAGTTATAAATATAAATAAATATTATATATTATAAATAGTTATAAAAAGTAAGTCCAGTATAATTCCATGACATATTTATATTACTTCACACATGAACTTTTGCATAAAATACATACTGACATACAGTCACATATTTTTATTTGCGTGTGTGATATGAGAAAAATGCTGAGAGGAATCTGTTCTGAAAGGTTACTGGGAACTATCCTTGGTGATAGGATTAGAGTTCATATCTTTGCTTCCATATTATATACAATGAGCAGATGTTAATTTTATTGTAAAAGATATGCTTCCAGGATAACAAAGATAATTTTTAAATAATATTTTCTTTAAAATTGCTTCATTTTTATGACTAAAAATATTTTCATACTTTTGCTTAAGTCATCAAAATTAAAACCACTTTTCAAAAAAACACTTTTTCTTTTAAAGGCAACCTGCTTTTTTGAGATTAATTAAGCACACTGAATTTATCTCAGCTAATAAATGTAAAAGAGCACTGTAATACTCTTATATTTAACTATAAAAACTATACTACAGGAATGATTATAGTTACACAAAGGGCCTTTTAATATACTTTCAATAAAATGCATACAAGCTATAAGAACAATTGGATAAAATCAGGAGAATCTTAGTTTTCTTTTCGTTTCCTTGAAAAGTTATTTTATCTAGATTTAGCTTGTTGATTAATTCTCTAAGCTTTGAATAACAAATGAAACATATTCTTTTATTATTACATAATTAAAAGGGAGTGAATGAATGAATGAATCGGAGAGAGAGAAAATTAACAAAACCAAAGATGTAGATCTTTAAACTTTAAGAAGCTTCAAGTCTTCTACTCAGAAGTAATGTTCAAAATGTAAATGGTATTATGTACTACAAAAATACCATTATGCAGAGTGCCATCAGAGAAAGACTTGAAGGAAAAAGTTCTCTTAAAATCCTGCCCAGTCTAAACTTTTTAAGATGATTTTCAAAAGAGTATCTTAAATAGACAAAACACTGGGGAGTGGAGAGGCGGCAAATGACTCCACAGCTAGTATGCTATCTCCAGTTTAGTTCTCAAAAATATTTCATCAAATCCCAGTTAGGAAACAATTGACTTCAAATACCCTCAAGATTTTAGATTTCTAATTGCCAAAGCAAGGTTTTGGGAGTCACCTAAGGTCAGTGCCTTGTAACCTTGTTTGATTAATGTTAGGCACAATCTTTTCATCACACTTTTAGTAGACTCAAATTCTCATTCATTAAGAGACATCAGAAAAAGCATTTAGTGTACCACCTTTGTGTAGACTCTGTTTTCAATTAGTGAAGACAGGAAAATAGTGCAATCCTGATAAAGTGAAGAGTTTTACTTTAAAATATTTGCAACCTTTTAAAGGGTACGTCGACAAAGCTATTGGAAGATCAGGTAACCGCCAGCCAGCCGCTGCTGCAAACCCACTCTGACCTCCGGGGCCAGTGGAAATTCTGATTTATGATTCTCAGACAAGGGGCTTCTTCCAACCCCAAACGGACTTTCAGCTGGTGCTTCTGTCCATCTCCACCTTCCCTCTCTGCCCTTCATGTTTCCACAGTCTCAAAAAGTTTCTTACAACCCTGGGCACAATAGAAAATCAACTCTAGAAAACCAGTTCTAATTTTCTTTCCTTACTTAATGATTTTTTTACCTAAAATTGTCTATTCACATGCATATGAAAACCTTTATTTGAAATACTGCAAGGCATAACTGATTGGTTTGTTTCACCTCTTATTCCTAATTCTTTTTGCCTTGGGTATAATGCTAATACTTAGGAGATTGCTTAAAAGGAAAAATACAGGAAAAGAAAGATCAGAAGCAAGTGTCTGCATAAACCACAAATTAAGCAACAGAGAGTTGATGCTATAAGTGATTGAATGACAACCTTCTCAAAATCTTTTTTAAGAAAATGAGTTGTAAATTCAAATTAAGTATACATGTGATTTAAAGTTTCAGACAACAGAAATGTCAGCGAGCCTGTACATTATTGGACTGTCATATTCTTATTAACTATATTTTTACTGTTCAGAAATATATTCATTAGAACATCTCTGTGGAAGGAAGTCAATTGTTTTCTGTGTTCTCACTGTCAAATAAGGGTCTACATTGTCAAAAACTCATTTTTTATGACTTATATGCCAAGAAATTATTTAAATTGAGACCTTAACACTTGTCATTTTGTCTTTCTTATCATTCTGAAATTCATGAAACAGATCTTTTGTCTTGCTTTTTCTTCTCAACTCCATATTTGCTATATAAATTATACTTATACACTTAATACTTTGAATATGTTCTCTATGATCTAACTTCCTTCTAAACAGAAATAAGTTCTGTATAAGATGATTGCAAACTTTGGCTTCACATTGTTACAATTTAGCCATCTTCAGCTTCTGAGTGACTTCACTAAAGGAACATAATAGACATTTTTGAGTATTAAGCTATTGTTCCATGTACAATATAGCCTTATTCATATTCACAATTAATCTTAAGTAATGGAACATTTTTTAAAAATAAAATAATTTCCTAGTTAGGATGAGTCACTTCCAGTAAAAGCAAACCCCTTAGTAAGAACGTGAAAAACCCTTACTGAATGTCTGAGGGCATTTGCAGCAGTTCCATGGTCATGTTGGTTGGTAGTGATTCTGGTCTGGTCTGTTTATGTCAGAATTGCTTATTGATCTCATTTATTTCACAGCAACCTGTTAAGGCGATCAGCATGCTATCCTTCAGTTTCTGTTTTCTAAGAGTTTGAAACATTACAAACCTCTTTTAATGAATTCCTAACCAGCTATTTTTAAAAGTATAACTAATATATGACTCACTAGGCTGGTTGGGTAATATATACATAATGATTTTGGAAACATAGAGGTCATTTTTAATTCAGGGAGAACATGAAATTTCTAGCAAGCTGTAATGTACTGAGCTTTGTTTTCCAGTGCAAAAAATAAATCATGGCGCAAAACGGATGATAGAGTAGATAATTAAGAAAGTGTGATAAGGATGTCAACTTAGCTCATCAGCTGACCCCTCAAAGAAAAAAAATAGAAAACCTTGTTTTCCCACACATCTCAGGCCACGCACGCTACCCCCACCACTGAACTTATTCTCTCTTGAATAACTCTCGTACTTTCACAATGCTGCACTTTTTGTACAGCTGGGTACATTTTATATGCTTTATACACTGCTCAGAAAAGCCTTCTGCCCTACCTCCTTTCTTGTCAAATACCTATTCGATAGGACGGAGTTCAGATGTTCCCTCCCCTGGATTGTCTTCCCAGAACTCCCTGAGTTTTCACAGAGCTTTGTAAGTACTTTTCAGCTCTAATAAAAATAATAAGTTATACTAATAACTAATGTAATAGGTGAATAACATTCATTGTTTATGTTTGTTCCGAAGCGAAATACTTGGCAAGTCCCTTTTCCCAGTGTTTACTCACCTGACATGATGAAATCATCTTTTATTTTAATTTCAGTTTCTTTTTTCCCTTTATAGTAGATTTTGATTTTTTAAATTTTATTGATTTATTTACCCCCTCCCCCGCCGTTGTTCTGATATTCCACTTCTTTTTCTTGGACTCATTCTCTCAATCTTGCTGAACTGTGTCCTTTGGTAAATTTTTTAGAAAAACTTCATCAGTTAAAAAAATTTCTAAATCTGCACATCTGAAAATGCAAATCTCTACTTTGCCCTCCAATAGGAGTGAGTTTGACTGAGTAAGGAACTCCAGGTTAATATTTTTTTCAGAATTTTAATAATATGTCTCCATTGTCAACTTGTATTCAGTGTTACTGATTTTAATTGGGAGGCGACTCTCACAGGTGATCCGATTTTTTTCTCTTGAGAAACCTTTACCATTATGTCTTTGTGATTGGCTTTCTGAAATTACGATGGAGTTTGTCTTTGTATGGGGAGTGTTTTTCTATTCTTGTTACTCTGACACTTTTTGAACGCTTTCAATATTTTGAATCACTCATTTTCATCCTGTTAAGTTTTTTCAATTGGTATGTAATTTGGGGTTGCTATTTATATTTACAGTTGAGAATCCTTCTCAAATAGAATTGTTGGACTGTATTTCATCAGATCAAATGAGAACTTATTTTATCGTAAGTGAATATATATTCTGAAAATAGAAGCTTGCCTTGGGTGTTTGAGGGAGGATCGGGCTGGGAGAACTTCCAAGATATCCAAATAATTTTCTTTTAATATCTAAGGGTTCTCCAATTCTCTGATTATTATAATACCTGGTACACTGCTTAATAGTGTCAGAACTCATATTTCTGAGTGCCCTACTCTCAGATTTGTCCTGCAGACACAGGGAATCTATGTTCCTTCTTTGTTGTGGATTTGGAAGCTTCAAATCAGATGAGGCTGTGCTTCCCTTCACCCAGCATAAGCTCACAATATTTCCTTGAGACAAAAATGGGAAATTGGTAAGGCAAAAAGGGGATGGGGTTATGTGCCGACGACTACAGAGAAGGGAGGAGGTAGAGCACTGAGAAGGAGCAGAGCAGCCAGACCAGCAAGAAATAAGTAATATGTGATACCTCAGTAATAGCATAGAAACATTTGGTCTGGCAGGATTTCATATAAACGGCCAGGATTGGTAGAAAGAATTTTGGCACCTTAGGGAAAAACGCCTCTATAAACTCTTCTCTAAATGTCCTACCTAAAACACATGCCGCTTTAACCATCCCAGTGCTAGAAATGCCAATAACCCCTATAGTACTTAACTGTGGCTCAACCACACTGAAGTGTTCTGTTCCCCTTTTCTCATAATGTAATAGATACTCTGTAATTCCAATAAGCACAGAAGAGCTAGAACATGTAATCATTTATAACTTCCATGAATGTGTTGCATTGTACATTAGAGTAACTGTTCTCAGTTTACTCTTGTCCCCACCACTAGAAGTTGACTGCTGAATGGCAGCAGCAATATCTTGGTAATCAACATTGTCCGACTTGGTCATCTGTAAGTGAGGAGTTTGCCTGGACATGAGCACAAAAATCAGAAAACACATGGAGGAAGGAACTCTTATTTTTCTCTTAGTAGAAAACACCAAAGAAAAGTAGTGAGGAAAGAGAGAAAGTCTTTGGAGTAGACAAAACTCTAGGATAATGAAAAACTCTGATGTTGAAGCTATTCATAACTCTTTTCTGAGCCTCATTTCTCCCGTTAGAGAAAGAGATATGGCTACAAGAAGGCCAAGATTCTTTTCCTCTTTGATCACTGTTTTTTTATAAATTAATTATTGAAAATAAATCCATCCTATCAGATTTACCAGTGTTGGTCTAGTCACAATTGTCTCCAGATGGAAAATGTATGATTTGTGCTCATTGTAAAATGAGCAAAACCAGGCTTTAGTAAAATTGTAAAGAACTTCTTCGTTTCTGTGATTTTTGAGTTTTTTTTCCTTCAGAAAATGCTCCATTATTTTTGGTTTTCTCTTTTTCAACTACCTTTTCACAATGATTTACTTAGTGACTGAATCTATAAATCTCCACTAAGATTCTAACTTATAAGGACTGAGGGCAGATGCTTTTGAGAGTTATAAATAACTTTTGAAGGCAATGTCTACCTTTTAATTTTCAAGACTTTTTTTCAGTTAAAGGGAAAAAAATAACATACAAATCTGGTTGAACAAATCTGCCATCAACACTCATTCTTTTTAGGTTATTAAAACTTTCTGCACTGACTTCTGATTCTATAGCACTATTATTTAAACTAAAACAATAATTAATTTACTACTGTAGAAGTTCTAAAACATTTAAAAAGATACAGTCATACTAGTAGAATGATATATATTGACACTGATATTTAAAGACAGGCATACAAAGCAAAGCCTTCTCAAGTTATAGTCCAGAATCAGATAACCACCTCTTTCCAGCTCACTAGCAGATTTTAGTCTACAGAAAATAACAATATTTTATAGCTCGATACTTCTTCACCAAAAATGTGAATTTTTTTCCCAGTTGACACTAAAATTACTTGTTACCATTTTTACATTTACAAAGATGTTAAAATATGTCCACATATTTTATCCAGGATGCTTCAATCTTAAATTGGAGCTAGAAAGTTCTAGACTGAAGAGCAGTCACCATTAAGATATATTTTGTAAAATATAAGTGAAACCAGCACCCACTTGGCCACAGGACCTACAGATCCTCAGACCACAGCCCGCCCCACTGTGGCCCTCGCTGTGGCCCTGAACAAGCTCACAGCAGGCCTCAGGACCCACAGACCCTGTGCTGCCACAACCCAGGCCTAGAAACCCAAAAACACATAATTCGGGCACTGGAGAGCTGTGGTGGATGAGTCACATTCCTCCAACTCGAGCTACAGAATGCTGCCTGCTTTCTGGGAGTAAGGCTGAACACATAGGGGCACTCTGTGACCAAACTCCTCAACCGAAGAGCTACAGTCATGGAGGGAGAGTCTTGACCCCTCCATCAATGGGAAGCTCCTGTCTCTGTGTGGCAGCAGACTGCACCTGGGCTACCCATGACCCTCCAAGCACTGGAGACCTGGGAATCCTGCAAGCACTACCCGAAATAGAATCAGTGTCCCACCACATGAGGGCATTCTAGAGAGCAGAACAAGGCCCACCCTCGCTGAAATCAAGGGGCTGGCACCTGCCAAATCATCATACAAGAAGGAAGAAATCTAAAGCAAAAGAAAAGGAAAGTCACAGCGCTAAAATTCAGGTAAGAGAAGAAAGTTATCCCAAAATCTAAGTCATCAAAAAAAAAAAAAAAAAGTGCCCAAATTGAGGAAGATTCCAGGAGCTCAACAGAGATCTCTATTTACATCGATTAGGACACTGTAACAGATGAAAAGTCCAAAATAATAGTTATGAAAAAGCTGTATGAGATGTAGGAGACACATGCATTTACCACTCCAAAATTGGAAGATCTCAGAAACAAAGTGACAGATAAATGGAAATACTTCACCAAGGAAATTGAGGCCTTGAATAAAAACCCAGCAGACATACAAAAGATGATAGATATCGTCAGGGAATTGCAGATAAACATGGAAATCTCCATAAACAGACTCAACCTCACAGAGGAATGAATATCAGAAATTGAAGCAAAGATAACTTACACAACCCTCACAGAAGAGGAAAAGGAAACAAGATTGAGGAAAATGAAGAAACCCTACAAAAAATATCAGACACTCTGAGAAGAACAAACATAAGGATAATATCTGTCTCAGAAGGAGAGAAGAGGGAAAAAGAAGAAAAACTTAAGACGTAATAGCAGGAATTCCCACATCTGTTAAAAGCGACCACAGATATCCAAATATCTGAGAGAACACCAAAATTTCTAAATGTAAATAGACCTTCTCCCAGACACATCGTAGTAAAATTAGCAAAAGTCAATGACAAAGAAAAACTGCTTGAGGCTGCTACAGAAAAGAAACATAACCTACAAAGGCAGTCACCGGGCTGTAATCAGATTCCCCAACGGAAAGTCTACAGGTCAGAGAGAGTGGAGCAAGTATTCAAATTATTAAAAGAAAAAGCTATCAGCCAAGAATACTTTTTACCCTGCAAAATTATCATCCAAATATGATGGAGAAATAAAGGTCTTTGATGACAAACAAAAGTTAATAAATTTTACTATCACTAAGACTCCATTCGAGAAGTCTTGAAAGAGGCCCTACAACAGGGAAAATAGAAAAAAAAATTCACCAAGCCTTAAGGATAGTAATAAATAGCAAGCAAAAGCTGAAACAAAACAAGACCAACAGGAGAGAACAAAAAATAACTAAGGAAGAAAGAAAAACATGTAACCTGTACAAATATATAAAAATGACATCAACACATAAAAAAGTATCATAGAGCAGTGTTCTTAGAGACAATCCATGGGACAGACACAAAGTCTAATACTAAAGTGATACATAGCTGGCAAGTAGACAAAACTGACAGACTAGACCCTGAAAATCATCCAAAGGAAAAAACAAACTTATACAAACAGGAAATGAAGCAGCAGGAACAGAAAAACAACAGAAGCAAAGGTTCAAATGACAGCAATAAAGTTCTATATTGCAATCATCACCCTAACTGTGAATGGATTGAACTCAGCAATCAAAAGATGTAGAGTGGCTGGATGGATCAAAAAATAGGAACCAAGAAGACACTCATATCAGATCCAAAGATAAAGACAGACTGAAAATGAAAGGAAAGGTTACAGAAAAATATATCAAGGCAATAATGATGAATGAAAATCAGGAACTATAATACTAATATCAGACAAGTCAAATTTCCAACTAAAAACGGTATCGAGGTAAAGATGGACACTACATTATGGTCAAGTGTATAATCCATCAAGAAGAAATAACTATTATCGACATATAAATACCCAGTACAAGACCACCTAAATACATAAAACAGATACTGGCGGAGCTAAAGACAGACTTGACAGTAACTATCCTAACAGCAGGCTTCAGTACCACGTCAATAGATAGATCATCCAGGGAGTAAATCAACCAAGAAATAAGGGCCCTAAATGAAACAATATATCACATGAAACTGAAAGACATATATAAGGTGTTATACCCCCAACAAAAAAGAGTGCATTGTTCTCAAGAGTACATGGAACATTCTTGAGAACAGACCATATACTAGGAAAGAAAACAAGTTTCATCTAATTTAGCAAGATTAAAATTATAGAAAGCCTCTTCACTGACCAAAAGGGTGTGAAATAAGAAATGAACCAAAAGAACAACACTGGAAGACCCACAAAGATGTGGATATTGAACAACATATCTTGAAAAAACCCTAGATCGTTGATCAATTTAAAGATGAAATTCAGACATAGATGGAAACAAATGAAAATGAAGAGATGAGCCACCAGAACTTTGGCAAAAGCAGTTCTGAGAAAAAAGTTTATAGCCATACAATCACACATCAAAAACTAAGACAGAGCCCAAATTAAATATCTGTCAGCACTGAAAGAAGTGGAAAGGGAAAATATTCAAAACCAAACATCAGCAGAAGAAAGGAAATAATAAAAATTAGAGCAGAAATAAACACAGAACAACTGAAATTCTCAGACACTGATAGTTAAATGATACACTTTTTTAGAAATTATATGGTAATATTACCTAAAGTTTGACATGTGCATAGTTTATACCATCATTCTTCTCTTGGATATTTACCTGACATACATTCTAGAAATATAAACATTTGGACCTCAAAATACTCTTACAAGAAATTTACAACAGTACTACTCAAATAGCCCCAAATGGGAAACAACCCAAATGTCCATCAGCAGTAAAATAAATTATGAAACATCCATATAAAACTCCAGAGAAATGAAAAAGAATAGACTACAGCTAGATGAATGAATCTCATAATACATTAAATTAAAAAACAGACACAGAAAAAGTATAATTAAAAGATGCTTTTATATACAGCTTAAAAAGCAAGCAAAACCAACTTTATCAGAAAAAGTTACCTTTCCAAAATACCTATTAACTGGGAAGGTACAAGGAAGACTTCTGGGGTGCTTGTATTCTGTATCTTGAGCTGGTGTTGCAATTACCCACAGGAATAAGGTTTCACTATCAAGTCCTGGCTACATACACAGTTACACAGTGTTCACCCCACTGTGCTCTCCTCAAGTTGATGTGATCACAATGGATACAGGCAGTGCTCTACCCACATTCTCTGGGAACTACTTCTGAGTCCTATACTCATCATTCAGCTTCTCTGTGTTAATATACTTTTGACAGCTCACAGCTACAATCTTCAGAGAAGTGACCTTGGGTTCTGGAGCCCCTTTAGCCATATTTACATAGAACCGGAAGTACCAGGGGTTGCAACGGCTGCAGGGCAAGCTCTGGTCAATTCCTGATTGAAGTGGAAGCTTGAAGGTCCAGCCTTACCTTAAGATAAGACAAATTCTGAAGTGGAATTCTTGAAAAACTCCTGTAGGATCAGGCTGAAGCTGTGACTTAATCTGAAACTGCTCCCTTGTTTGGTTTCTCTTCTTTCCCTAACTGGCTTCCCTACATCTCTACTAGGTTTTACCGAGATTACTTTCTTCCCAAATATCTCTCTTAAAGATTATCAGGTCAAAATCAGCCTGAAAGTATCAGACCCCAAAACAGCCATATTAGAAACCCAGTGTCACATAGCTATAGCTTTTTCCCCAATCCCTTTCAAAATACTTACATTGCTTTACTTATTGCCTAGAGTTTACAACCCAGCCAGTCCCTTTCAGGAATTAGAGACCTGCAAGACTTCCGCTAATTAAATGCATGAAACCTGCCCTCTATATTTCCCTCAAATAAAGCTTCAGTCGGTGAATGTCACCTGAGCATGGGCATGTTATGAAAATATATTATAAAAATTTGTGTGCATTTAGGTAGAGAGATTTACTCTAATCTCTTTGAATTACCATTTACTGTATCACAAACCAAAATAGAATTATTTTTGTTGGCAGTGATGAGATTAAACAATCAGATGTTTTTCTACCATCTATTTTCTTGATGGACAAATGCTGAAAGGGCAGGAATAAACTCACTTAAACACACACACATGACTTTTACCTGGCAGAAAAGAAATCATGTTTGTGTATGCCTCCCTTAAGTAATTGTTCAATGACTCCCTAGCAGGTTATAAATGTCAACCAATCTGAGAGCTTAGTAAAGGGAAAAGAAAAGTGGAACAAATTTCAGAGAAAAGGCACAGCTGATGAGAATAATATTCTTATCAAGGGAGTTTTCGAATATCAAGTTTCCATCACACTGAAAGCTTTCAGCTGTGAATCTGTGGGACGTTTTATCTCATACTTGGTATTTCCTGTGAGTCATACTTTCATCTGAGCATCTTATATTTTATATACACACAACCTCAAAAACATCTGCATTATTCTCTTTGTTTTATAAATGGACTAATAAGTCATCAAAGAGCCAGTAAATTTGACAGAGGTCACCTAGGAGAGATATCATCTGTGGATAGATAAATAGGAAGATCTAGAGAGAAAGTATGCTTGAACAATAAATTGGCAGTAAACTGGTAACAGGTAGAGAAGTAGGAGTCTGGCTCCTGACATGGATACTGGCCTTTGTTTACATATCTGACAACAGAAGGAAGTCTGTAGGCAATATAGAAAAGTGCAATGTTTGGGTGTTTTGTATTTTAACTTTGTTAACTCCTTAATCAATTGTGATTTTTCTGACGTCTCTTAATTCTTATTCAAAAGTTCCCAAACTTTCTTGGTCTTATGTTCCCTAAGGTCTCAGTAAATTTTTCACCATGTCAGTAGGCCAATTGTAATAACAGCTAGTGTTCTGTTTATTAAGTAATTAGAGCCACATTATTAATAGTAATTAACATAATGTCCGACAGATGGCGCTGTGCTTTCCCTTGAAAATTAAAACTACCCTCAGCTCAGTGTTCCTGGGAATTCATTGTAAAGGGTTCCAGGGCCCTGGGCTTAGTGTGGGAACCCCTGCTCTAAACCATCTGTGAACTCGGTGGAGAGGGGCAGAACTGGCATTAGTAGACGCACTCTGAAGAGGATGAGCAACATTTCATGGAAATGTCTATGAAACATCAGAAAGTGATCTGGTTCTAATAAAAATGCTTTTTTTCTAACATTTAAGCCTAATTTCTGTGTTTACCTTCATAAAGAGGGCAATAGTGGGTCCTTCCCAGAACATACAGAAAACCTTTTTTGTCAAGGTTTAAATATCTTCTCTTCAGACAAAAACTTCCAAAATCACAAAACCTCTAAACTGGCTTCTATTCAAACTTTTTCTTTTTCATTGTTTATGAATTATTATCCAGGCCACATAGCCTTAAAGATAACTATAGAAATAAAATCAGTCTGTTTGTATCTGAATCACATAAAAACAAACACACACAGATTTAGGAGACAGGAGTAAATACTGAGACTTTAGGATAGCCAGTCTTAAAATACAAGGCTTAATGAAATTTTGAGGGAGACATCCCAAGAAATAAGGAGTCTTCAGACAGCATCTGACAATAAGCCTTAATAACAAAACTGTCTGCCAGTTAATAAGGGGTGTTAGATGTTTGAAGATGCCCTGGACTGAGGAAATGATGGTTTTAGATGAAAAATTGCAAGAGTAGAGTGCTTTGAACTGCAGGGATTGGTTTTCACTGGAACTGTTTTTCACACCAGCACCCTATTTACTTGGAGAACTACTACAAGGATTCTTTTTCTTTGAAGAATGATTAGTAATTTTCCTAAGCCGCATAAGGAATGCCAGAGAGTTTCTAATCAGTCTCTGCTGAGAAGGAAATATTTTGTTCACAGTTGAATACAATTCCTTTTTTAAAGAACTATGGATAGAGTGTCTGCTAAGCATCAGACACTGTTTAGCTTTAGGGAAGGTGTAGGCCAAGTAGGGAATGAGCAGAGGAAGGAAGACTCCTTGCCCTCAGGTCTGGACCTGATGTTTAAGGACAATAGGAAGTTCCATTTTACAACTTGGAGGAAACGAGGAGGTGTCAGGGCAATTCACTTTCCCCTCTGACCTCAATTTACTCTTTTTTAAATGAGGGGTTGAACTGTTTGATCACTAAGCTCTAACATTCTGATTCTAGCACCATACTAAGTTCACTTTAAAGTCAGGGAAACAGTTGCAGCAACATAAATAGACCTCAGGGTTTAAACACTATGTTATCCAAAGAGAAAATAAAGATGACAGACTACATGTTTTAAAATAAACTCACTGTGGTTTTTAATTCTCAATTCCAACCTTGACTTTTATGAGTATTGATTTCCTAAGAAAAAATAAGCCTACCCTGTTACCTTCCTTAAGTACCTTTCTATTCATTTTAAATAAAGCCATTAAAATTTTTCAGACCCAATATATATAACTGCCAGTTTAAGTGTCCTCTTACTCTCACCAGAAGGACTTTTCTAATATAACTAAATCAAAAGGTTTAATTTTGGATACATATAAAAGTTAGGTTTGACATTCACTGAACATTTGTAAGAGATGGAAAAAAATGCCTTGTTTTGCCTAAAAAAAATCTTGACTGTGATTGACTTCAAACATTGACATGAAGTGTTATTGTCAACAAATGGGAATGGGTAAATTGAGGGACTGAGCCTTAGACATTTGTGATTTACTTAAGGTCACACAGTTATTTTATGTATCTGCATGATTTTCATTTTATTTTGTTTACCTCTCAAAACTCTAGAAGGTAATTCCCCAATCTACAGGTAAGGAAATTGAGGTTCAGAAAAATTATATTCTTGCAGTAGCAATTGATTAGAAACTAAGTCTATCTATCTCAAAAGCTGTTGAAATTTTCCACTATCCCTTATGGGGTTCTCGTTCATAATCTCTACTTTATAAATTATACATTCCCACATAAATTAAGCAGAAAGGATACCTTCATTTTTCTTCAGAGATTGAGAAAGACGCCGCTGTAGAGAAGAGATGGAGGGTGTGTTTAGTGAAGCTGAAGAACTTCCCCTTTATTACTCTAAAATATTTCTATACGCATCTTGCCCTAAACCTGCCCAGACATTATATTGTACCAAGATTAGACTACACAGTTTCTGGAATAAACCCTATCCAGTTTCAGCTTCTTCTGTTGTCATAAAATGCCCTTTCTCTCATCTCTGCTTACTAAAAAGCTGTTCAACCTTTAAAACCCATTTCATGAGTCATTCCCCTTCGATGAGACTCTTTGAACCTCAGTTTCCTCAATTACAGAGTGGAGAAAATAATTCCTACTGAGATAGTATCTACCTTGCAGAGTCATTAAAATGATTATATAACGCCTCATTCCATGATAAACTATAACAAGAAAATAAATATTATTTTCACTGTTAAAGATAAAACTTTAGTAGATCCATAGTTTTATAGTCACTCTTAGACAATATTTTGACATTAAACATTCTAGCCAAGGCTAACATTGCAAAACTGGAATTTGGTCCAGTAAAGAAATTTATCTAAACCTTCATTGAAGTCTTTTCCCCATTCCCAGAATGGAGGCCTGGGGCAAGGAAAGGAGGGACGGGTTTGATTGCAGATGTTTCTAGCTCTGCCTTCTTTCCTACTATGTAAGTCTTAGATTTAGCTTCTCCAAATTCAGCCTTGAGAAGGGGGTGGGGCATGAGTGAGGTTGGTGTTAAGAAGAAAAGGGTAATGTTTCCTGGCATAGATACTGTAATCTGGGCTCAGAGCCTTCTGGACTAAGCATTCATTGCTGTTTCTTCCAATGTTGGATACTTTTGTTGACTCTCTAGAAATTGTTACTCAAGATTTCCAGCCAAGTTCCTGTCATTGCCAATGTCCTCCTCTTCTAGATCTCTCTCCTCTGAGCATTCAACAAGTCACTATTTCTTCATGTATTATAACTTACTGAGACTGTTCTTTTGGAGTAGATTTCCTGGAAAGATGATTCTAGATTCACTCACCCACTCACATTTGACCTGGAACGGGAAAGGGTTTCATTTTGTTTCCATGAGACAATTTGAGAGGAAGTACATACTACCTCCAGTTGATTCTCTTTATCCTTCTTGACTTTAGAATTCTCAGATGTAAGTCAACACCATTATCTATCTTCCTCAGTCTCTAGGACACAGATATTAAAATTTCCTCATGGCTTTCATTAAGCATAGTCCCTTGCCTGAAGTAAAGCATCCTTCTGTTCTCATGAAGATGGAGCAGAGAATACCATAAATGCTCACACACAAAAAAATCTCTATATTCTCCAATTTTTTCCCTCTTATCAGTTAGGGTGTATGATCAAGTTGGCAGAACCATCTGTTAATCAATTAGCATATCATGCACTAGTGGTCCAGCACTCCATTTTAGTATCTGGGGCCATTGAAGGAAGTAAGGGAATTATCCCTTGGACTCCGTTATATTGTTTTTTTGCTTCTGAATTCCTCTTTAACAACCTATTGCACACCTAATGGACTTACGGAGTCTCTGAACCATCATTATGAATATCTTCAGGAGCTAAAAAAAAAAAAAAAAGCTTTTCTCTGTATTTTCTCTTTAGAGTCAAACAACTACCTTAACTCTGTTTCTTTCTACCCATAACCTATTTTACTCTCCTCTCTCTGCAAAATGACTTGCTTAGTTTCTATACATACATGTAAAAAACTAGCTGGCTACAAAAACTCCACAGCTTCCAGTGTTACATGTCTTTTCCTCTAGAATGGAAGAGACTAGCTTGAATTCTACTTCAAAAATTCCACTTCCTAGAGAAGGAAGTATCTACCTCTAATCCAACCACCTTTATTCCACAAACACACTATCGATCTATCCATGACAGTTAGGACTGTTAATTCTCAAAGAAGAAGGCAATAGGCTGAGCACTTTATACCACTCTTAGAAGTGCATTTATTGCCTGGCACAAGACCTAGCATATGTAAGTACTTAGTAAGTTTTCATTCCCTTCTGAGTAGTGGGATATATTGGACATTATGGCTAGCTCTCCGACGTGACTTTTCCTTTCTTAGTCACTATCCAAATTTTCATTCAAATATCTTCACCTGTCCTGGGCATCTTAAATAGCAGTGGGGCAAGTGACTGAAACCTAAACGAATGAACATACTCCCCCTCCCCGGTTTGAGTTGTTTATTCCAGGACGACTGATATCAAGCTGATAAGATCAAAGAAAGAAAGAAAGAAAGAAAGAAAGAGAAAGAGAGAAAGAAAGAAAGAAATTTGAGCTGAAAAAAAAAAAAAGCATATTGCCATAGGGGCTGAAACAACCATCTTGTGACCATAAAGGAGAACCAGGCTTTAAGAAGAAGTGGAACCTAAAAGAGACAGAGAGGAAATGAAAGGAAACTGAATCCATGAAGCCATGACTGAAAAGACAAGTCAACCCAACCTTGAAGCCAACTCAGGTAAACTTTTTGTTATATGAGTCAATAAATCCTATCATTTTAGCCAGTTTAGATTGAATTCCTGAAAGACTTAATTTTTATATTCTCCCCAAATTTGAATATGTTGGAACAAATGGTCAGTAAACACATTTGCAAAAGTTTCTGAAGGTACCAAAGGGTTAGTTGTGAGTAGAACCTAGGAGACAAGGAATCAAGACTCAAGCTCTCCAAAAAGAACAGGATAAAGGCAATTGTAAAACCTCTCAGGGAATATAGCAGTTACATTTTTTAAAAATCAAGGAAAAAAATTGGAAGATACTTGAATTAAAAGGTGATATTTCACGGTGACACTATGGAATGCCATATGGATTGTCCTCCAACTCTCCTTGATAAAATACTGTTCTGAAAATCTCAACAAGACACAGCCTGTGGCTCAGGTGGCTAGGGTGACTGGTGCAGGCCATGTAGAACACAAGGACCTGAGTTCTAGGGCTAGGTGGGGAAAAGACTTAAAAATAAAATAAAATAAAAATGTCAGCAAACTAAAGAGGATATCAAAGCATATAATAATATCTATTAGCAAACAGAATCTGAGAAATTTAAAGGTCGCTATACATAGAAACCACATTAAGAAGTAATGTTGCTGAGGGGAGTAGGTTTTCTTTCACCTTTAATAGACCCAATGAGAGAAACCTCTGGACACCAGGACCCAGTACCAAGAGGAGCTGGGGAGAACCCAGCAAATGCCAACATTATACCTCAAGGTAAGACATGGAAAGTGTCAGACAGGCAGAAATCCTGAGACCAATGTGGAGGATAAGTACAGACTGACCATACTAGACACCTTGCCAAGGAAGAGAAATTCTGGCAGTATTTATCTAAATTCTGGCAGTACCATGAGATTGAGAGAGAGAAGTAACTTAGAGTAGAATATCGCTTTTTAAAATCATTATATATAGTTAACTAATTCTTGATTACTTTTTCATGTATGAGTGGAAAATCTTGTATTATATTTAAAATAATATTTTAAGCACAACATTACTATACTTTCATTTTCAGCACTTCTTTGAATTTCTTTTTTTAATTTAATCTTTCTGCTATTCAACTAGAGCTATTCATTAACTCTGGAAAGATTAAGTTTGTTATAATTAAGTGGAAAACAGTCAGTATCAGAGTTTGAATTTTGGCTTCCAAAATGAAGTTCCTAAAATCAATTTAGATTTCAATTCAAAGAGCAAGGCAAGAGAAAGAGATAGATATAGCTTTTGTTTTTTGATTCTCTAATATTTCCTTTACATGTCCAGCAGAAACAAAGCCTACAAGACTGAGAAAAAAGTTTTACTAAAAACTTTTAAAGATGAAAGATATAGGAGATGACAGGAGGTCAATATTCTAGTCAAAAGAAAAGAAACAACAACAAAAAACACCCAAATTTTGGTATGGTGTCACTTCTTTTCAGTTTAGACTGCTTGGGCTGCTGTAATAAACACTACAGACTGGGTAGTTAAACAACAGAAATCTATTTTTCACAATTCCGAGGCTGGGAATTCTAAGATCAATGTACCAGTTAGATTCCTGAGGAGTGTTCCTCTTCCTAGATGAGAGAGAGAGAGAGAGAGAGAGAGAGAGAGAGAGAGAGAGAGAATGAGAGAGAGAATGAATATGGGTTTCTTCTCTTATAACAACACTTACTCAGTTAAACCAAGGATCAGTTCCTATGGACTTTTTAAAATATTAAACACTTTTCTAACTCCAAATACAGCCACACTAGGGGGTGGGCCTATGAATTTGGGGAAATACAGTTCACTCCAAAGCATAAGGGAGGAAGGTGAGTAAAACAAGTAAGTGAATCATAAATGGGGTTCCAGGGAGGAACCCAGTTGACTCCTCCCCAAATGGGGAGGAGAGTAGAGGGGAGGAAACTCTCACATAACTCAGATACTTGGACAGAAGGAGCAGTTCCTTTCTTTGGTTTTGTAATTCTAATTGGAGGCTGTCTCAAAGAGTGTTCCTTACCAAAATGGCATAGGTGCCATAAAGCAAAATGTAATGGGGCATATTTAGATATATGAGACCAATGATAACACTACTGCAGTCCCTTCTCCATCTGCAGAAATTTCGACACATTCAAGTTAGAGTAGCTGCAGCACTTAGCAGAGGGCTACAGGGAGGAGTTTTTTAAGTCTGACATTGAAGGAGAATCACAGAAAATCTCATAGGATCTAAACACTAGCAAGAGCTGAGGTAGGTTCTAATCAACAATGGAAGATTTGGGTTTATTCCCTCCAGATAGTGGGGATGGTCTGCCTTTTGCTGGCATTCAACAACTCCAACAGACTATGCTATATTAAAAAAATATACACTTATCAAAATAAAGACAATTTTTTTTGTTGGCATGGTATTGTTATTCTGGAATTTTTTAATTGATGGATCCTTCTGTGAAAGCACAACTGCTTAGAGAACTTACCCTCATACTGAAAACAACTAGAAAAATGGAAAAAAAAATAGATGAAACAGTTCTTTTTATACATTGAATAATTGTGCTCCCTAAAAGCAGGTGAAACAGGGAATTGGAAAAACTTATTTACTGGGTTACGCTAAAGACCACATGGCCCTGGGGTGGGGACTTTCTAGATAATCCTCTGGCTGTGAAACAGAAACCTTGGACCCGCCCAGTGGGACCTTGGCTGGAGGGGTTTCTGTGAGTCTGCTGAGATCTAGGAAGAAATTAAATGTGATCAGTATAGCTTAAGACGTTTAGGGTGTGACCTTTACTTATGCAAACTGACCTCTACTTTAGACCCACTTATGCACATATCCTACACACCAGGGGTCTCTAGGAGAATTGTAGATTATACCTAATATAATGGAAAAAGTATTAAAAATGTGACTCTGTGGAAGCCATGATTGTGCATGTCGAAAATTATTTACTGCCTTTGTTCTCTGCACCTCTGTGTATGTCTACATAAACCCTGAGCTACCCACACAGATTACTACATGATTTGAGTGTTTCACTCCTTGCAGTCTCCGGCTTAATAAATCTCCTCCTAAATTAATAATTTCTGGCATGTCTCTTTGATCTCATTGGTTACTTTGTAACAAAGGGAACTAAACAAGATGAACTCTATGATAATGCTCCAGCAATTTCTGGATTTCAGCCCAGGGTGAGTAAACACAAGCTGACCCAGTCCAAGCGAGCTGAGGACACAGAAGTCAAAAAAGAGGCAGACTGAGACAGCTGTAATTTGCAGGGAAGATTATCAAAGAGGAAGGAGCTATGACAAGAATAAGCTAAAGAATTTGTTAAAAGGTCTTTCTTTGGTGACATGTCCATGGTCTTTGGTGGGCAAGATAAAGTGCAATAAGGTCAGACAAAAAGGTGCTGAGAGAAGATCATTACTAGGGAGCGACATGTCAACTGAACTATCCCAGGATTCAGACTGAGTTCACATCAGAGTAGAGACATGTTGTTTAATGCACAAGACATTTTTTAGAGAGACTTGAAGGTTCAAAGTTAGTAGTAAGGCAAAAGCTAGTATAGAACCACATGAAAAACTGAAAAATTTGATCCTTAAAATATTAAACTGATCTGCAAGTATCTATCCTGCCAGAATAATATCTAATAGTCTTTAAAGAAATACTGCAAAATCCAGCACTCAATGATATAAAATCAGAATATCCAGCATCTAATAGAAAAATCACTGGTCATGTGATTACTAGTAAATTGCTATCAATTACAGAACAATTTATATGAAAGCAACTTTGCCACTAAATTGTACCACTATTCAGTATTTATTTTCCTTAATTTCAATTGAAAATGAAATAAAATTATTTCTTATGATTATTAAACTTTCAGCTGCTTTGAATCTTTGATTTAACATTAGTATTAAATTTTTATTTATGATAGGTTAATAAATTTCCCTAAGTTGTGATATTTTAGGGTATTAGTAAATTTTTAGTTTATCTAATAATTATTTAGTTTCATTAACTATTTTATTTTTACTTCTGAGCACACTTTTAAAATTTAAAATCATAGCAGCATGCCCTGGTGGAGCAACAGTTAAATCAATCATCTCCCAAAGGACACAAGTCATGTAACCCTGGGTTAGAGTCCTGGGCCGCAGGAGAAATTACCAGTGTGAACAACTTCCTCTTCCTCTTTCTTCCTGCCTACCTGCCTACTCATCTTCATTCCTCCATGCACCTTTCCTTAAAAAAAAAAAAAAAAAAATACATATATATATAAAATATATCTTCAATACTGGTTTATAGTTTTATGTAAAATATACCAAAATCATTTTTTAACTCCCTTATTGGAATCACAGTTCAGGAGGAATCACTCTGTATTTCCCATTTTACAAGAAAGTATAATTTATTATATCAACAGAGTAAAACAAAAACCTCAAAATAGGAAATAGGTAAAAAGTTGATTATTTAATTGTGTATGGTTTTTAAAGTCACTCTTTCTATAAACTAGGGTATTTTACAATCGTAAAAATGTATATATTAACTTTTAGAAAACTGATAGCAATTCAAATTATTTTTGTTCAAAAGCATTGTGAATAAATATCATCCTTTAGAGAGGAAAACAGTTTCTGTCTGGTAAAAAAAAAAAAAAAAAAGATTAAGCACAAGGTTTCAGAATTCAATTTAGCAATTTTATTTAAGTTATTTTTTCAATTATAATAATTCCACCTAATCTTCACATTTTCAGTTAGCTTTATCATCCATTTGGTTCCCTCAGTACTTAATCAATCTTTGACACTTGCTAATTTGATATTTTTAGAAGTCATGTTTTTAATTTCTTGAAAATTATAGCTTGATGGTCATCAAATACAAATGGAGTTAGCGAGCAAGCTCATGACAGAAAAATTAAAAACCTGCATTTCTGCACATTTAATTCACGATGAGCAAATCAAAAATGTATCTTATTTGTGTCATAGGATTGATCAACCTTATGGGAATGTCTGCTTTCAAGAGATCAGAGCCCTTTGCTACATTGTGTCTTAGACTTCAATCCCAAGCTAGCTAAACACTGAACACAATCTCACTAGCTAGCCCCCTAAATAAGTAATGCATCTTTTCCCATTTATATTGATGTTTGTTTTAAGGAAAAAGATGGAATTTTAAAAAACAGAGAAACGACAAACATAAGAAATCCCCCAAATTCTTTCAGCCATTAGCCTTTGTCTAGAGTTCTCAAATCCTTCTGACCCAGTGATAGGAAAATCTATTATATTGTTTATTTTTATATGAACTTTGACTTTCACAAATGTTTTCCCTCCTTCTCTCTGAAAATAATCCTAGACAAAGTGTACAGAGTCTCCAGTCTACAGAAAAGCCTTCATCTTAGATCGCATTCTATATATGTCATCAGCATTGAACAGTCTTTGTCTGATACGAGGAAACCCATCACGCGCCACACCCGCTTCTCCAAGGATTCTGCCGTAGAAAGTTTGTAGTTACTCTTTTGTGGTGCTGATGGGTTTTCTCACATAACAGAATAAAAGGGCCAAAGTAGAGCCCTCAAGGGTCCAGGACAGCAGTCTCTCTTTCTTTAGTGTTGGGGAATCAGCCTTCTATTGCAACCCTACAACAAGGGATTATAAAACTTGTCTTCTAATTGGAGTGAGAAACATACTAAGGACATAAACAAATTGATATGAAAAATTATTTTCTATTATTCCTCCAGAATAAAGCAGAAATAAAGACCTAACATAATGATTCTGTTAAACTGTGAAAAACTGATGTAATCAAACTATGTACGACCAAAAAGTGAGATTGCGCTATCACTCAACAATGGGTCTTAAATTAATGATCAACTCGGTTTTGTTTCTGGGTAAGGAAATGACTTTGCATTCAGAAAAAATGACTCGTTCAAATAGTAGGAAACTATTTCTATCAAACTTTCATAGACATGCTAACTCACGGGGCCAAATTCCCTGTATGTTTCTGTGAAGCTTGGGAAACAAACAAGAAAAGTTCATGCACACTTTGGGATTTCCATAAACAAGAGTGACAGAGAAAATGATGATCATGCCACTGATGTTTTTCCATTTCGTCGTGTGAACACTTCACTCTGGAAATTATCACCAGGGCTAAGATCTTTAGGCTCACCATAGTTAGATTGTTTTACAAGGAATGTAGTTGCACTGGTACTTACTTAGTTACTGTTGACAATGTAAATTTGTGCTGCACAGGGAAAAACATACCTCACTCAGTATCTGAGACAATTCCAAAATATGTACCTGCTGAAACACCAGCTCCCAGTGCCCAAGTGCCAAATACAAAAGGAGGTGTTTTGATGTACGTGAACACTAATTCACCTCCTTAAAAAGAATTATTGAAGTGAATAAAAGGAAACATATGGAATAATCCTCTCTGACTATTCAAACAGGATTCTGTCAATATTTACTGTTTCTACTGACCACATTTGATAAGATATTTGCTACCTACTTCATTTCCCATAATCCATGAACTGTTCTTAATAGAGGCAGTTTACAATGTAATCTCCTTGTTCTGGGGTTTATGGCTTAAAATATTTAAATCAATTTTCACTCACGAGTTTAGTATGACAAATATCATCTCCATGATTATCAAGAAAAGTATTAGTTTTTTTAAAAAAATACAACCTTGTCCTCTAATCTTTAGCAACATATGTCTGCTCTGTAAACATTATGTGCCTCACTGGTCAACACACTTCAAGAAAGACAGAGTAAAGTCAGAACATAGATAAAAAGGAAGCAAACTATTCAAAGAATGTAGATGGGGAGGAGTAGGTGAAGAAAAAAAACACTCCATCCATTTTTCAGTCTGAAAGCCAGTTTAACAGCCTATTTAAACACTTTAAAATTTACTAAGTTAATTAATTGGAGGCAACATCTTGCTCTTCAAATTCCAGTGATGTTAAAGATGAGAAAATGCCATTTGATGACAAAAATGTGAAAAGTTAAGATACAGAAAGGAAAATACTACACATAAGCAAAGTAATAAATATTCTGATGCAGCACAAAGATAATGTCAATTAAAAAGAACTGCCTCCTTCCACTGGACAATGGGGAAGAACACTTGGTGATTTGGGGGAAAGCATGGTATATTGAAATATATCTAAGAAATAGGGAACCTATACAAAGAAAAATTATTCTAAGGTGCAGAATAATTTCTACAATAAAACAAAAATTTTAAAATATATTAAATAATGGGAATTTTAAAATAAATAAATACAAATTAAAAAAGACCTGCCTCCTAACTCTAAAACCCTCTTCAAATTATATTGTGTCTCTTGTTTTCAATCTAAGCAGACAGAATTCTTTAAAAACCTATGTTGGTTTCTTATGTATCAATTAATAAATCCTCCATTCATAAAAGGCAAATTCACAAAGTTCTTTAAGATAAATCCTTGCCTACTCAGATTTCTTTTGAGCCTGGACTGGGAGAATGCTCTAAAGTATCTTAGAGGCCCTCTTGTATAACTGAAATGATGTGGCCACTAGGCAGTGAGATTCTCAAAGAAACTTTTCCATTTGAAATGTTTTATGAGTAACTCTCTTAAATCCATAGGAGGTATTAACAAAGAACCCACAGACTCATCCTGGATTTGATCTTTTCCAAAGGTCATTTTTTTTATTTAGTAATTGTTTACAGAGAAGCTGGATATGAGAAAGTTTTATTTCTAAACCCAGCAAGTCCTAGCTCATATATAAAGTTTACCTTGAGCTCTTATCTCTCCTCACATATGATGAGAAAAATATCAGGTGGCATTTTGAATATTGTGCCTGGAAATCTGGTCGGTTAAAGCATTGAGTTTATTAGGTACATTTCCACTCCGCTGCATTACCACAGATGACTATGTTGACTGACTCTGCCATCACCTAACAAGGGTTCTCTTTCTGTCAGCTTCTAATAGATTTCTCTCATTTAAGCCTTTTGTTGATAGCCTGCCTGGGGCTTTTTAGGTTTCCACTAACACTGCACCTGAGACCCTTTTGGTCTTCACAGTCTCCTCAGCACCATTTTCAACCTCTTCCGGCAGTCTAGTTTCAAAGTTCAGGTCACATCTTGTAGGTTTTTGTTACAGAATATGCCATTTCAAGGTACCAAAATTCACAAGATCTACCTGTTGACACACAAAGTAGCCCCAAAACATAGTGACTTAAAGCAACAACAATCATTTGTTTTGTTCATGAGTCTTCAAATTGGACAGGACTTAACAGGAACAAGTTGATTCTACATTGTATCACCTGGTGTGGCTTGAATGGCAACTGGAGACTCCACCTTTGAAATAATGACTCATGACTGTCAATATGGTGATGTTGTCTAGACGTTCAGCCAGAGCCAAAGGTCAGAAGTTTCTCTTCTTCCTAAAGGTTTCTTCTCCCCAGGAATTTGATCTTCCTGACAGCACAGTGGGTGGGAAGATCAGATCTCTTGAGAGAATCAGATGGAGGGCATGCCACTTTTTATATTCTTGAAAGTCTCAGGTCATCATTTCTTATCACTTCTACATCTAGTATTTGAAGCAATAATATCATTTGAACCTTTTGCAAAAGGAAGGGATAATGAAACCCTCTTCTTGATGGGGAAGTGGCAATATTTTGGAAGAACACGTGGGGCAGGAAATATTTGTTGAACCCATCTTTGAAAAATACTATCTGCTACATTAAGTAAAAAGAGGATTACATTAGGACATTAATTTGCTGGGGGGTATATTCTTTTAAAAATTTTATTGAAATAAATTGCATAATAGCATTATATACGTTTAAAGTATACATCACGGCAAATCAAAATCTGCATATGCCACATCATATTCACCACTAAGTAGTTGATTCAATTCCATCCTTCACCTAAACTTGAACTCCCATTTCTCTTGTTCTTTATCTTTCTTGTATTCTTTGATGCTGAAACTATGGAAGATAATTAAACAATTTATGCTGTAGCTCTTGTTCCTTTGAAAGTAAACAAAATTTGTTTGAATGACCTATAAATATGATCAGTTTGGGAATTTTCATATGTTCATCTAACGTTATATCCTTATCAACTATGATTATCATAAAAATCAAGTAGTTTTGCGTATTTTAATCAAAATAGTTAATTTTTTTAGTAACAAGAAAAACTGGTTAATATTTCCATCCAGTTAAATTCCCTTTAACAAATACTTATTTAATATCTACTGTTTTTAAAGTACTATGCTATGTACACTATGATAAATAACATTTCAATGTGTTTGAAAGACATATACTAAACAATTGCACTACAGTAGAAAAAACAAAAAAAAAATTATATTATACATGGAAATGAATGAAGTGAGCTCTGCTTCAAACCGTATATACAAATTAAAATTCAAAATTTAGAAATATTTAAAATAAGAGTTTAAATAATAAAATTATTAGAATATAACATAAGGTGGAATTTTTGGATTAGGCAATTATTTTGCTTATGACTTCAAAAGCACAAGCAATAGAGGAAAAATAAATCAGCTCATTCAAATTATAGACTTCCTTTTAAATTTAAAAAAATTAAAAACTGCCTCAGGGACACCATCAAGAAAGTAAAAATATAGTACATAAAATAAGTAGAAAAATTATAAATGTAAATGATAAGGAATTCATATCTAGAATACATATAGAATTCTTACAACTCAGTAATAGAAATAGAACTTAATTTTTTAAATGGTCAAAGGATTTTAAGAGACATTTTTCCAAAGATATACAAAAGGTCAATAGGTATATAAATATATGCTCAACATTGGTCAATGAAATGTTCATCAAACCTATAATGAGGTACTACCATACACCCATTAGGATAAAAGATAATTACAAGCTTTCAAGGATACAGAGAATTTGGATCACTCATATGTTAATAGTAAGGATGTAAAATATTTTCTATGGTAATTCTACTTAACCTTTGGTAACTACATATAAACAGTCACTTTGGAAAGTAGTCTGGTAGTTCTTTGAAAGTTAAACATAGACTTAGCATCTGCCACAGAAAATCCAGTTCTGGATATCCACCCAAGAAAGATAAAAATACATATGCATACAAAACCTTGCATATGAAAGTTTTAGCAGCATAATTTAGAACAGAAAAGAATTGGGGGAAAAAACTCAAATAATGAGTAGCTAAATAAAATGTGGTGTATCTATACAATCAAAAATCATTTACCAATACAAAGAAATGAGGTGCTGATACATGCTACAGCATGGATGAACTTTGAAAACATTGCATTAAGTAAAAGTCAGTCACACAGGCTTACATATTGTATGATTCCATTTATAAATATCCAAAACAGGTACATCATTGCGGTTGGGATGGTGAGAAATGGATAGTGATTGCTAGTGGATACTTGTTGTTTTAGGGATAATGAAAATGTTCCAAAATCAAATGTGAAAATGGTTGTACAACTCTCTGAGTATACTAAAAATCATAAAATTATAGATGTTGAATGGATGAATTATATGATACGTGAATTATATTTCAGTAAAGCTCTCACACCCGCACCCTCACACATATAAAAGTATGTGCTAAGTAAAGTGGAGGTATAGAAAAAGTGACCTCTGCTTGGTGGCTCATAGAGGTGCTGGAAGTGGGAGGCACTGGAGCAATGAACTTTCAAGCAAAGAAAGCATGAAACAAATTTGGGAATGAATGGAGAAGCGTGGTTGAGTATGGCTGAAGCTCAGTTGCATATTGAGGACTCAAAAAATAAGGCTGGAGATGTGGGCCTTTAAATCCAAGCTAATTTGGAGTAATTGTAAAATTTTGAGTTATAGGAGAGAGGTGACAGGATCATATTTGCATATAGAACAATCACTCTAACCTATGTAGGAATATAGATCGTGTATGAACTCCTGTAGGCAAGAAGGTCTAAGAGGGCAATAGTAGCACAAGTCAGGCCAGAAGAAGACCTGATCAAGATATTACAACAGAGATGGCTGGATATGAAGCAAGGTGCCTGGAAAAATAATAGGGGCTTGGGGGGAGAAAGAGGAAGAGGGAGATGAGAGAGAGAAAGAAAAAAGAATGAAAAATAACAGTTACTAAGGGGAACTGAACTTGGGATTTTGTTTAACTATTTCAACAAAGGGAAATACAAAAAGTAATCTGAAATAGCTGAAGCTTCAAAGACATTATCTTTGCAGATAATATTACCTTGAAGGAAAGAAATGATATATGATCATCTATAGGTATATTTTTATGTGTTTACAATTTCTAAAGTTGGGCTCAAATACATAAAACAGTTCACAAATTTCTTTTTAAGATGTTAAATATATATATTTTAATAACCACATAGCCGCCAAAATAAGGACCATGAGGTGCTTTTTTAGATCAACATTATCATTACTTAGACTTTGGACCTTTAATTTTAAAAGATATAACTATAACATTTCATATCAGCAAATAGGAAAAAGCAACTGAGATATATAGAATGTGTTTTCCTAGCATTTTGTCAGAATATTTTGGAGATGTCTAAATGTTCCTTGTTTAAAGAAGAAAGCAGGAAGTTGGCAGTAGCTATAACTTTTCAAAAGTGCCTCTTCTTTTTCTTGTCTGCAATGAAATATCAAGGTTATGAAATCCTGATGTCCACACTTCCTGATTCTCAATCTATGCACCATACAAGTCCTGATTAAGTAAGAGTTACTCTCTTAGCAATCTTTGTAACGAAGAGCTGCCAGTTCTTTCCTCTAGAGAGAAGATGCTGAGGGTTCCATTGTAGTGTCTGAAAAATTGCTTTCCAAGTAATTTGCAATTTCTACCCGTTGGATATTTATTCAACTTTAGATCACACATCTTTCAGAGTTATACCCCCTTGAAAATCACTTGACTATTATGTTTCAATTAGAATTCTTATAGTCTATATAGAACTTTTCAAAAGTAAAAAATTGTAATGCACTTTGGATACAGTACATTTTATTTACTTATTTCTGTTGATACTAAATTGGCTTAATTTGTTAGTTTAATCTAAACATTTTAATTCATATTCTCATCAGATCTGATAGGTTTTGTTCTCTGTAGATTATTTTCTCAAATATAAAACTGTAAAACCAAGCTCATGCATATTCATAAATACACACACATACCCATATGCACACATGCAAACATTCTGAAAATTGCCATTGTCCAGTTGAGAATTCTTATGCTTAGAGGGTTTTTAAAAGATCAACCCAGTTGTTCATTAATTTATTTTTGAAATGAGAAACAAAGAAAAGAAACAGGATTATGCTAAGAGAATGTTATTGTCAAGGGCATTCTCATAAAATCGGTAAAGGGCTATAAATAGGCCAAACTAAAAATTCCAGTTTTCTGAAACCCCAAATCTTTTAAATAAATGATACAGAGTAATGCATCTCATCACTGGCAATTATCCTAATTAATCATTTATTTATGGTGCCAAATAAGTATATTCTTAAAAATAACAGAAAAGATATGCTACTGACAAATATACCTAACATTGACATTTTCCTAAATTCGATCAGATAAATCACACAATTTTGATAACTAATAATTTATTTAATATAAATTTGAAATAACATCAACTGTGTTTTCACTCACATTTGTCTTGCATAGCAATACAGTATATCATCTTGATATTTTAATATACTGCTATGTATTTTTGCTTTTTCTTCTGCCATTATTATATTATATTACTGTCTCTTGCTAGTGGTAAATATTTATTGAACTTTATATGCTACATAGTATGCTAAATATCCCAGTGTTATTATACCTTAGTAATCTCCTCAGTAAACCAAGGAGATAGATGCTACTGTTATTTTTAGGAGAGGCTAAATTAAGTGGGAACATGGCAGATCTGTGCCTGGACCTGAGACCTAAGTGCCTCTAGCTTGCATCTCTTACTGCTTACATTCTCCCACTCTCTTCAGCTCTTTTTATTTTCAGCACTATTCTGTTATAAAAAAGAAGCCTGTGGTTTTTAGCAAACCCAGTAGAGAGTTAAACATATAGACCAGATCACATGAAAAATATTTTTAACCTGACGTCTCAAACTCAAATAATATTAAGAGTAGCACCACTTTGAAAGAAACATTAGTTGGCAAAACATGGTATTTTAATCCAGCTCCAGAAATACTATTATGCATAGTTTTAAGGAGGAAAATAATATTCGCAGAGCAGAAAAGTCAGATTCTATATATTTCTCAGGAAATAATTTTTAAGTCTTAAGGGAAAGAGGTAAGAAAAGAACAAAGAAAATGCTGAAATGTATAATGCAGTATAAAGTAAATACATGTTGTTCTATAGCTATTTGTGGTTAGGATTTTTCTATCATAGAAGTATTTCTTCACCAAATGATTTAAATTCAGGTTATAACTCCCTACTACCTCCTCGTCTGCTTCCTTTATTTTTTTCTATTAATTTGAAAGTATGAAATGTTAAATAAACATGCTTTGTTTCTAGCTTTATTAAAATTCAGCTACTTCATAAATGAAGAATTATTATAAATGGACAGTTAGTTTAAGTAATGTTCCATATTAAGTTCCAGGTTTGTTTGTTTTTATGAAGCCAAGAATTCTGTTCCTCAGATTTCTACCCAAAAAGGATAATTTATTGAAAGGTAGACACAAATTCAAAATCTTTGGGAGGTTAAGTCTATTTGGGAAAATGTTCCCCAATTCATGAGTGATGACTGAGTTCTGTAACCCACATAATGTCTGATAATGGATGAAATATCCTTCACTGTTGTTCTGCCTCTCTACGAAAATTTCTGTCAAAAGGTGTACCTAGAGTTTAAAGTAGAACATCTCATAAGAGATGGACTGTTTCATTCATTTCTTTTCGCCATAATGGTCATTAGAATAAAAACAACTGCTCATGAACTAAGAAACTATTCATCTAGAAAATTAATATCTACTCTAAAAATTAGGATTACATCTAACAGAATTGTGATGTTATTTGTGTTCTGCTTTGGCTTTTCAGACAGCAGTTGAAAGATAACAATAAATTGCATCAAAATAAGAATTCTCTTTTGCGAATCTTAAGAAACAACTCAAATGTTGGTAAAATAAACAAATAGGAAAATAAGACCATGGAAACATCAATTTTGTCATTAGTGCCTTGAACTCAACAATTGTTCATTAAAAGAATGCTAAATAAATCCAGTTGTGATAAGCGCTCAGAAGAGAAAATAATAAAAATATGAATGTTCAACATATCATTAAAATATGTGTCTGTTCCTTGCAGTAGAGGAGAATGAGCTTTTGCTAAAGATTCAGTCTTTGTCAATTTGAATTAGTTGATCTACAGGAGAGTATTTTGTCAGCAAGAGAACTTGCCAGCACTTGGGGAGAA
This sequence comes from Solenodon paradoxus, assembly GCA_004363575.1. NCBI lineage: Eukaryota > Metazoa > Chordata > Mammalia > Eulipotyphla > Solenodontidae > Solenodon > Solenodon paradoxus. The sequence continues at coordinate 1,495,740 of RJWH01000008.1, read as the reverse complement.
TAGGAAATAAGAAGGCTAGAAAATTGTCTTAAGTGCTTTTCATCTATGGCCAAGTCAATGGAAATAGTACTGAAAGCATCAACTACCAGGATGTGATCACGAGGGACCCACAAAAGAAGGCTTGGTTCTAAACAGGGCTGCTTTGCTGCCATCCTAATAAGTGGTGATACAGAGATGCTAGCTCTCTCTTTCTGCATCCATAGACATGCTATTACCATGATTTTGGCCAATAGAAGACCCCAGTGGAATAGCTGGGAGCACTGTGGTCCTCAACAGAGAGTGCAAGAAAAGAAGAAATCATTTGGAGTTAATAGAAAAGAACTATTGTGAATAACTCTTCGGAGCCCCTTAATATAAGTAAATGAGATGTGGGTGGGTATACACCTTAGCAAATATTGGGAAACTACTTTTAATATAGGTCTAACTTCTTTAATGCAATCCTATTGGTCCTCATGGGCTAGTGAGGCTTGAATAAACACATTTTTCTTTATTTAAATGTTTATAAAAATAAGCTTATTTTACATATCTCAACAGGTTAATTAATAATGTTCTTTCTAACCAATAACAAATCACAATATTCCTAACAGAGATTTATATGCTGCCCCTTGTAATTCAATCAGAACAATCTTTACCTAATCACAGTATTGTAAAAGATGTTAATGGATAGATTTATTAGATAATATCTGCTTTTCAACACCTCAGGAGATTTTTAATCTTGGAACTAGAGAAGTAATAAAAGGAATTATTTGAAATATACCTAAACAAAACCATGAATCATCTATGGGTAGATTTATCAAACAACTCAAGAACACAAATAGCATATTACAATATGTTCAACACAGGTGTAATTATTTCTGGTCAATAATCCCCTATCAAAAGAAAGGAAACTCCCAAAACCAACGACTGGAACGATTTTCACACCTGACTGCTGATCTCTTGTTTCTGTAGAGTGTCTAATGCAAATTCTTTCCTTTGGGGATTTCATTCTACTCTTTACTGGTGGACTCTGGAAGCACTGAGACCACTTTTGCATTTTTCAATTTCCAGTCAACTGGATGTGAAGTCTTATTACCTGATACCATTAACAATAAAGTAGTTTTTTTTTTTTTTTTTTTTTTTTTTTTTTTTTTTTTTTTTTTTTTTTTTTTTTTTTTTTTTTTTTTTTTTTTTTTTATGTTATTACTGACACCAGCCTCTCTTGATCATTTGGCTTCAGTTAAAATTTCCATGAGATCTTAGGTGATTTCCCTTCGATTTTCCTTGCATTTGTTTTCAACTTTGAACTTGAGTCTGCAATCCAGAGGAGGACTTTAAAATAACACCTCCTTGGAGATGAAAACTCCGTTTCATATTTAACAAAGTTTTTCCTTTGAGTCATCTGGTAGAAACATGATAAGACCGATTAATTAATTGCTTGCTGCTGAAAAGTTCTCCTGTTCATGGGCTGGCAGCATCAACCTCACCTGAGATCCAGGAACAGGAAAATCTGAATCCCCCAAAGTAGGACCTGAATCTACTCAATCAGATCTCTATGTCTACAAAACCTCAGGTGATTTGGTTTCAATGGATATCAAAGTTTGAGAAGCATTGCTTTAAGTGTTATTTCTAAAGTAAAAAATTTTAGTCCAAATAAAATCTCATTTGGGGAAAATTTGAAAATTCAATAATGGTACGAGAGTCAGGGGACCTTTGCCCGTCTCTAGTTCTATTGCTGGAAAGAACACAACAAAAATGAAAAATTCAGCCTTGGACCTATAAATTCATGATCTGTGACTTAATTTCCCAAACTTCATCTGCCTGATACCGTCTTCCTACCACCACCAGCTACGCAATATTTATTGAACTGTGCCAAGTGTGTGTATGTGCTAAATGCATTTGTATTTATATTGACAAACTTGTAAAGGAAGCCCTATTATCACCCTCCCAGTCCTCTGTAGCAAGAGTTAAACCCAGCTTGAGCAGCTTAAAACATTTCGTTAGCCTTTGTAGTTACCTAGTACCTTATTTCTGGAAACATGCCTATAGAAATATATAGCAGTGTTTAATTTAGACACTTTTACTTAGCAAAAGCTCTCCTTATAACAAGCTATAAGCTTACTTGCACTTCAAAATAGGGCTTTTATTAAAATGTTCACTTAGTGGACAAAGAGCAGTATTAACATTTCAACATATCATGAAGGCAAATGCTAAACATTTAAGACTAATTTAAAGGCATAGCATTATACAGATTTTTACTTTGCAAGGTGTGTTACGTTTATAAATTGTTTTCTTAGGAAAGTTAAAAGATTTATGCACATTAGAATTAAGAATAGAAAATAGTTTACTATAAAACGTTTTTAAAACATTCCTTTGTTGATGTATATAACATACCATTTGCACATCCAAATAGAAGACACTTGTCATTCACACTTGTTGATTCCATAAAGTATATTTATAACATCAAGATTGATTCAAGGAAATAATTGTAAGTCAAAAATTAGTAAGAGCATTAAGCCAATAGATAGGTTTTCTAAAACCACAGGTACATACAGATATTTAGAAAACACATCCTCTTTTCTTTATAGTTGGTCCTACCTTAATTTATAATGTAATTTCTTATTTCCTTTGATTCCTTTTCTCTTTAACCTACAGATGAAACTGTTTTTTATTTAAAATATTTTACCACCATTTCATTTCACTTCTAAAATGACATTCTAGTTAAGCAAACTTTTCAGTTCTGCTTCTAAATCATTCTGAAGTCTGCTCTCCAAAATGCACTACTTCTCATATTTGTTCCAACTGACGTAATCTATATTTAATATGCTTTTCTATCCATTTAAAGAACACTTTGAAGTAGAAAAATGGAGAAAAAGGAGACAATCTAATTCCTAAATTCATTGATTCTTTTACTAAATGATCTAAACCATGAACTTTATTACTTTTCCTTGGAACGTGATTTAATTTTTTATTTACCTATCTTCCTAAACTAGAGCCTATAAAATGTGGTTATCTAGCAAACTTTCCTTAAGTGAATGAACATCATGAACTAGTTAACTAGTTAATCATTGTTCTCAAAAGAATCAGTCTCCTTTGGAGTGTGCAAAAAGAGGAAATGAATCCTCAGTATGAATGTTTGAGTACATTTCTAATTTGTTGTCAGCACATTGACATTCTGTAGGTAAACTATTATTTAATTGGTATTAGAGCACTGGTTTTAAAAGTGAGAACAAGGAACACAAGGTAAAGGGCCCAACTTATAATAACAAAAATAAAATTGCATTGGAGAGGAACTGTTAATTTAAGATGACATCTTACCTTTATATACTTAGAATGAAGTCAGAATAGGTGCTAATTACTTTCACTATTCATACATGATTCCAGCAATCATATATAACTTAAAGCCTCAGCATTAATTACAAGATATAATGGTTCCCCTTCCCACCAACCAGAAATGCCTGTATTTCCTTTCCAAGGGAGGAAAAAGAAAAACAAGAGAAGTTGTGATTCCTCAGTGTTGCTTTATTTTTTTACTAGCACCACACTCATCTGAACAGGTGAGCATCATGGAAGTATATCATCTCTTCAGTAATTCCCCCAAACATACTTTTTTTTATATAGTATTTTACGTGCATTTTATTTCCAATGAAGTTATGTTGTAAATTTAAAACTGCTCGAGTTTTAAAATATTGAATTATGATGTGCAGCTGAGCAAAGTTTCCATTGATGCACATTTTATACTGTTCCTGAAGTTCAACAGTATGTTTAGAGGGAAAATATGTCCTCTGAGAGATGCCCATTTGGCAGTGGTGTACGTTTCACAGTGACTCCCAACTTCCAATGACCATTTGAAGATACTCTGCCTTCTTCATTTAGATTCTCAGTAGTATGTGCAACCTATAGACAGTGTCAGCTCATAAAAACATACCTTTTATCATGCACGTAGTATTTCAAACTCACCCTATACATTGTGGATAAACTTTGCTGCTGTTCTGAACTACTTGAACCCCTTTTCCACTCCCCGTTCTTTAAGACCTTACCCAAACCACATCTCCTGGTCGACTTCTCCAACCACCCCTCACTACAGTTTTTGTTAATTTTTCTCCCTCATATTTTCATTTTGCACAACTAAATTTACCCATGAGTAAAAAGACATCATATGGATCTCTGATGGTGGTTATGGTAAGATAGACATACCATTGAGGTATGATTGTTCTCTTGAAATGTATTATAAATCAATGGTACATGAAGCAAAAAAAGTGTTTATTCATCCAGTTTGTAAACCCTCTTTTATTCATTTCTGCACATCAACTAGCATGGTAGTTTGAATATAGTAGCTTTTGAATGTTTAGGTACCCAAAGGTAGTACCATCTATTTCTCCTTCCGTTAACAAGGATGTTGGGTGTTGAGAATACTTTGCCTTCCAGTGCTGACAAAACCTCAGATGTGTGGCCTTCTGTTAAGCACCTATACTTCCATATTGTTGGAGCATTCACAGAATCACTAGAGATTACAGCTTTCTATACATTTTCTATGGCTGAGCCAGGAAATAAAGTACAAGCCAAGAAATAAAGTACATACAGATTTCTACAGAAATATGATTTCATGAAACACTTTCAGGTAATATGAAAGGCTGATCTTTCAGAATACTAAGTGATTTGGGAATGTTAGGAATTTTTTTTGGATTGAGATCCATGGAAGTTTGTCACTGATCTATGTTCTAGAACTATAATAAAACAATGAACAAAAATTGCGGACAGTAAAAAATAGTAATAAAAATGTGGAGAAGATGAAACTCTTAGTGGTGAGATTCATGTACGTGATTTGCCCATTAGCTAGTCTGTTTTGAAACCGTTTTATCTCTAATTTTGATGAGCAAATTCTGGATATCCTGTATTGTCAGTAATGAACTAGAAGTGTTTACAAAGCTAAATAGTTAAAAATAATGTTGATGATCATATATCTATTAAATGGGGTGTTTAGTTTTTGTATACCATTGCTATTATTAGAATCAACTCATACATTGCTGAATAATTTGATTAAAGAAAAAGATTTTAATGTCTGTTCTTTGTAGTTTAACAATATATTTTCAAGTTTTGCTTAGCCTCAGATGGTAATAATTAGGACCACAGAACTAGACAAAACCAACAGGCATCAGTATGTTTTTACTCCAGGGTGGTCTAATCTTAAATGCATTTTTGAAAGCATCCTAGAAGCATCTTCAGGAAAAAAATATTAGCTATTAGGTTATATGCTCCAATTATTTTCTACTTCATTTGTTACTCATCAAGTATAATCCAAGTTTTTCATGTTGAAATTCAAGACAAGAAACCACTAAAAACATGTTAGGCAAAATAAATACTTTATTGTCTTAACCTTTTTTAGAAATCAGTCTTTGTGTAATAATTCAAACATTTATAAACATTTTAGATATTCTTTCAAAGAATACTGTTAACATTTCAACCACTTTAAAATTTCACACAAAGACATATAACAGGAGTTGAAAATTATTAATGTTAAAACCAAATAAGAAACCACTTTCCTTTTTTCCATAAAAACAGGTCTCAACTGGTTAAAACTTAATAAAACCATCTACTATGAGGAATGCAAATCAAAATTACTTCCATTTTGAAGGAACAAAACCGGCTATACTCATTTCTATCCATTCAAGTTACAGACCCTATTATTTTGGCAATACTCCACTACTTAATCTAACAGACAGAATAAACATTTCCTTATAATAAAGAACTCTGGAAAAGGTAAATAGTACATAGTGTTTAATATAAGGCACATCTCCAAAAGAAAACTACTACATAAGCTATAATAAAATTACATTTGTCTTGGGCAAAGTAACAATGCTTACAGTGTAAGAACATTAAGTAGTTGTAAGTAACCTCATATAGTTCTATCCTACTGCTATTAGTAACCTCCTCAAGAATTAAAAGCAATTTTTACAACAGAATGATTTTTTCCTTCCTGGAAGTGACACTAATAGCAGTGTAGGAAAAATCATTGGTTGTTTCAAGCTCTCAAAAATGAATCAGTTATTGCACAGTAAATACCTCATAGAGGTCAGTGTTTTAAGAAGCTAGTCTGAAGAAATATAAGTTGGTTAAGCAGGGAAGTTTTCAAGTTTTAAAATTAATTCTACATAGGGAATCAATTAGAAAATACAGACATACAAATAAATATTAGGCTTTTCAAATGACTAGTTTTGAGAGTTTAGAAAAGAAATAGTATGTTTTTAAAAAGACATGCATAGAAGAAATAAACAGGTCAGCAGCAAGTATCTTCTGAAGCACAAATAATAGCGCCACCTGTATATATCATTGATAACTCCAATATGACATAGCAAATGGCATCCAAGTCAACCTTAAAAAAAAGAAGAGAACATTAAACATCTTTCAAATATTATTATTAAAAGATTCTTTAAAAGAGGGATGGGAATAATCTCTCTGTATAACCAAGAGCTTCCTGAGATCTCTAAACATACTCCTGAAACTTAATTCTTTTATTCTTTCCTCTGGGGAAAAACCCTATTAATTGCTTTATGACATAATTTATCAAAATATTGTTCCCAAGTCTATAGTTATTACAATTCATACTTTTCAAATTTACATTTTGTTTCTCATTTTATTGAATGGATATTTTCAGTCCTATTGAAGGGATTATTCTACTAAAATTTTATTCCCTTTTCCTGTCACCATAAAATAATCTATTATTTTATAAAATGTAATAGCTATGAGGTAAATTTAAAGTAATTCATTTTAATAAATAAAATAGTTCTCTATAAACTATGATTATATATGAACCTAAAAGATAATCTCTTTGCAAGACAAAATGTTAAAATACCAAGAATTTGTGATTAATTCTTAAAATCTCTGTCTATAAACTGTATATCTGAAATACCATTAAAACCAGTGCTGTTCAAATAAGACCCCAATTCTAGCATTCATTTACTACAGTAAAATTTCAGAAAAATGACGCATTATAAATAATACTTTGGAAATTATTATGAGATTTGACTTGCTAACATTTTAAATAGGGATGATGAGATTTTTGAAAGTGTAGGTTAATATATACATTCTAAAATTCAAAATTTAGCTATAGACACAAATCTGTGTACAAAATGAAAGCATTAAAAATGAAGTACTAATTTATATTTAGCTAAAGAAAGATTGAGAAAAAGTTACCTATAAATTCCATTTACTGATTATCTTGCTTAGAAGTAGATACTTTATTTGAAGATACTGCTGCCAAAAGTCCACTTACAATTTCCCGTTTGATTTCACCAACAATAGATTCTTTAATCTAGAAAAAGAAGGCAAAAAATTCAACAATATGACTATAATCTTTCATTTTTCTGTTTCTAGAAAAGCAAAGAGCATTCAATTTTTCTAATCATCTAGGCTATAGAGAAAACTATAATCTTCATATGAGTCTCTATGAAATAGAGAGCGGTAGTGGGGAATCGTGTCCATCTATGTACAAACCTAGAACAGATTCTGAAGTCTGCTTCAGCACAACTCAGATATCTGTATTTTAAAAAATTACAATTTTAAAGTTAAAAACATTAGAACATGTTATTTTATAGATTACAAAAACTTGCATTGATAATTTGCTTCATGATACAAAATAGCCTGGAAATAGTGATTAAATGTTAGATTTTTAATGTTTTTTATTAACGTCTAGCTATGTATGACAATAAGCTGGATGCTGTTTCTTATTGTTAAGAAAACCCCCTAAGTACACAGAAACTTTTTAAGTTTGATGTTGTCCCATTTGCTTTTGTTTCCCTTGTCATTGTCTCCAAAGACCTCTCCTGCTGATGGAGAAAAGATATTCTAACTCATTAGTCTGATAAGGGGTTAATATCCAAAACTAGTGAAGAACTCATATAACACAACAACAAAAAACTCAGCCAGATCAAAATAATATGCAGGAGATCTTAATAGACACTTCTCCAAAGACATATACATGGAAAGAGGCACATGAAAAACTGCTTATCATGTTGTTTAGGTAAATGCAAATCAAAACCACAATGAGAAATTATCTTATACCTGTAAGAATGGCCTGAATCAAAATGATGAAAAAAAAAGTGTTGGTATGGTTGTAGAGAAAGAAAAGTCCTCATAAACTGTTGGTGGGAATATAAGTTGGTATACTCGTTATGGAAAACAGTATGAAGATTCTTCAAATAATTAAAAACAGAACTAGAATATGATTCAGTAATTCCATTTCTAGGCATCTATGTGAAGAACAGGAAACCTTCAAAAACATATATGCACCCTATGTACACTGCAGCACTACTCACAATAGTTACTATATGGAAAAATATTGTGTCCATCAAAAGATGACTGAGCAAAGAAGACATGGTATATACACCCAATGGATTACTATTTAATAACTAAACAAAAATAAAATTTTGCCATTTTGATAACATGAATTGAACTAGAGGGGATTATAATAAATGAATCAGAGAAAGAAGTACCACATGATTTTATTCATATGTGAAATACAAAGAAAGAATGCAAACAAACAAAATGAAACAAACAAAACCTTTAGATTCTGAAAACAGAATGGTGGTTACTAGAGGGGAAGAGAATGAGGAGTAGAAGGAAGAGGCAGAGGGGACAGAATGGATGGTGGTAGACAGCAGCTAGATCTTAATGGTGGGTATGGTGTGGTATATATTTTAGCCTAGGTGTGAAGATATACAAATTAAGTATACATGGTACTGTCAACCAAAGTTACGTCAATAAAAAAATAATTTTTAAAAAGAAAATCCACTAATGGCAAAATAGTATCAAAGTATCTTATACCAAGTAAAAGCAAAGTACCCAAAGAAGTCATATATTGTTCTAACTTCACATGTACATTTTGAGTGGAATGAAATATAATTTATTAAAATTTTTTAAATTACAAAAATCCTGTAACACTCATAATGTTGAAAGAAATATATTTTTCTTTAACTATGTGGTATGTTTGTCATTGATCTGAAATTTTTACTTCAGCTAAGAATAGGCATCTCATTTTATTGTTAGAACAGGCAAAAAGAAATGATGACAATTCCACTAAGATTTTCTTCTCCAGATGCCCCAAAACCACACCTGCCTCTCCATGTCATTTTCTCCATAATGATATAGCATCACCATCAAATAGCCCTTTGTAAAGTATTTAAATGTATATTTTCTGAAATAAACTGATAATGCCTTCCTAGGTAAACACTCAAGACATTCTTACTCAGCTTTCTTAAAAAAATCTACATTTCCATGCTTTTGTCAGCCTTGTCTTTTTCTAAATGTTCTTAAGTACAATTTAATTGAATTCTTCAAAAAATTGGTTCTGTATTAATGTGTGAAACAAATTGGTACACAATACATTTGCTTATACCTAAGTAGTCATAAAAACAAATGATTCCAACTATCTGAATTGCAAAAGATTTAACGAAAGATAAGCTTCTCATTTACCTTCTATCGATATCTCCAAAGTTTCATCATCAAATGTTTTTGAAGTTCATACTACAGATTCCTTTTTTAATTAATATGTACTGGATACGAATATTATTAAAACCAGAATTTCTTAGTCACACTAAGCACAAATACGATGTGCTTAATCAAAACCAAACCAATGTAAATCTATATTCACAAAAGAAAATGCATAGAGTAGTCTTTCCAGTCTTCTTGTTCAAATAACAGGGCAATTGTATTAAATCTTATCATTCTTCATAGTCCAAAAAACAAATCAGCCTTAAAGCATTCTTTGCAAACCAAAAATGTGTGCCAACAGTTTGGAGAAATATAGATATAATTGGAATAGAGCATTAAGAGTCTCTACCATCAGAAAGGCAATAAATGAATATTGTTGCATAAAATATGAGAAAAAATAATCTATTAATTCATTAATGATGTAAGTACAGAATACATTTGAAAAATAAGAGACTAGTATGGCTAGAAAAAGGAAAAAAAATTAAAAATTCAGAGAAAAGCAGACTTCAAAAAAAAGGGACAATTTCAGATGATTGTGAAGACAGAAAACTGCAGCAGGAACACCTTTGAGAAAAGGGTAGCAAAAAGTCAGCCTGATGACATGATAGCTCCTAATAGGGAGCAGAAGAAAATTAGAATAGGAAGGGTGAGATCAAATTGAAAGCGCTGACGGTGAGCTATTGCTAACTTCAGGGGAAGAGGACTGAGTCTCATCAAAGTATCCTGGCATAAGGTAAGGACTCAATAAATGTCTGAATGAATGAATCAATGGAAGAGTGAGACAGTATCGGATACAAAAGGAACTGAAAACAGAAAAACAAAGGACCAAAAAGACATAGGAGCACTGAAAACAACCCAATGCCTTTAATAATTTATTGAAGGAATAAAAGCATGGAAAAATTAAAAAGTTCCGAAGTCTCTCAGACTATAGAGAGGTTAATAAGATTAGGAGAAAACCAACTACCAGAATGGATGGCAAAGCTACCTTAATAAATACACCAAAAAGTGATACAGGCTGAAAATGGACTATACATTTACTAGTATCATACTTTTAAATATATCAGGTGAACTATAATAAAGATAATAAAAGGCATGAATCAAGCCCAGGAACTTCAATAAACAAAGAAAAACCTCTCTAAGCACAAAGCAATACAAAGATGAAAGGCTCACTGACATCCCCGTCTGGTTCTGACAGCACAACTGCTTCCCAAAGGGCCACTAGAACCTGTCTGTGTACCAGTCCCCTTGCTTCAGGGCTGTCCAGATCAGCAACACTCGTAGTGGTGAATGTCAGCCCTCAAGTCAGCCCTGAACATGGTCATTTGTTTCAACGGGTTTAAAGTCACCAAGGTCACCAGAACCAAGAAGCAACTCCAGAAGTTCTGAGACTGGACACCTGCCAACACCCCCAAAGTAATTATTTTCCCATTAAAAAAAAAAAAAAAACATTTAGTTTACCTTTTGCTATTTAATTCTGCTGAATTTGCCTCTATGGGCACATGTTCATTCATACTATTAAGTAATCTTTTTATTTACTTGCTTTTGTAAAGTAACCATAAACAGTTTCAGGACACTGATTACATATATCACAGACCACCTGGGCAAATTCCAAGAGTATTTTTTCCCACTACAACATGCACAATCTGCAGAGAAGCGATCTTTAATCTGAAAAAAAAGCTAAGTTACTCAATGAGTATATTAAATATTTGTCTGAAAGGACTTTCTTTCAATGTTCTCCAGTAAATTTTACTGTATTAACCGTATTATAAATAATGAAAGCATTCTTTTTACAAACTTTGCATATGGTGAAATGATGGAAACAAAGGTCTGACAGACATCACTGTTTTCATGCACCCATAAGTGCAGTAAGAAAGCTTCCCTGGAACTGTCTGCCAAACATGCTTAATCCTCACCTGCAAGACTGTTCTACCCAAGATTAAATCTTGCCTTCCTGAATAGTGGCTTTGTTAATAGGGTCAGGGGCCCAGAATTTACCGGGAAGACAGAATCTAATTTAATTTTCTTGGTAACTGAAAACAAATGGACTTCAGTGCCATGTATATTTAAGTAAAAGGATTATGGATCTGAATTCAATGGAATCAAGACTAATCTGAATCTTAAATATTTTGTAAACTAGCTTCAACAGAACACCACTGTAATTGATCTAAGGTGATAACTGTACACATTATTTCTTGACATTACTGGCAATGGATTAATTTATCTATTACTATATGTTTTAAAGTGATTCAAATAGTGTATTTTCTTAACTATATCAATATTTCTCTTATGCCTTGTTTCATTTATGTATTTTGCTTGGGAAATTAAGCCCAACTTTATCCAAACTGTGCCAAATTCCTGAAGTGTTTCTATTTAATGGCTTTAGCAACAAATTGGAAACATTCTTTAAATATCTGCCTTTCATGTCAATCTAAACATCTTCAAATTACGTACTTTTTCATATTTAATGAGAGGTTTTATAAATGATTAAGTAATTCCAGGACCAAGGCAGCATAACGGGAATAAGAACTTCTACCACTGTGTTCTACGAGCCAGAGAACCAATATTCTGGTCTAGAAATGCTTTACTCCTAGGAAATTATTTACAGTACATATCAAGCCACTAACAACTTAAAAAATCAGTGTACATTAAGGGAGTATTTGTGCCAAATGAGCAACATAAAATTGTGATTTCAAGGAAAGCTTTCAGATTTTGTTTTCAAAGCAAGCTAAAAGCAGAAAAATACATCATTTCTGGAGAGAGTGAAGTGAGGGATCAGTCACCTTAAAACTTAATTCCTCAGTTAAAAAACACAGCATGAAAAGAGAAATTGCTTGATTTCATGCAAAAATTGATCTTTGATCTGAAACATTAAAAAAGAGAATGGATTGTAATCACAGTCACACCTAACTGAGCAGAGTGGATGTACAGAGCTTACCAAACATTAAATAACCAGAACCAATTTAGAAAAATAATTATATCCACAGTAAAAATTTTAACACTTTTTTTTAACTTTAAGTTGATATTTTATGTCATGAAAGGAAATCATTCTGCTATAACACTTGCTTTGAAAATGTGAATCTGTCTCAACATGACTGAAATACTAAAAAACTTAAGTATAATAAAAATTTCATGTTTGCTATATGCGATTTCATCAACAAGTAGCACTAAGCAAACACAGAAAAGTACATTTAGCTGAACCTAGGACTACCATATACAAAATGCACACACGTTAAATAAACCTCTACAGGCTATTTTAATTTACTGTGTTATGAGCCACACCTATCTATCTCAGCTATTACATATTTTGTTAGAATTCAGATCACCTTCCTCTACTGCTTCACAAAAATTCACAAGCTGCAACCCATCTAAAGACCAACTGCACAAGCAAACTTTAACATGTATAAAACTGTGCTGTCTTTATTGTTTCAGTCTCTAGATGTCACTGATGATATTTGTGTTATGCTTCTAATCCTACTTTGCCCACCAGTTCTGTGATTTTTATTGCACACATTTGCAGAGCACAAAGATTTTCAGGAGTAAATAAATCATACTATAGCAATATTGACTTTTTTTTTTTTTTTTTTGAGAGGAAGAAAGGGAGGAAAAGAAGAAACATTTTCAAAAAGTAAGGAAGAGGAAGAGAAAATATCTTTATCTAGTTGTTCATTTTGGTCTCAACCCTGGGTCCTTGGGTTGCATGTGGTTTGCACACCAGTTTCTCAGCCACCTGAGCCACAGGGCATGCCAACTGACTGTATTTTTCAAATAATTCTCGTTATTATCATGCACCTATAACTAATATGACATGACATTTATTACTATTAATCTCTCAACCCAGAGGATCAATGACTATTTTGAGGAAAATCTGTTACCTGTTTAGACCATTCTTGACCTAGAAATTTGTTGTTACTCACGAATTAATTCTAAAACTACATTAGCTTCACATTATTGATTTATTGGAAATACCTAGATTAAAAATAGGCAGGCTCTAGCCCTAAATTTTCTGGTTTATTTTAACCCTTTCTAATTCTAAATTCTTATTTCTTTAATACACTCTGCTACATGATTTTGTGTGCAATTTTTCAATTATTTCCTGAGTTAGTCTTGTTAACTTTCCTGACAGATTTTAAGCTTAAGAATTTCATGCCATAAATGTATTTTTTTTTTTACCCATTACAGAATAGCTACTCACTGTTAGTTTGTTTTTGTGTTTTTAGTGTGTATTTCTCTTTTTAACTAATAGAATAAAATATATTTTCTCAACATGAGTTTTAGTAAGTCAGTTGGAAAGAATTATGGATAATTGTGATACCCTTAGTATTACCCTTAAGTATTCTTAAGGCAAGGGAACAGGATGGGATTAAAAATACTGAGCATGTGTAATTTTTATCCCATATATTCTACTGGATTTTGTACCCAAATATAGCATGCTTTGAGAAGAAAAGGAAATTAAAAAGTCATCACAAAGTGTATCTACACAAATCTGTTTTAAACTATATGTGTATGTGTAATTATTCATTTTCATTAGTTAATTCTAGTGCCAAAAACAGCTATTTTACTAACTTTCTCTATTAGCGTTAGACTTTTGACTACTAACCATCCTAATTTTGGGTAGTCCTTTCGGTAACCTAGAGTTATGGCTAAATCTTCACAGGTTTACAGACTGTTTATCACACAGGGTAAAATCCTGTATTTCTATCTTTGAACTCATATAATTTCCGCATATCTCCACCCACTAAACCAAACAGATCAATTTTCTTTATAATTATTAAAATCACAATACTACTAAGTCAACTGATATTAAATGACAGCTTTTAATCATGGAAGACATCTAAATTGTTACCCCTTATTTTACAAATGTGGAAACGGATGTAAAGAGCTGTCATATATTTATCTTGTTAGAATGCTACAAACACTTCCAGCAGAGTGAATATATACAGAATTGTAATGATTTCACACTAGATTATTAATTTGCAGAAATGTCATTACGAAAGTATTAATAGACATGAACCCAATCAATGGGAAAGTTAATTTAAAAGCTCTCTGAAAGTTATATAATATAGTGAATCAAATAGTTTATGAAGGAATAAAACTTCCTCTAACAGATATCAACAATTAACTTAATTAAACCTTGTTTTTTTACTTACCTCCCGTATGACTTGCTGCAACTCATCCTGCTCCACGTTTTGATGCATTTCTTCAGCAGCTGACAAAGGTGGCATTTTTCCATGTTCTTCTTCCACTGAAGACTTCAGCACAATAGCCTCCAAAGTTTCTTCAGCAGTTCCAGCTTCCTCAGAACTTTCCACATCTGGAGGCGTCTGCACAGAGCCTGTTCTGGAAGGAGCAGTTGGCGTGAGGGCCACCGATGCTCGGAATATTTTCTTCCTTGGTACCACATAGGTCTTGGGCTTCCCAGCTGAGTCACCAGTAGGTACTCCAGTTCTTTTAATAGCATGAGAGGGACCAGAACATACAGAAGATGACTCTGATGTTGCTTGGGAGAAAACAGATTCTGAGCTTTCTCCAGGAGGAATTTCATATCCCATTTCTCCAAGTCCCAGGCCCAATTCAGACTTCAGATATGACTGTTCCCGCATTAGTTCATTGACCTGGAGATCAGAAAATTATAATTTTTCTCTCTTGAAATTAAGATTGGTAATAAAAAATTTTAAATCCTAGCTGTGATTATTGCCAAAGTCATTTAACTTGTAGAGATGTGATTTTAATTCACTCAGTAACTACTCAATTTCATTTGTAAAAACAGCAAGAGAAATTTAAATTCATGGTGAGACTAAGTTATAAATAGAATATATAGCTGTATGAAATTTTACAGGTACTACTCGATCTCCAAATTACTTGTAAGAAGGGTATGAAAAACAAAATACTCAATACTTTTGCTCCCAAATGTAATGATTTGTCTAACATATAGTAAAAATCAGACTTTTATTCAAAAAGTGGTCATTTTATCCCAACTACCTAGTCACCCATCTACCTAAAGAATCTGGAATCAGACTGTAAAGCACAATTCCCCTAAACTATAAATTAAATGCTTTTATGATGCAGTATCTTAGGCCATAACAAACCATTATTGAAATTAAGTTGGTTTTCTAGTGTTCTGAGATGACAATGGATTTTCAGAGAGCCACACTCACTTCTAATCAATTTAACTTAACAAATTTTGAATTTAAAAATAAATTTTATCTACACTAGAAAAACTGAGTGCTTATGAAATGTTTTAATAGCCTCCTCTTAACCATAGCTTGAGTTTCCATAGTTTCAGTTACCAATGATCAACTACAGCCTGAAAATATTAGGTGCAATAAAGTATTCTGAGAGATCACATTCACATAACTTTCATTACAGGATAGATTATGATAACTGTTCTATTTTTTTAGTTCTATATTGTTAGTTATTGTTGCTTATTGCTTACTATACCTAATTTATAAACTAAACTTTATCACAGCCATGGATATATAGAAAAAAGAAAATACACATAGGGTGTGGTCTTAGGCATCCACTGCAAAGTCTTAGAGAGTATCCGCCATGCCTAAGGGGGCACTACTCTGTATCATTCCTTTCCCTAGTAATTCAAAAAGAGAGATGCTTACTGGTTCCATTACATTCAGTGGAGAAGGGTATGACAAGTTATCAGCGCTTCTACTGCCACACATTCCCTGAAAAAATAAAAACAATACATATGTATATGTGGGTATATACACCTATATGTATGTGTGTATTTTTCAAATTATAATTTTTAATAATAAAATAAACTGATTGATTATTGCCCTGAAGCATTCTTTTACGTTACAAAGGCCACCATCAAATGTAATGGGAATCTATAAAATGTGTTTCAACTGTAACTGAAGGTGCATAAACAATTTTCTAATACCTTTTGTCATCAAAACATTTCTCAGAAAATTGGATCAAAACTTTTAATGGCAAAAGCTATTCTTAAATGACAAAGGATATCCTTATTCTATGCTATACATAAGTGCATAAGTATACATAGCATTCTAATTCTCTATATATAAGCATGTGTGTATATTCACATAATTATTTTTACAAAATCAAAAGATCAAGTAATAACGAAAAAAGTTCACTACTGCAATATTTCAAAATAACATTCAACAATTCCAAAGTTATTGACAAAATAAGAATACAATTGCTGAAGTTCAAATTTCGAGAAAAGAAACATTAGAAGTGTGGAAAGCAGTATAAAATAAAAATAAATAAGATTTCCTTTTTTTCTTGGTTTTATGTCTTCTGCCCTTATAAAAGATCTCATTTGATTCCTTTAAAACATAAGTGGAAAAAATTCAAAATAAATAAAAAATTGAAAGGTGACAATTATTCATTCACAGGGAAGAGAGGAAAAAAATGGAATAAAATATTGAAGTATGTATTTCTGTTATTTGCAGTTATATAATTATTAAAATCTAAATTAGTCATACATTAAACCCAGTATCATTTTCCTTAAAAACCTGTAAACTTTTGTACTTCCCCTATTCTTATTATTTAAAATTGATTAAAATTTTCAAAATATTTATAAATACGATTTGGGAAATATCACAACGCACACACCCAGTTGACTTGTGTGAAATTCTCTTCTTTTATGCATGCATGCCTCTAATGCCTTTATTAAAATAAGTATTTTATGTTAAGACAGGGGGTTCACCCTGGTGGCTTAGTGGGTTACTCCATTGAGGTGCAGTCCACATACATCCCAAGGTCCAGAGTTGAAGACTCAGGAACGGGAGAAACAACCCAAAATGAACAATTAAATAAGACAAAGTGCTTCTTTCTCATCTATTCTATCTGCCTATGCTTGCTTCATTGGTGCTTGCACCCTTCCTTTAAAAAAACAAAAAATAAAAAACAAGTACTAAATGACGTGGAACACTACAACTAAGTCCGTAGTGAAAACCAGGAGAGTCCCAAGGTACCCACCACAAGCGCTGAGGAGCGGAAGTGGGGCGGCGTGCGCATGCGCAGCTGCTCCTCTAGACCCAGCAGGCGCTCCTCCAGCTGCAGTTCCAGTTCCTGAAGTTCTATTCGCACAGAATTTCTCAAACTCTGGAGCTGATCAACTTCATATCTAGGTATGGTGGTAGGCACAATGTTTGAAAAGGTCAGTTGAGAGCATTTTATTCACAATTCTTCTTGCTATTAAAGTGATTGTGGGTACTGAGATTCCAAGTTCTATAAAATAATACAACAGCAGCTGCTACAGGTCAACTAAGACAACTGATCTTTCTTCTCTACCCTCTCTCAAAACAGCCCAAACACTAAAAAACAGATTGTAACCACTATCTTCCTTAATATACTGAAGGCAGAGAAGATTACTTAGTAAAATATGATGGCCTAACATTTGATACTGGTTCACAAAATAGACACAGGATATAGAGCCGTGGAAATAAAATCTAGCTTTAAAAAAAGTTGACTGTGCTTTTTAGAATGAAAAATATACTGAGTTACATTAGAGCAAAATGAAACTCACCTTTCTTCCTCAGTCATATGATGATAAACCATGGTTTGCTGACGCAGCATTGCCAATTCCAAATCCATCATTTGTGTTCTAAATAAATTTAGGCTCCGCCTCATGACTTGGAGCTCCTGAAAAGTATTCTAAAATGCAATACGACAAAACTGTATTTCTATATCATCAAAATGAATTTGAAACATGAGAATTTAAGTAAAAACTTACTTCATAAAGAGGTAGGACAGATGATTTCTGAGTATTATAAGGGGCAGCAGCAAGATCAGGTCCTCTCATCATAGGGTACTTCAAAACAGAGAAATATGATTAAAAATCAATGTTAAAGTAGTGACTTCCAAAATTATCTAAGGTGTTAAAAGGTGAAATTCGGAGCCTACATATGGTTTACTTTGAGGAAAAAACAATTTCATTTCATATAGTAAGTAGGAACCATGAACCAAAGAAATTGGTCCCCAATCCTGCCTGTTACTTCTGTCTGTTCAAGTACATGTGAGAGTATATGGAATAAGGAAGAGCTCAAGGAACATGTAGAATTCAAACCTATGTCTTACAGAATTTTCTTCTTGCCTTGAGAAAGTATTAAAACCCACACCACCTCAAAATGTACTAACAACAGCAAATATTACTGTGAGACTACAGAAACTACTAACTTGGCTAAAGAGAGCAGTCAGCAGTAATCACCCTCATTTTTAGACATCTACTATATGTCACTATTTTAGGCAGTGAATAAAAAAAAAAAGAAGATAAAAGGCATTCCAAGACTTCAATGTTCTCACAGTGGAAGAAAGAAGAAAGAGGAAAGAGAAGTTAAAAAACAAATAAATAAATAAATATATATATATATATATATATATATATATATATATATATATATATATATATATATATAACATTGGGGAAGGGGGACGCTATGGTGAAAATAAACAACAATCTGGATTCAGTGAATATTTTCAATGGTGGTGATAACTGAGCTGTGCTTAAAAGTTAACAAGACTTGGTTCAAGCAAAAAAAAAGAAAAAGTTGGGGCTTTCCAGATTAACAAAAATAAAGTGGTACATCTAAAAACAGATACTTGTTAATACAAAACTATTTAGAGCCCTGCATGCTGCCCAATACAGCTAGAGAACACACATGAAGAATGAGACTGAAGATACAGGTAGAGACCAGGTCATGAAGAACATTGGTCTAATGGAGTTAAGGTGGGGAAATTAATTAGCTGAGTTACTGATGGACATTCAGGAGAAGATCATCACTTCAGAGCAAAACAAGCTGCCCTAGAAGGAGAGATAGATCCAGGTGCAGATGGACAGGGCGCTGGGGGTCTCCAGGTTAACATAATTACATTTTAAAAGTTAAATATCTCACTGATAGAACTTTATTTCCAAAGGAGGAAGAAATATCCATATTCCAGTTACTCTGAAAATCATTAGAAGACAATTGATATAAGGATAAAAATCTTCCTTAAAACATGTTACAATTTACTTTTACTACACAATTTGAAAAGTTTCACTTTGATTTTGTTTTCAAAGGGACTTCCTACTTTTTAATTAGACATCTATTAGAGCTTGGCCTCCTGACTCCTAGTTGAACATTTTGATCATTACACTGTCATTTTCTTCATTTCCTCAATTATCTAAATATAAATAGTTCAGAGAGAAATTTAGAAAGAAAAGCAAATCTAAAGATAATTTATTTTCGATACATTTTTGGGAAATTATTTCCAATCCACTAAAACCTGAGAGTGATGACTTTTAAAAGTGACAAAACACAAAGACCATTTTTAGTCAAATTCACACTGTACCTGATTTTTTCTGTTCTGGGGTAGTTCCAGCCTTTGAACCCAGTGGAAGCAGACTAATTCTGTGCCAGGAGACCAGTATCAGGAGTCAGGAGGTGAGGGGGAAAGCTTAGAGGGCTATGAGCAGAACCAGAAGAACACGGTGTCACAGAGGCCAAGAGGAGGAAAACTTAGAAAAGAAGAGGCGGTGAACACTGTCAAAAGGTAGAGAAAAGGAGAGAAAGTACTTTCAGAGGGAAATTTTTTTTAACAATGCAATAACTTGAAAAGACAAAGACAATGGAGAGAGACTGAAGGAAGATACCAAATGAGCAAAATTTCTTCTCCAGGTGGGAGAGATTATGAATAGAGAAATTAACTTTGTTCAGGATTAAAGCTTTCCCTTGAGACAGGACAGACTACTGGAGGAAAGCAGGTAGAAATAAATCTACACATGTGAAAAAATGAAGCTGATGTGGTTCTTGCCTGGTAAGTCTTAGCTTCTCAGTGAATTAAGTGGTGCTAAGATCAAAAACAAGTTTAAGAAAGCTATTTTCTCATACCTGTGAAAGATTCTGCAGTGAGTTTCTGATATCATGCAATACTCTTCGCAACTGCATTTCGATGGCAGAAGGCGGATTCACAGAGCATGCTCGGTAAGGGTAGGCAGCATGTCTATGTGAGTAAGGACACCCAAAAGGGGAGAAGGCACTACAGGTGGTGCCTGATATGTTGGGAACACTGTGAGTGCTCAGGGTTCTCACGTGCTCACACAGGGGCCTTTCCTGCCACTCAGAGTGGACAGAGTGAAGGGAGCAAGTGGACTGAGATACATGCGCTGGAGCATACAGTGAACAAGCAGGAGTCCTTTGACTGTGACCTTCCAACTGGTTCACCTCGCTCTGAGAGGTTTCTTCTTTCTTCACAGGTGACGGCGCGATGAAGATAGTGGATTTAACTAAAGACTGACGATCATGATCAATCTCCTCTTTTTCTAACTTCTGCTCCTCCTCTGGTGTGTACTTATAGGTAAAGGAGGGTGGACTGCATCTGGTCTCTTTCCCTGGGGACAACCGAACATTGACAGAGGACACAACCCTTACTGGGCTCAATAAGGTGGTTGGTAAAGACTGAGACCTTCTTAGAGGATAGCCAGCTTTAGCAAATAAGTACCTCTGTTTTAACAGATCTTTAGATTTTAACAGGCTACGCCCTATTCTTTGATTAGACAGACTACAAATCTTCATTTGAGCTCTTTGCAAAGCTGTATTAACTCTGTCCACAGAAGAGGGAAGCCGAGTTGTATTTTCAGAGCCTTTCTCACTGCATTCAAGAGAAGCCAATGATTGGAGAATATGGTGTGTGGTATACTGGGCAAATTCACATTCACTGCTTTTATCCACATCACTTTCAGCACTTGTTTCCGTCAGCAGCTCCTCTGGCTGGGCTAGAGACAACTCTTTCTTTTCATTAACTTCGGTAAGGCCATCCCCCGCACTACAGGTGGGCTGTTTACTTCCAGTACTCTCAACAGTCTTACACTGGGGGAAATCCTGGCTCTGTGGTCTTCTTTTGTCAGTCACTGTTTCTGTCTTCTCTCTCCCTTTTCTAGGAGGAAGAAGAGATTCCTCCTCCGATTCATTAAAATAAGGCTGGTCTTGTACTGTTGGTGTGACAAGGTCTTCACCCAATGATGTGACTGTTATCTCACTGTCACAGCTATCAGCACTACTCCCCATGGCTTGCAAGGACTCATGAACCTAGGAAATGAAAACAGGTGAAAGGTGGAGAATTCAGGTAAGTAACAATAAGTGGAGAATTCATGTAAGTATTAATAACAAAATACCAGTCATAATGCTTCTACATGTTGGGGGGTGTCCCACCACCACTGTGGCCCTGATGTTACTTAAAACTGCTTTTACTGCCCCTTATCAGCAACCCCCGCACTTTCTCTCAGATTATTCAGAATCTTTGACACTTTCCTTATATCACCTTTTCAACACCTATCTCCCTTTTCTTCCAACCTGATACTCAGAGAAAATATACAAAAATTCCTTAACTTTCTTCCCAGACAACCACAAACGTTCTCCTATCTCTCTCCAACATTCCCTCCTTTCCATTCTGAAAGGAGAGGTCCTTTTTTTTTTCAAAACTCACCCTCATCCTGTACTTCTAATCACAGTCTCCCCAGGACTTGGTACCTCTCCAGTTTCATTCCAGATTTTTCTGCATCAAACTCCCTTCTCTTAGAGTCCCTTCCTTTAACTTGCCTAAGTCATTCCCATAAAGATAAGATACAGACAGCACTTGTAAGCCAGCTGCATGTAAAAATAGTCAACATTCATATATTTTCTTCTTACCACCCACTGACTCTCCAACCACCTTTCTGCCTCATTTACTCCAACTACTTCACTATCTTTGCTCTACTACTTCAACTACCTCAATTACTCAACCACTTAATTTTGAAAAATCAGAGTGTCATTCTTTTACTCTGACTGTTACAGTTTTCCGTTTCAAAGTCTTTACTCCATCTCCCACTTTTTCTGCCTACCAGATTATTTTTTCTGACTCTCCTTAAAGACTTCTGTCTGTTTATCCCTTATACACTATATTTCAAAAGAGTCTTTTTTGGAGCTCTCTTTTTCTTTTATTCAATTTTCTTTAAAATTTGCTTATAGATGTTTTAAACACTTCTCAAGTACATTTTGGCACTCCACACAAACGATAAGTCCCTTGAGGATAAAGATGTATCTATCTTCTGGATTATCTAATACATTCTAGCATAAAGTCATAAAATTCAACAAGTTATGTATTCACGCTTAATGTTAATTATTAAATAAATAAAACAATTATTGTAAAATACTGAAGCACAATGATGACAAACAGAATAGGTTAATGATTAAAATAACCTTCATTGGTGGTTCAAAAACAAAGAAGCTTTTTTGTTGCTTTTAAAAGTTTTCAGTTCTGTAGAAAGAATTAATAAAACCTAAAATCTGCAGTCAAATGCCTAGAAAACATCTGCACTGCAGAAAGTTTTATTATTAGTGTCATTTGAAAAATTAAGATTATACAGACCCAGTCTTGAAATGTATAGTTACTGAAAAATCATCTAAATGTGAAGAAGTTACTCAGAATGCCTATTATAATAGAAAATTTTACCTGAAGATGATTAGGGGAGAGGCAATCTGTCGAATCTTCAGCAAAACCACTGCTATCAGAATGCTGACTTGCAGTACGCAATAGATGATCTACCAAAAGAAACGGAGTTAAACAAAACCACTAAATATCGCTTCAGTGAAAACAATGCTATTATGGATATGATTCCCAGATTCATGAATCACACATTGATTTCTTCTTAGAAACTATACATCACTTATGCAATACTGTCCTTTTTATGCAGAGGAGGTACCTCAAATTTAAACAAAAAAATCAGAAATTTTGGGTTTAGTCGTTAATGAAGCTCTAATTGATATATTTTGATAAATATGATTAAAATGGCTCTCATCAAAATAAAAGTACCAAAGTAAACAATTTCCATGATGTAACTATATAAAGATACTTGGTAAATGAAATTAGGAGTTTAAATGTACAATGTAAAAACTTCTATCAGCTTCCTAATAAGAACATAAAAAAATAATTAAGGCTGAAAAATTAAGCAATTTGTATATAAGGTACTTAAATGTCTGCAGTGCTTCAAAATGATGCAACCAGTTCTAAGTTATGAAACAATGATTTCATAACAATTTCATGAAGTTCAACCAAACAGGTTCAACTAATACATAAAATTGCTAATCTTATAAAAAGCCTTATTTATTCTTCTGCCTCAAAACTCTAATTGCAGATTAGTATAACCTAAAAAGTAAGTAAAAAAAAGTCCAAGACAGCACAGTAAGCATGATTACATGCGTAGCCACACTCCAAGTACTAAAGTGGGAGGGACTTCAAATCTAATACATTTACTACTAGAGAGGGCTTATGAGACAGTAAAGTTCTGCAGAACTTCGAAAGCATTAGGTTAGTGTGCTTACCAAATCCATATTCATTTAAGACTTGAATGATATAAAAAAAGAACCGTTAATATGTTTGAATAAAATTTAAAAATCAACTAAAGTTCACAGTACTTTGAAAAATATTTTGCTGTAACCTCAGGTTCAACCTAGAGCATCATGAAATGGAATCACTTTTTTCTCACTAAAAATTTAGAAAAATTCTATAATATTGCTTTGAAGTTAGCAAAACCGCACACTGAAATATAAGGAATTCATATTCTTAGTAAATATATGTAAGACTGGAATAATTGCAAAATTTAACTGGAATAAATTGTTACCATAGGTACTAATTACACCTTATATTGAGAACATGATTAACATCTTATGTCATAGCAGCTATCATTATAAGTATGTGCTTGCATGCCTTTTTGGAAAACAAAACAAAACAAAACAAAGCCAGACTGTAAGTCTTCTGAAGTCAGGAACCTTATTTATTCTCCTTTACATCCCAGTACTTAAAACAAAATAATTTAAAAAATGTTTGTTTAATGAATCAACAATAGCTAACTCCTTAAGACAACAAAACTAAGCAGTTGCAAGAGAGGTGGTCAAGATGGCGACCTGGTAAAACATGTCAGATCTCCTCCCACAGAGCAACTAGAAATCACCTATTCTTCAGACACACATGGCATGGAAGGGCTGGCCTGGGGGCTACACATACAGTGGCAGTGATCACCACCACACAAGGGTAGACAAAGGCAGAAAAGGAAGAACAGTGTGCCCCAGTGTGCTGAGCAGGAACCCCCTGAAAGAAAATTACACAGGGCAATAGAGGGACTCAAGGGCGGGATGGATGAAGCCTCCGATGAAATTAGTGAGGTAGAGGACAGGGGCAGGGGAATTCACTCAGGAAGACCAGCAAAAACAAAAAAAGTATCAAAAAAGAAATCAAGAAAGCATTCACGACCTATGGGATAACATCAAAAGGAACAACATTCACATGACAGGGGTCCCAGAAGGAAATGATAGCAAAAAAGGGGTCAGAAACTGTATTTGAAGAAATAATAGATGAGAACCTTCCTAACCTGAGACTGAAGCAGACCTGCAGACCTGGGATGCTCAAAGAGTTCCTGATAAAAGAAACCCAGACAGACCTACACCTAGACATACTGTCACCAAAATGTCAAAAATATGAGATAAAAGTATCAGCAGCTAGAGAAAAAGGAGTACCATACAAAGGAGTCCCCAAACAATTGTCAGCAGATTTCTCAACTGAAATGCTACAGGCCAGAAGGGAATGAAATGATATAGTCAAAGTGTTGAAAGAAAAGGATTTTCAACCTAGGATACTATACCCTATGAGATTGTTATTCAGAACTGAAGGAATGACAAATTTTTTTTTTTTCATATAGCGAAGGTTAAAGGAATTCATCATCACAAAACCAGCTCTACAAAAAATACTAAAGCCTAAAGAATCCCCACTTTAAAACAGTAAGAGAACAAATATAAAAATGGGGAGAAGGAAATAAAAATGTGTGGATGGTTAGAATGAGTGTAAGAGTAATCTGCTTTCAAATAACATAGGAAATAAACTGAATTCTTAATGCTAACCTCAGGATAACTTCAAAATACATCTCCAGGGAAAAAACAAAGAAGAAAATAAAAAGGGAAACAAATCAAAACAATATTACACCTAACCCACCTAAGAAAAGAAAGAGAGTAACAGACATTAGAACTCTTGTGAGGTGTGAAATACTCAGACTGAGATATAATTTCAATATCCTATTGCAAACAGAAGAAACCATAAACTTATTATTTAAAAATAAATAAATAAAAATTTAAAAACAAAAAACTAAGCAGTTGCTTAAAGGACTTGGAAGTGAAAATACCCACCTAGTTAGGCAAAGGGCATTTGCTAGAAAGCTCGGGGAAGCCTGAGATTCCAGCTCCACTCAGGTTTTCTCTGCTAAAATCTATTTAGCAGGGTAGAATGTGTACTGAATTAACCTATGTTAGTCCTGTCTGTGTTCACACAGATTAGAGCAGACTGCTTCAGAGCAGGTGGTGTGCAGTGAAGTACAAAGACGCCTGGTGTTCAAGTTCATACTTTATTACCATAAGCAACAACTTTTCTTCTCTGCAAAGTGGAATATTTCTCCTAGTTGTCTCACAGGGGTAGTCCAGGAACTAAGTAGAATAAGAAAAACTATTCTTGAATTTCAACTCACTGACTGTGTAGTTTTCTAAGTAGACATTTCAGTTTCACAAAAACAATAATACTGCAGAGAAAAAGGTGAAACTAATGGTGTAAAGACTTCCGTTCTAATAGGACACTTTCTAATTAAAAACTAAGACATTAGAGCACACATTAAAAAACAAAACCAAACCTGAAAATTGTATTTGTTCAGTATCCTAAAGAAATAAAACAGAATGCCTAGATACTTTGCCAGACTAAAATATTGTTTATCTTCTGTAACAAGGAAAATGGTGGAATGCTCTCAACATAACTACTGAATGTTAGCTTGCGGCATGAACTGAGTCACTAAACCTCTCTGGGATTCAGAATGTAAATTCCAGGACTGGATTTGAGGTAGCAGATATTTGTAACTTCAAAAATCCTTTTACTTAAGTCTGTAGCATTTTTATACATGTGCTGTATTTTTACCAAACTTGTGAAATAAATATATTACCAGTGATTCTAATTCTTTAATTATGATTAATCGAAGACACTTGTATATCACATTATCAAAATTTGATGTACTATCTTCAAAAATGACTAAAACACTATGTTGCTCTCTAATGTACACACAAAACCATTTTACTGATAATTAAAAAAACTGTAACAAAACCATTCTACTGTTAATTTATAAAAATGTGATTCATAAAAATATTAACATATTTACTTACACCATCAGAAATAAGAGATATTCTCAGAACAATAAGAGAAAGAAGCTCAAAGGTAGATATAAACCACATTCCATCTTTCCCACCACAGGGAGCTTGCTCTTGAAAGATCTTAAAATAATTATACTGTTTTTAATCCCTCTTTTGACACAGGTCAAGCTGCTTTCTACAAAGTATCACTTCGTCTAATGAGCTATGGTAAAGATTCCTTAATAATCATGATCTCTGCCTTATAGCCCAGAAACACAGGCCTGTATTTATGGACTAAAAAGGGGAAGAAAATCCAATAGAAAAGCTAGTTTTGTATCTGACCAATTGTGAGTATCTTGTTTCTTAGTGCCATATTGCAATAAAAGAAAAATTATATGCTCGTTGTTTCCTGTGAAGTCATTTCAGAGATCAGAAGAGAAAAAACATGTAATTTGTTATTCTAGGAACATACTATGAATCTTAAAAAAAAAAAAAAAAAAAACCAGGGTGGTTCTGCATGTGTACAGTTTTAAAAATAAACAATCCTACCTTCAGTAGTCATTTGAACTTCTTTACTTCCTCCTTCTCTAAATCTCAGAAGTTTTGTGAAATTAACAAAGATAAGTCATGTTTTTCTTGTGGCAAGTTAAAAGTGGAAGGAATGGATTCAAAGGTTCTTTGGTCAATAATTAATAATTTAAGATACCACTCACCTTTGAGCCATAGTTGAATTTAATTAAACTATTGCTGAGTTTGGTAGTTCCTTACCTGAGGCATATTTGTGTGTTTTACCTAGGAGTCAAAATAATGAAACTCAGAGGAGGATAAAGAAGCCCTAAATCTGTTGTTTTTTTCTATGACTTCCTATTAGCCCTATGCAGAATGAAAATATTTATAGAGTACACAGAATTATGAGCACAAAAGTCTTAAAGAAAATGCAAAATGCTCTAAAACAAACCATAAAAAAACACACATGTGTCCTTTATCTTCTTTTTATATTTGTAGGTACTAGAAATACTGACAAATAAAACCCCTAATCCAAAACAACTGATAACATTTTGGTAATATGCTCAGGAATACCAGATATTGGTTTACTTACCTCTTTTTGACTTGGTAAGACCTAGCTGATAAGTGGCTGGAACATGAGGAACCTCTCCCTCCGTGCTTTGAACCTAAAGAAGGGTTTTAAATAGTTAAAACTAAAAGAATTTGTGGCAAGAACAATACCTCTTGATAATTATTATTTAAAAAAAAATCAATTTAGAAGTATACCAAAGCTTTTTTATTATTTTTTAAAAAAGCAACCCATCTTATCTCAAAACTGTTAGAATATTCCACATTTCAACACTATTTTCCAGTTAATGATGTTACAGCAAAGAAAGAAAAATGACTACACATATAAATTACTTAATTAGAAATGTACTTCATTATTTCATTAAATTTAAAATCTAGATCCAAAAGAAAAGTTCTCTAAATGTTAAAAGGAAGACCAATCCCAGCAGAAATGCCAAAGCACTCACTGCAGCAGACCATAGCTGACACACAGTTGAGTCAATTCAAGTCTTGCATCTTCAAAAAATGGTTCATCATGCTCCCATTGCAAATTTTTATAAAACCCCACCAAATGTCAAGTGGTTTTAAATACCACTTGTATTTAAGATCTAACTTGAGAATTTTAAGGAAAAAAGCAGGTTTCATTACAGAACAAGATGCTGAAAGATCATAATAATAAATCTTTCTTGAATACTAGGTGTCCACAAAAGTTGTTTTGTTTTGGGTTTTTTGGTGATTTTTTTTCACTTTCACAATAATAAATTTAAGATATTTCAGATTCCTTATTCACCACAACTACTGGCCAAATACTTTTATCTATTCTAGCATACCTAACTCTATACTCAAATTAAACATGATGAGGAGGAGGGGCAGGTCACACTAATTTCCAACTTTAACCTTTAGGTAGTACTTAGTACTTAAGACAACATCCTAGTGAAGTAGCAAACTAGTCAACCAAATAGATTTCCAAAATTGAACAAATCATAGAACAAGTAGAAAGAGGTTTTAGGTAGAACTCTGGTATTTCTAAGCCATGAAGCCATTCAAGAATAAGGAGTATTTCATGGAAATGGGAGTGGAATGATCAACATGAAATAAGAAAGCTAAAGATATTAACAACTTAAAAATTATTCTGGTATCTGTTTTACACAGTTCCCTAAATCCAAGTCTGCATCTTTCGAAAACTGAAAGCAGACTGGCTATTTAAAAGCATCACCTATAAATGGTAGGTAAAATAGTTTCTACTATTTTTTGTCATTATTAAAAAATTGAATATTATATTCTTCAAAGCAGGAGCATAAGTTCAACAGGAAAATCATTGTTTTGTGTACAAGGAAACAAAATGCATATTCTTTTTTATTCAACAAAAGGTCTATTATTAGACTCTATTCAGGCCTAGCCTACTTCAAATTGGTTTCTATAAAGTAAATATCAAACAACAGAAAGCATACTAGAAATCCAAAGTCTCCTTAGTTATATTCTAGGAAGCTCAGGCCCATGATATACAAATTATAATCTTTCATTTTAAAATACAGAATTATCAGATTCTCTTTTTTATAAAATCGGTTCCAAAATAACATGATTTTAGTGAATATGTATTCCTTCAGTATTCTACCTGCGAGATACTATTCTATAGCAAAAAACTATTTTTTATCTAATTTCTCAACAAACTAGATAATTAACTAAAAGGCCTTCAAGAAAAAATGCTGAGGTTCAAATTTTACTAATAAAACTATTAAAGTCAAGACTCTTCTATTTACTCAGCAAAATCATCAATCATTTGAAGATAGAAACAGACATGTTAGTATAATGGGTGAATGTCTTAGCATACCAGATTTCATTCATAGTCAAAGTTGTAAAGAGGAAAGCAATCAAATTCAAGACAGAGTGCGCCACAGAAAGTTATGAAGCAAACGCAGAACTTGGATTTATGTGACAAGATTTCTCCTAGTAAATGGTTTCAAATCCTCAGTAGAACTCTGGTCATTTGCTACAGGTTGTCTTTCATTAAATTAACAATAATCAAATATTAATAACTAAATTTAGCAATGGTTAATAGGGGTTTATTAGTAGTTTCTCTAATCTTTGGGTAAGCTTGAAACTTTCACATTAAAAAAATTTTTTTAAAAGAATACCATTAAACTAAAACAAATAGCTTGGTCTCAGTGTTTGGGGAAGTAAAGCTGTATAAAAATAGTTTTAGAATAACCCACACATTTGGGTTACTTTAGTTTAAAAAATGTCTGAATAAAGACTACACTTTTTTTTCAATCACTGTCCTGCTACCATGGCAGGCACCTATGTTAATTTTGTTTTGTTTTTAAAGGAAATGTATAGGCAGGAATGAAAGCAAGTAGGCAGGCAGAGCAAAGAGGAGAAAGAAGCACTTTATTTTTACTTAGTTGTTAACATTGGTTGTTCCCCTGGGCCTTGGGTCTTGAACCCAGAGACCTTGGGATATATGTAGGACTGCTCCCAGGTACTAGACCACTAGGCCACCAGCGTGTGCCCCCTATGTTAGTTTTTTTTAACACTTAAAACATTTATCTTGACTAGAACACATTCTAGGCACAGGACTATTGCTTTGTGTCCTACAGAGCAGCAGTATGTAGACTATGCCAACAAAAATAATCCTTCCTCGGCGGTTTAAAAAAAAAATTGAATAGTTTGAAAGAAACTCAAAATGAGAGCTTTAGAAATTGCAATTCTGTCTACTTTTCAATGACATCTCAAATATTCAAAAGGAAGCATTATTTTTCCAAAATATTAGTGTTGGGACTCTGTATTAGATGACTTGAGTTTTTGTTTGACCCTATTAACCAGTCTGACCTTTGCAAGTTGTGTGGTTGTAGTCAAAAGCACCAAGTTTGCACAAAGACCTGAATTCAAGTCCATTTCATGTCACTTATTGACTAAATTGCATTAATTATCTGAATTAATCTGTGATATTGATTCATTTTCTTAATGGCAAAATAAAGATTAGAACTCCAATATCACAGGTCTTTAGGATGATCAAATGTGATTATAAGTATTTTGAAATAGTGACTTGGTAAAGATTTATAGGAGATTACTCTTTGTCATCCTCCAGGAATTCCCTATAACGCACCCACCAACCCCTCCTGCTTTACCCCTTTCCCGCTAGTAAGACACTGATATCAAAGGGAATTCCTCAGAAACGCCTTTCTGTGTCCACATCTGTAAAGGGAGAAAATTGAAAATGAATCCAAAGATTCATTTCTATGCTCATTTATGATTCTACGACTAATTTTAAATTTTTATCTTTAAAAAAATTCAAGTTTTAATGTCAGGGAAGTATTTTTTTAAAAAAGTTAACAGATCTTTAGGATAAATATCGAATAACAAAACTTAGTAGTTAACTGTACTTTGAAGTAACATAGATCCAAACATCTCATATATGAGTTCATATTCTACTGCGGACAATACTACCTGTCTGCAAAACACGTAGTGAAATTTGAAAGGCCAAAGGAACAACTTATCTGTCAAATATCTCATTGATCTGATTATTTTAACTCAAACCAATAAATAAAAAAGAATACCGAAATTTAATAGTTAAAAATAAGCAATGAAGCATATTAGTTAAATCAGCAATCAGTATGAAGATAGGATTAGAAAGTTACTAAAACATAAGTAGTTTTAAAAAGGAGGTATACAACAGCAATAACTATATTTGAACATAAATTTACTTAGATTAAGAAGATATAAAACAGCTTATTTATAGAAATAAGCAGATAAAAGTTCTTTAATATTTAATTATGAGAAATGTTTCCTTTCACCTGAAAGATGAATTGCTTACTATGAATAGGATCATTTTGGTTTAACTGTGAATCTTTCATACTACTAATCTATGACTCTAAAGAGTTAACACGCTGTTAAAATAAGCTATTTCAAGGTAACCCAAGAATTATCCAGGCAAGTCATTAACAAACAGAAAACTCATGAATAGGATTTTATAATTTTAGACACACTGAAACACTTTAGCTTTTTTTTTTGGTAAGGCAAACTGACTTTTTATTGAAAATAGTCTCTGGTCTTCCCCCTTAATTTAAGAAACAATTACTTTCATTTTCTAATGCCTGGATTATCTGTTTAACTATCTTTATATTAAACATTTCCCTTTGCTCCTACTGACTGTCAGATCTTACCTTTTTCTGTCTCAGAGGGACTGGACTAGGCAACCTTATGTACAGAGCCATGGCTGCAGCATGGTCTGCTGCTTAGCTACCCAAAGCAGCCAGCGATCAGCTCATCTGTTTGAGAGTAGCTTACCGAAGGAGAGAATGTGCTCTAATTTATATTTATTCAGTGTTTTAACAGGAAGAAAGCTCCCAGTAGGAATCAAACCTCAAGGGAAAGAAGTCTAAAAGAAAAACAGTAACAAACTACTTTGAAAGGGATCTAAAAGTTTGCTTAATAAAAGATTGTTCTCTTCATATGTCAATATGATTCAAATCATGCTTGGGGAAGAGGAAATTAAAAAAACACATTATTTCCCTTCTTTATCCATTGTTCTAACATGTTCTCTTTAAAATTCCCAAAGGGATAAAAACACAATCCTAGGAGGTTTTTAAATACATATTTTGAATATATCTAAACAAGGATCTATTATCTTCAAAATTCCACATATTTACAACATAACTATGGTTAACCATATATTCTATTTTTAAAAACAAAAATCTTGCATTAGTCTTCAACCACTAAAGCATGTAACCTTGTATTTCAAAAAAAATTCATTTCACTATCACATTATTTTCATTAACTGTTCTTGCCAGCAGAGGGAGCAAAAAAAAAAAAAATAGTTTATCCAAAGTGCATGTACTTAGCATTGTATAAACTTTAAAAGACCATTTGTATATGGTACCAATAATTTTTAAGACTATCTTAGAATTCAGAAATTCTAGAAATTTTAAAAAGCAATATATAAGATAATCTTCTCATCAGAGTCACAGATAGCAGATTCGAACGTTATATAATTTGTTTAAAATTTTATACTCTACTATGATATTAAAACAAGAAAACTGGTTGCCTCATCTGACTGCCATAGGAGAGAGGCCCTAATAAAAGGCAAGAACTGACATTTGAATTAAAACTGCTAGAACAAATTTAGACCAAAATAAAGTCAAAAAGGAATCAAAATGTTAAATGGAACAAAAAGGTCTTAACCAGTCATTTTTTAAACTCATTATGAGAAATTCACTAGAAATTAAAGAGCAAACTATAAAAATAAAGGAAAAGAAATAATGTGACTATTGCAAAATATTCAAAGGGCTGCTCTTGCTCCCTTATTCCACTTCTTAATTAAAATTAAAATATTAAAAAGACACATTCAAAGGCCACAAAAAAAAGATATATAGCTGTATCAGCAATTGAAATTTTGCAATTCAAATTTTGCAAGATACTTAAGAAGACAATTATGGGCAGAATCAATTATCCAGTTTTGAGATTCCTTAAAATGATGGCAAGCAATTCTAACACTGTTGTGTGCTATTACTAAAACTATTATCTAATAAGTTTAAAAAAGAAAAATTGTCCATCATATAATTTTTGGTCACAATTCTTTAAACCTCAGTTTTCCTTATCTGTAAAATGAGAACACCACTGCCTGTCTCATAAATCGGGAGAAAAGAACTTCCAGGGCCTAGTACAGTGCCTGCCAAAGGTACATGCTAGATAAACTTTGCTTTCTGTTTCTAATTTCAAAACATAAGTATCAGCTCTGACTATTCAAAAGCAGTTTTAATTGAACCTCATCAAAATGACTATCTTTCACTCATCCAATTGAAAATGTATGTAAAGTAGCAGGAATACTGCTATGTAAAAAATAAAAAGTAATCAATCATTAGTCTTCTGGTCTTACAGAAATCATACTGAGAGGTCTTTCAAACCTCCTCTTTTGAGGTTTCCTATGCTCCCCTTCAGATACAAACCTTCATGCTCTTCCTACTCCCATATCTAAAACTATCCTCAAAGTCTTCTTCAAACCTAACCCCACTGGGATACACTAAGAAAGCTTGTCTAAAGCACAAAGCAATTCAGTGGCAGAGACAGAACCTTTAAAACTATTGTGCAACATTGATTTGAATGTGCTTAAACTGAGAGAGAAAGGAGGTTAAAGTTCAAGTGTCAGCAGAAGAGAACACAGCAAGAGAATCTGATCCTTAACATCAGAGTCTTGTGGCCAACTTCTTGGTATGTGAAACAAAATACAAAAAAACTTGAGCCAAAATTAAGGTGACTTTTCCCTAGCATAAATTAATAAACATTTTTTGTTTGTTTATACTTAACATTTTTTGTTTGTTTATACTTAACTTTTCCTAACTATTTATAACAAGTCTCAATATCGTTTGTTACTTACCTCTTCCATTTCAAAGGAGTCTTTCTGTTGTGCCATTATATTTCTTATGGATGGGATGGTCAGCAGTGCACATGGCTCTTTTTCAGGGGTAGACATATCGACATTCCTCAGCTCACTGCTATTTTCCAGCTCACTGTGGCTGGACATGTTGAAATTGATAACTAAATCAGATTCGATAATACCAGACTCCTTACCCAGCTTAGTGACTTCAAGACTTTTAGTTTCTTGACTTTGCTCACTCTCATTTTCTTGATTTAAATTAATAAATGCTTTATTAGAAAGTATATCAATGTCAGGATTCTCCATAATAGATGCTGAACTACCTGATACTTCTTCCTTAACTGTAGCCAGCATAGAGGATGAGTCTTTCTTCTTGACAATTTTTTGAGTCTTTTGATCATTTTTATTGCTACTTTCTTCGATCACTGAAATATTCAGGATCTTTCCTTTTTCAATAGTTGGGGAAGAACTACTACCTTCTCCTTTCTCTGTTTTATCAACACATAAATTTAGTTTTGATAGTGTTTTCATTAAGCGATTTGCAGTGTTACTTCGGGTTAAAGGTGGAGGCGAGTCTGTCTCCTTGTTAGAGGTCACTGAGGACACACTTCCAATTCTCTGCAGGGGAGTCCCAGAGACTTGAGAATATAAAGAAGAAAATGCATTGGCCACAGTAGTAAGCACTTCAATTTGACGAAAACGACCTACACAAAGAGAAAAAAAAATACACACACATAATATTAAAAACCATTGCCATTGTTTAGAATTCTAAAAAACTGAATTTCTATGACAAAGACTGTGACACCAGTTTCCTCAGTGAACACTTAAAACTTCTCTACAGGGGAGGAGGAGGAATATTTTTCACTCTAAGCACTAGAATCTATTGTAAAAAATTGGAAAGAAGCAAAAAGCATGACAATAGGGAATAAAATATAAAGGACAAGCTATTGATCTACAGCTTTGAGTGTTTTTAGGTCTTAGACTAACAAATGTTCTCCTAATGAAGTGTACATAAGACAGATAATTTATAACTAATTGGCAGAGTTGGTGGGTTTATTTACATAAATCTCTAAAAACTGATCCAAGGACCACCTAGGGATCTCATTTTAGAACTTCTGATCAACAGTCAAAAATAAGACATACTATGAATAAAAAAGATTAAACTAGTCATGCTATTTCAGATTTATTGAAAAGCATCTGATGGTGAGTCCTGGTGACCTAGTGATCTGATACACCCTAGGAACAGTTCAACACACATCCCAAGGTCCTGGATTCAAGAGCCGGGGTTTGGGGAACAAACAATGTGAACAACTAAATATAAATAAATAAGGTGCTTCTTTTGCCTCTCTCTTTCCTGCCTCTCTCTTTCCTGCCTGCTTACTTGCCTTCATTCTACCTTTCTGCCTGCATCCTTCCTTTAAAAAAAAAAAAAAAAAAAGCACTGAAATTGACCATTTTCATTCAATTGCAACAAGGTCTCTCCCCTAATCTTTCCTTCTCACACAAAACAATTTGAAGGTAAATGAAAGGTTCTATGACATAACACTTTTAATGGTAACACTTTTAAAATTCAAGAATTATGGCGGAATGAAGGCATAGGTATATAAAATTCTACATACAGAAAAAAATTTTCAAAGTAATTAAAATTATTGTGTTAATTAACCTCAATAATTAAATGTCCAATGCTATCCCTAGAAATTAAAATGCTGAGATTTAATAACCTTACTTGTTAAAGCATAATTTGGATTTTCTACTTCCATTCGTTGCATTTGAGCACTTAAAAATACTTTAATATCTATTCCCCTTGCAAATGAAGAAGAATTAAAAAATCTGGAAGGAATTTTAGAAGCGATGTCTGGTTCATCTCGTCCAAATCCAAGATTATAAAGAATTTCTTCAGGATCTTCCTCATAAAGTTCCAACAATTCTGAGACACTACCAAAAAAAGAAAGATAAAAGTTTATAGTCTGCATCAATATCAGTGAATTCATATTTTTGCTTTCCTGTGATAAAATTATTTTTCTACAGCTTCTGCTCTTTAAACCATTATTCATTTTAGCATCTTTAAATACTGTATACAAATGTCATCTATAACCCTGAAAGAATCGATTCTCTCAAGCCATTTGTACTGGGAAAAAGAGCTCACCCCTAAGAACACACTCAAACAGATTCTAAGTGACTCCTCACCTTATTTTTTTTATCATTTTAAGAGACTCCCAATAAAGCAGTTAAAACAATTCCCAATAAAGAAGCTACAAAGACTGGAGAACAGTTAAGAAAGAAAAAGGAGTAAACATTAAAGAGAAAAAGAAGAAGGAAAAATATACTAAAAAGTTGGTAGAACTTTAGTATTAAGGAATAATTTGCAAAACTTGAGCTTTTCTGCTCTCTCTGCCAGTCCTTAAAAGAGGCAATTCAGGAAACAATCTGATCTCAGAAAAGTGAGGGAGGAGCTTACTTTCTGTAACTTTTCTCTCATCACTTCCACTCAGGAAGTAGGAGGAGTAAGGTAAGGAGAATGTGGTTCTCTAATTTCTACTGGGAATTAAACATTTACTATTCCATCTTTCTCATACCAGTAATAGTCCAAGCTTTCTTTAGAAAACAGAAATGTTAGTGATGGAACTTGAAACCAAGGACATTTCAACTGGCTCAGAGAAAATGCTCAGATTCCAACTCAGTAATACGGACAACAATTTAAACTGGTTTATAGGCACATATATTTGTTTACCTTAATATATCAAAACAAACTTAAGTTTAAGCATCAAGGTTTAGTTTAGAAAGGTTTATTCTGATTCTTAAGTCAGAGTAACTCAAGATGTTACTAGAATGAAGAATTTCAGAAGTTAAATGGAGTTCCTCAGGTTCAAAATACTCATTAAGGATTCCAGCAGCATTATAAACATAGTTATTATTTTCAGTTTAATCTTAATTGTTTTTAAACGAAGATCCTGTTAGTTATGCTGATTCATAAAGACACTTTGGATTCCTCTGACTTTAAAGTATAAGGCCAAATTCAGAATCAAAAAAAGTGATTAAGAGTATGTCATCTATAATATGATGTGATTTACCATAGATTCCGAGTAAGTTACCTTGAGACTGTCCCACTACTTTTCCCAGATCCAGTGGAATTCATACTTCTTCCTTTCTGATGAAATTGTAGTCTTCTCTCCTTAGCCAAGATATTACTGCTATAAATAAAATTAGATTATATAAAATCTTATTTTCACAAATGTTCTTCATTTTTAAAAAGGAAAAGAACACACACAACTACATACCAGTTTTCAATTTGAGCATCAGTTTCATGGAGGTGGTTGGCTATAGGTAAAAAGAATAAATGCAGAGCACTATTTTATTCAGATAGTAACTATTATGATACAGTCATTAAGAAAGCAAATTAGTCAGTTTATAACTAATTGCTTAATATACTAAACTTGTATCTTAGTTCATTAAATTCACATTGCTAAAAGTAATATAAAACACAGATGGATCAGAAAAGAACCAGCAGCTTTTGGGGGGGTGTTTTGTTTTTATTTTTAACACTGTAAAGTAAAACTAACTACTTCCACATGAAAGCTTAAATTAAAAGGACTTATAAGTAACCAATTAAATTTCTTTAACAGTTTAGTAGTAAGAAGATCTGCTGCATATATGGTTCTAATTATTACACTTAAAAGTTGTTAATAAGTTTAAGCAAAATATGACTGTGGTGATCAAATACGCATCAATTTCTAAGTGTTTTTAAGTTGAAAACTCATTCCAGCTACAACCAATTTTTCATATACATACTTTGAAATTTTCTACTCATTCCCAGCTAAGTTTTCTCTTAAAAACTGCCTCCCAAATTCATCCGAGATTTTTAAGTTTTAAACAGATAAATGTTAATGTTGAGTTTAGAGTGTTAAATTTACATTTAATCTTTAGAGAAATATAAATTAATCACAAACATATATTTCAGCACACTAATTTTTGTTTTCATTTCTGATCTGCACAGTCATAGCAATTTCTTATGTTTCATTTTACATACATACATAGAAAGGTGCCTAGCACATAAAACTCAATAATTTACTCTATGAATGAAAATCATCTTGAAATAGTTTTCAGTCAAACAACATAATAGCTCCACTCTTTTATGGGGCTTTCTTTTAGGTTCT
Organism: Solenodon paradoxus; assembly: GCA_004363575.1. NCBI lineage: Eukaryota > Metazoa > Chordata > Mammalia > Eulipotyphla > Solenodontidae > Solenodon > Solenodon paradoxus. Next base: position 1,457,551 of record RJWH01000008.1, on the reverse strand, counting down.
GGCTTCAAAAAAAATTAATAATATGATGAACAGACAGAGCATAGAGGATTTTTAGGGCAGTGAAAATATGCTGTATTGTGTCATAATGGTTGATACATATCATTATATATTTGTCTTAACCCCCGGGACATACAAGACCAAGAGTAAACCATAATGCGATCTATGGATTTTGACTTACTATGACACTTTGATGAAGGTTCATCAATTGCAACAATTCCATCAGACTGATGAGTGATGTTGATAATGGGGAAGCATGCATGCATAGGGTATGTGTGGAATCTGTACCTTCCTCTCAATTTTTCTGTGAATCTAAAACTTCTCTAAAAAATGAAGTTTTTTAAAAACTCAATAATGTGAAACCTCTAAAGTAGACATCAAATGTGCTATTTACAGTAATATTTAATTACATTTAATAAGGGATTGGCAATATGTTTAACTGTACTAACTGGGAAACAGCAAACTTAAGCTTTTTATAGAGTTTATTTCTTAAAAGCATTGTATCAAAAAAAATCAAGATATTCACATTCTACAGTCTTCAATGTTCGAAGATTCTTTGTAATCTACAGTGCAAATTGATTCAAAATAGCAAAAGATCAAATAAATAAAGTCACTATCAATTAGGGCTAAAAAGTTTCATCAAATCCTTAATTCTCTACAAAAAGCACACATTAATAATAACTCAGCTATATAGGTATCAATCATTTTAACATACCAGCAAAATTATTAAATAATTTCAATTCTTAAGTTTACATGGTGGAAGATGTATGAATCCATAGCAAAAGTTTATACAACCTGTGAAAATTTAAATAGCCTAATACACTTAAAATGCAATGCCGTCTGGGATAGATATCAGCATAATGATTTCTAATTAAATTCTAGTTTTTGTCTTTTTCTTCGTCATTTTATCTTCTACAGTCTGGTAAAGAGGGAATGGGGGAAAAGACAGGAGACACTCAAATGCAAAGAGAAAGACAAGCTGCAGCTGTAATTCTGACATAAGGCTACCTCAGACTAAAAATAAACTTCAATTTCATTTTCTCATGTACAAGTATTTAAGCTTCCTTCCTTCTGTGAGACAATTCTTTCCTCAATAATATCATCATTATTTGCCCCCCAAAACAGTTCCTTTAAGCATTTACATTCAAGGAAGACATATGGGCATTATACAATTTTTTAGTCATTCCTACACGTACCCTACAAGGTATGACTAAATTTTTAACTTATAAATGGTGCCTTAAAATGTGTCTGAACCACTTTCAAGATGTTTAAATTTAGTATGATGATTGTAAACCTGAAAGCACTCAACTTTCTTATGTTATGAAACATAAGAAACTGAAAATACAGTTCTTTCCAATAAGCATACCTTCAGCTCCCAAAGACAAATCATCTTCAAAACTTCCCCCATTTCTCACAAGCACACCTGAAAGAAACATTAGATTTATCCTATAGTTCTGTTCTTTCTGAATCTCATATAAATTCACTGTTCTAGTTAAAACCAATTTACTAAGCAAAATATTTTACAGTAAATTGTTCAGATCTGAATATACTAAAAATATTTTAATTATACAATTTCAAGAAACAATTATAAACTTTTACTTTAACATAAAAAAAGCATGACTTACAGTCGGTGAAACTGTTATATAAGCTGATCTACAGGCTATTTTATATTTATTATGCCTTTGAAGATGTTCAACTGGGAAACAAATCTTACCAAGAGATTTATGGAAAACCAGATCTCAAAGCAATCATTCCTTTTTCCCCACTCAGGAACTCAAGCCAGATTCTCCCAATACTGTAAATGTTTTCGATACCTTGTCACTACCTGCACATTCTTATTCTTGTACTTTGAACTTTTGAATGCTGTCTTAGACAGGTGTGGCCATTTCAGCTAATGTAAGCAAAGAAATGCTATACTAAAGCTGACCCAGCTTACTTAATATATATTTTCCTTATGTTTATATATCATATTTCTACATTTAATTAGTCTTTATAGTATCTAGTTGGGCAAGAAAAAAAAAAAAAGTTTCACAATGTGAAAAGGTTGGCTAAGTTACTTAAGCTCCCCACTGTTTGTGACAAGGTTTCTCCCTTTTAGCTGCTAGATCTGAACGGCATTTTATAAAAATAAATGCAGCTTTTATAATTCATATGTATATATACATATACATTGTTTGTCTTTGACTCAGAGGACAAATAAAGTAAGACCCTTACAAAGAAGAGATTTTAGAAAGGTAACTTTCTCTTACCCTTGAGCGTACTACTGCTTTGCTCATCCAGCGAGGCTCCCAAAGGAGTACTGAAATCACATAAACGTGTAAACCTTAGTCCTGAAAAGCTGCAGAACTGTCATTGCACAGCCTTACACTTAAAGGGTTAGAGCTAAACAAGTCTCTAATCACAGTTCAACTCTCCTCCCCAAACATACAAGGAATGCAAGTGGATTACATAAGGAATAGCCTCCTAATTAAGCAAAATACCTATTGTCAAATCAGTTCACCAGGGATGATTTAATCACAGGTCTGATCTGCCAGCAATTAAGAGCAAGAATGGCAATTGCAAATTATAGGAACTGGCATTTTCTTTACAAAAACAGAAAAAGATGACATTAAGAAAATGCCTCCTCTCCTCAATCCCTTCCCTAGAAAAAGGAAACAGAATGAAAAGAAAACAAATCTTCACCTTCATAAAATTAAAGTTAGAATCTAGCTAGAAATTAAGGCTCAACAATTTTCTTAAACCTCCTGTTGTATCTATTCCTAGCATTTTAGCACACCATTCAGTGCCTCTGCCACCCCAACTACAAACAGCACTGCCTTTTGTTATGTAAATGAAGAAGCTTGAGATTTATTTTGTTTTTAAACTAAAATAATACATTATTCACTTAACTCTGAAAAAAATTACTATAAAGTCAACTTGCAAATCAATGTTAAGAATTACACATTGTGAAATTCTTTCACATTCTTGTAGTTCAAACATATTTTAACTGCAAAAATGTTTTTCATTTCTTTCGCAAATCTAAGTTAAAGAAATAAGTAGTTTTATTTTGAAAGTTCTTTTTTGTGCTACAAACCTTTCATCAGTAACAATATCTGTTACAAATTCACATACACTTGGAATCAATAATAAAAAAAATCGGTTTCAAAGAATTACTGAAATGACAATTGAATAATAAAACTTTCTATAAGTTTTACAAGCAATGAGAATTCTTTAGAAGTTAATGCTCTTGAAATACAAAAGTCACAAACTACCATAAAGATATTAATAAAAATTTTGAGCTAAGTTTTTGTATATATTTTCATAAAATTCTAATCTGTGCCTTTAAGAAGTCTTTCTTTTTCTCTCATGGCTACTTTCTTAGGACAGAACACTTGCAGATATCTTGATTGGTCTGTGCACTAACAGAAAATGACAAGCAGAATGTAAATAACATTCTCCTTCAAAAACAAGTCTCTCACTCTTACAATTGGTCTCTTAGAAATTTTATCAAAAACTTTTTAGTAGATGCTAGTTCAAACAAACTGTTTCCACCACTTAGCCAAAAAAAGTGCTTCTCAAAATAAAGACTCCCTCAAAGAAAAGACAACCTGATTATTTTTATTCAGGATATTGACAGCCATAAGGAAACAAGTAATACTTGAGAACTTATGGGAGGAGAGAGGGACTCTATCTTCAGACCATTTGTAGAAAAAGCACAAAATAATAGATGCCCAACTCTAAAAAGTATCTCAAGTTATTATAGAAAAAAGATACAGCTACATGTGTCCTAGCAATCAAATCTGGGATAATATATTCAACATAAAAAGACTATTTGTTCTATCTTTCCTGGGTATAAATGAATGCCCTTTTTGTACAAAATAGGTGCGATTATACGGAAGTAGGATAAAATCTATGAAGGAAAGAGTAACAAACTATAGAGTATGCCTATACAAATCAAGATTAGCAACAGAACTTCTGGAATTTTCAGGGATGGTATATATGCCAGTATTTGTCTTTCATGTATCTTAAAAGATGCCCTTTTTTGTCTACTTGACATGATCTCTAACACAATCTTCATTCCTATACATCAAAAAATAAACATGATTCTCCTCTTTTTTTTTAAATTCCCCTAAATACATATTTGAATTTAGACAACAAAACACTACAAATTTATTCTGAATACTAAAGTTATTTGAAAGTTCCAAAAGTTAAATCAAGTGTGAGATGGAAGGTTTTAAAAGACATGGATAAAAGTAACAAATTTTTTTCAGATACATTTCTAAGAGGAAACCTAAGAGAGAATGGTACCCTAAAAGATCCTGAACATACTTATTTAACATTTAATATTTAAATTGTACATTATTTTGGTGTTTAATAATCCAATGAATCAGAGCACACTATCATGATTTTTTAACCCAAGCTCTGAGTCAAACCAACTAAGGTCATTTGTAATTTAAAAATTGAGAGGGGGTTTGTATAGCGCTAAATTGTTCATCTGGAGTCCAAGGACTTCAAGTAGTGTACTTGCCTCTGTGCATCTTTAGAGAGAAAGCCCACACATTCACCATATCTCAGAAGGGGTCTATGATATCCTAATAAAAGTTAAGGAGGTCTGTAGTAAAATGTATTCAGTATGGCTTCAGGCAATTTATCAAAACAGGGCATCAGAGTTGTGGCCAATATTTTATCTGTCTTTAGGGGAGAAATATAAACTGGCATATATGAAAATCATATCTACTCAACCCAGCCAAAAGAATTCCTAACTCCAGTACTTGCACAAGAGATCAAGAAAAGAGCAAATTGAGTTGGAAAATTATGTGCAGAAGCAAATACCTTAATAAAAATTAAAAAGTAACATTCCTCATGAGATTTTACAAGTAGCAAATAAAGTTGGAAAAAAATATGAAGCAAGCACATTTTACTGTAGTAAAATTCACTTGTAATATGATTCATCGCCTCTGTACTTATAAAACATTTTTGTACCAGTTGCCAAAGCATGTAATTAAACAGATTTACGCAGTCTGAATGCCTTCAAAGCTTTATTTTCTTTCTCTGAATCTGCCATCTGACAAATATATGTCCAAGAAGTAAACTACAAGAAAGTTAGCTACTTTTGATAGCTCTCCGAACATAATTAAGGCACGGAAATAAAGCCCAGGTAGTGTAGTTAAATAATTCATTTAAAACACATTTGAAAGGGAAATGATTAGATGCCAGATACACAGATATCAAAACAAAATATTCTGTGAAGTGTGAAAGTCCCTTTAAACAAAATCAGGGCAAGTAAAATAATAACATGACATGAACAAGGTTTCTGATCTCTGAAGCAAGGGATCTAGATTTCTAAATGCAAAGTCAACACGGTCATCAAATAACCAGCGGTCGCTTTACTTCATTTCTAATCGTTTAAAGGAGGAAGCTATCCACCGGCTCACTTTCCGGTTTATGGCTTACAATGGCCACGGCACCCGTAGGACCTCTGCTCGAGAGTCCCATCTGCATGGATCTCCCTCCGGGACGCGAGCGTCACAAGCACGAACTCACCGGCAGTCCTTAAGCCATATCGCGATCTTTTCATTGGGCATGTTTCCTGCAGGGCAAAGCGAGGGAACAGTTATAAGTTACCGACCCCAGAGGAACTCAGAGGGAGGGGTCAATCTGGATACTCCTAGGTAGAAAAATCTACCGGGGGCAAAAAGCAGCCTAAGCAGCCTAACCAGCCTGTCTTACAGAGTTCACAGGAAGGGAAACGAGGAGGCACCGGGTGTCTAAGTCAAGGCTGGGGATGTCTGGTTTAGCGCACACGTTTAAAGGTTGAAAGTGTCCCCTCTCGCTACGGGCTATCAAGCATCGGAGGACCTAAAGCAGCTCTCAGCTGCCGCCCTAGGCGCACGAGACTTTCCCCCGCCCGCCTGCACGCACTTTCCAGAGTTCCCTGACCCAAGCTGCCGGGACAGGCACACCGACCTCTCTCTGCGGCGGCCCGCAGCTTCGCGTCCGGGAGATCCTCTTCGTCGTCGTCGTCGTCGTCGTCCTCGTCCTGCGTCGTCGCTTCTGTGGACAGGTCCTCGGTCTCCGACGCCTGCCAGGAGCCGCGGCACTTGGCCCAGGCCTTCCTTCTGCGACTCGCCACTTGCCACTCCAGTTCCTCCTCCGCCTCTGCCGAAGCCGTCAAGGGCCGATCCATGGCCGCGCCGGGGGCTCCGCTGTCCCAGCCGGAGCCTACACGAGACACAGCGGCGGCCGGGACCCCCGCCCCTGCTGTCAGCGCCCGGCCGGGCTGGGGGCCCCTCGGAGCGGGAGCCGGCGCGGGCGCGGGAGAAGGAGTAGGAGGAGGAGGGGACGGGAGGGAGGGAGGGAAGGAAGGGGAGGGAGGGGGCGGAGGGCCGGTGCTTCACATGAAGCTGGCCGGGCGCGGCGCGGGAGCGCGAGTGGCCCGAGCGAGAGCAGCTGGGAGGCGAGAGCCGGCCGGCCCCCGCCTCCCGCCTCCCGCCTAGGCCAGACGTGCCAGGGCCGGCCGACCGCCCCGCGTCTGCGCACCCCTCCCTCGGCGGCGTCCCACGCCCACTTCCGGCCCCGGGCGCCCGGGGCGGGGCGCCGCAAGGCGCCACCCCTCCGCTGTCACGGCCCGCGAATGGACAAGATTTGTTTGCTTGTTAGTAATCTTCCTCTCAACTTCGCTCACTTTAATGTAGAGAACATGAAAAAAAAAAACAAATCTCACAGGACGCCCTCACCACGTCAAAGCAAGTGTCTACTTGATTCGCTGAAACTTACTCTTACAGGAGTCGTCTGAATGTAGGCGATTTAGAGTCCAAGGAATTGTGGATAAAGTTGACAGACAAGAGGCGCTTGACTGGTAGCTCTGGTCAACACTGAAAAAAATCAAGTTTCGTGGGGTGCTACTTTGATGCTTAGGAAAGTTATTTATCATGCTTGCATTTTGTATGAAAATGAATTGAGAAAGAATATTTAATCTGGAATTTCCAGAAGTTCAGTTTGAAGTCGAACAAGGAAAGATGAAAGGAAATGGAGCGAGGAATGCCTGAGAAAATCTAGAAATATGAAATTAATTTGGGTGCTACAAAATGCTACAAGAAACAAATGATGTCAAGGTCCAGAACTATTTTAAATTGAATGTGAGCATTCCCTTCTGTTTTCATAATCTCATTAATGGAAAGACTATCCCATCCTAGTCACAGTCAGACACAAGTTTCTAATGGTTTATGAATAGCCACAAGATCAAATCCAAAAACCAAGACTAACGTTCTACAGTCATCATAATCTTGTTCTGGGCCTTAAAACAGTAACATTAGTATCTCATTGACTTGAAACTTAACTATTTTTTTTAATCTTAAAGACTTTTTAATCCTTAAAGAGTCCTAAAGCGAAATGCGGCAGTTTCATTCAGGACCTGAAGGGATCCCACCTACCTATCTGCTGCTCCTAGCTTCAATTCCATCTTCTCCACATTTGTTGCTGTCTTCACCTGCCTCTCAGTTTATTTTTCTCTGTTCAATATCCTCGCAATCTGCAAAATCTACCTGAACCAAAACTTTTCCTCCACTACATCTTTCCACCAATCCAGGTCACATTTCTCCCACAATCCCTAGTATACAAGTAAGGTCAATTTCATTTATTTGGGCACAGAATTGTGCAGTAAATAATATGACTGACCTCTAAGGATAATTTGACTTGCTAGCCAGATTGTGAACTGTGAGAGAGTAAAGAACATTTCTCAATATTCTTGAATCCCTTACACTTTTAGTCTAATGCTGATCTCACAAAAAACAAATGAGTTCTCTTGAAGTAGATTTTCTATTTTTTATGTCCTTCAGAATGGACTGTTAAATGGATAAAGGTCTAAGGTCTATTATCTTTTATTTAGTTTGTTGTTTAAGTACATGCTTAGATAAACAAAGGCTTAGATAAACAATAAATAAAAGATGTTTTATATTTAAAAGCATAAAATTACCTAACTACTAGAGTTAAATAATAAGGAATGGGGGAAAAAAACTCCCAGCAGGTAACATTAGAATACAGTAATTGTTGAATTTCTAATGGCACAATCGTATTTTCTCCTACGTGATCAGTTTTAATGCAAAATATTGAGGATACAAAAGTAATAGAGGATTCCTTCAAACAGCAAGTTACTGTCTTGAAATATGTAAGATGTTTTAATTATATTCTCATTTCTAAGATTTTAAAAAAATGTCCTGGGTATTTCATTTATTTAAAATGAATGTCATACCGCACATGAGGAGAGTCTAGCTGTTTGCTTCTTTAAGAATTTTTTCCCTTCAAAAGCACTGTAGTGTAGACCAACTGAAAATTCACATTGCAGAAGATCTACATAAAGAATGTCTGAATCCACAATATTTATAAGGAAGGAAGAAACATTCTTATATTAGATATGGATAATACCACACAGTATAACATAGTGAAACCATCTCTGGTGTCAAACTGAAGTTTGAAATCTTCCATTGTCTCTTTCTAGTTGTATGGCCCAAGGAAAGACAACTCATCTTTGGCTATCATGTTTCCCACCTGTGAAATAGCAATCATGAGAACTACGTTCCCAAGGTGATGCGTGGACCACGTGGAGTAAAGTAGGTGCTCAGTATAACTCCTAGAATAATTAAATTTCACAAGGAGAAAATCAATGAACTTAATTTGGGGGGATTATTCTTATACTAGTAAATGGCATCTTTATGCTTATGGAGCTGAATTTTTTAATTGGCCTAAATTCACTCTAGCATAGAAAATATTAATTCTAGTTAAATTAGGCAGTTTTAAATGGAGATGCTCATATCAAAAGTGAAACATTATGCTCAGTTTAATCACTTTAGCTGCTTTTCCAGATCTTAACACATGCCTCAAAATTGCAAAAGAATATTTACTACTGAGAATACAAAGGCATCTTGGTTCTAATTATAATAGTTTCTTTTCTATTTCTTGTATATTTTATGGTACGTAAATATTTATGTAATCCAGATTTTTAATCATTGAAATCTTAATTCAGAATCTAATCAGAAAGTGGTAGTGTTGCAGTTTGTAAGTTTCTGCCTTTATTAAGAAAAAATGGAGCTGGGAGGTGTAAGGGGAAGTAGAATTACAGATGAAATAAGCAGAACGGCATTTTATATTTCAGTGATTGCCTGGAGAAGAGAATTCTATATGAAGTTAAGTTTGGAAAACACTGCATCTTACATCCTCACCTTCCTCACCCCAACTCAATGAGGCACTTGAGAAGTCCTCAATATTTATTTATTAAAAAAAAAAAAAAAAAAAAAAAAGCTCTTTCCGTAACCTAGTATTTCTAAAATTCATTTCAACATTGAAATCTTTTGGACCCCCTCAATATACTTACTAATATTTCCAGAAATACTAGTAAAATGATTTGCAATAATTAAAAGGAAAATGTTACCCAACGAGTAGATTCTTTAAAAACTTTAAGAAACATATGTACAAATCATGTAATTGAACTCTTGAGGAAAGGTAGTATGACTTAGATTGGGTTTTTGATATATTACTTTAAGTATTTATTGATTGTATGTAGTATTTGATTCTTTAAAAACTTTAAATGACTTACATACCAAATCATGTAATTGAATTCTGAGGAAAGATAGTATGTGACCTAGATTGGGTTTTTCATATATTACTTTAAGTCTTTATTGATCGTATTTAGTATTTTATTGTTGATAGTACAAAGTCTTTCTGGCCTTAGTATTCCTGACTGCACATATTTTAAAGTATTAAAATTATATATTTAAGGTCTATAATTTAAACTTATTCTTAAGGTTTTTCTATGTTAGTAAAAAGGCAAGACAGAAGATTAGTTCATTATTCTCATAAGTAAGCATTAATATGGCATAATGATCTATTTTAATTTCCCTAAGTACATACCAGGAGAAGAAGCAGGTATTAATAACACAAGAACTTTGTCTTGCAAATTATTTACATAACCTGGGTACATTTTCTGTTTATATACTTTCTGATTCTGGGTATATTGAAGACTTGTCATATTATCACTCATTTTACCATTCCCAGATCATAATTTCTTCAGGTTGCCACATAATGCTAAATTTGTCCACTCCATGGTAAAACCTTATAGATGGCTTGTTTGCTTTTTAGTAGCTCAGTTCTTTGGTATTTCTGAGCAACAGGTAAGAATGGATCATCTATTCTTCAACAATGGAGTGAAACAAGATTATGTAACAGAATAAATTGTATTTGCTCTGCTTCATGTATTTTTGAAACAACTTAAAAGAGAGTTTTAAATTTTTCTAACTGGACATAATTAAAGGTGGAACAGTCAAAACATTCTTAATTTATCTGTGAAACCTTAATGCTCAAGTTTAGATCAATCCATTTTTCTTTTTATTTTCAGCTATATCCTAAAATATCATATTTAAAGATCTTTGCTACTTTAAATTAGAAGCCTTTAAGAAGGTAAATCTGTTAATAGCAAATGCTCTATGATACTTGATATTAAACGTTTTGTCTACAACAAAAGAGGAGGATGCCTTTTTTGCACTTCCCAGTTCTAACAGTCAATATTTGGTCAATGTATTGACACATGTTTTCTTCATAATTTAAAATTAATTTCTAACTCATATATATGATTACTTCCTATTTGGAACCACTTAGCACTTTCTAAAAAAAAAAATGTACTATTTTACTATACATATAGCTGAAATTAAATATTTACTAGTAAATATCCCCTTCTACATTTTATGAAGATTGAGAAACAAAGGGATTAGGACATGCCCTGGTGAGCAGTAGTTAGGTCAATCACCTCTGAAGGAGCTCAGGCCACATACCCCTGGGAGTCCCAGATCCAGGGAGGAAACAACCAGTGCAAACAACTAAATGAAAACAAAATAAAAATGCTTAAAAAATAAAAAAAGAAGAGAAAAGAAAAAAGAAATTGGTGACTAAGTGAACCGTATGTATCCAGCTAATACTGGTGCTGCTTTAAGAAGCTTGAAATGGTATAAGCCTCATAAACACATACATACACCAAATATGTCATTTTTAAAAATAATTCTTGTCTGAGCCTGAATCTGAATAAATATAAACTGGCCTGTCCCACCACATTTCCCTTCTCTAATCTCCCTTCTGCAGCTCCTTCAAGCCCATCTCAGAACAAACACAATCTGCATTCAGAGCAGAGCCATTTACAAGTTGAATGGAGTTATTTGGGTGAGTCATTGAAAACACAGTACAAAACCTTTCCTCACTCACTAGAAATGCATTTTAAAAATAAAGCCAAAGTGAACAAGGCTTGGCAAGTTTGAAGGTGGACAAAATGGGGAGAGAGCAGGGTTTCTTCAGACTCAGACAGGATTCTGCTAAACCATTTTTTGGACTATTTCTTTACATTCAACTCCACCAATTCCCTTTATAATCATTCTGAAAACACACAAAATTGAGCAGGTAGGACATCAAAACAACCAGCACTATGATGGTGAGCAGAGCTGGTAAACCCCCTAAAGCTCAGAGACAGCTTTAAATTCCCTTTTCTCATTCTTCAATCCAGAAGCTATAATATGTATACATTTAATAATCCTTTTCTTCTAATGAAATCAATTTGATGATGTAATATAACTTACAGGCAGTTTTCAGAAAGTTGAATCTAAAATGAATATGAAATCCTTTAAAATTACTTTTAAAATAAGTGAATTTCTATGAGTAACTCAGACAATAAAATATTAAAGAAAATAGCCTATAGAAAGAGAAATAAGCTAGTTCCTAATACACTTTTTAAATTAAATCAACATCTATAATGACTTGATAAATTTTGGATATTAACATGCAGGTATTCAAGATTTATGAATCAGTGTATATTCTTATTTATCTGTAGAACAGATTACTTACCCTTTATCCTGCAGAGAACTTCGTAGCAGAAATACTTGTGATTACTCCTCCACAAGCTGCTGCAGACCAGTTGAGTCTGCTATCTCATGGATGAGGAGAAACCTAGTATCAACAAGGACACATTCTTAAGGATATAGTGGTCACTCTGAGCTCTTCCTATAAAATAAGATATTCCCCAAAAACCACCTTTATCAGATTGACATGGCATCTTACTGTGCCCTAATTAACACAGTGTTAATAATCCCCTACAGTTAGAAGTGTTTCCTTTTCAGATTCTATCCCCAAACTTTGGGGACAAGTCAGGCATCGCTGCAAATAATCATGTAATAATTCTCCTTGAACTCCTGAAAATTATCACTTTCCACAAGGAAGGTGACAATTGTTGGTCAAAGGGAAAGAAAACTCTGTTTAAAAGTTAATTTGGCAATGGAAACACCAGGGTCATAATAAACAAACACATATTTCCTGCTGTAGTTAGGAGAATAGCAAAGAGCTCTGGTTTCCCACATTTGAGAGGATTTTCTTCCTTTTGTTTCATGGTTAAGCAATTGTTTTTAAGTTATAAAATTACTTATAACCTTCAAAATTACCTCTTCCATCTAAGAATGATTTATCTCTCTTTATTATATTTCAATGTAATCTTAATATAACCAAAAATTAAAGGATCTAATAACTATTGATAGGATCCCAAAACCAAGAACCTCCCCACAATCTTGTTTCAAAACAAACGGAAAAGTAAAGCAAAACTCCACTGAAATTTCTTTGGGGCAAGCAATTTTATCACAGTTGTTAGGTAGCATATTTGGCCTGGATTACATTAGTACTAATCAAACAGTTTAAAGTTATATTTATTAAGACTGTTACTAAATGAAAGAACTACAGGGTAAAGGTCAGCACACGGGTTGTTTTGCTTAATTTTTAGAAGTCCCCCGAGTCCCTTATCTTTCCAATTATTTAAAACAGTCAGCCTAAGTTGGCATCTTAAAACCTTTAACTGTAGTTATAATATAGTGTTGATATTCAGTTTGGAGAAATGCTATTAGAAGAGTAAATATTTCAGAGGACCCAAGGAAATAACAATGTTAAAAATGGATGCTTTGGATTGAACACTTACTTCGTGCAAGATACTATATTTTTGGTTGTGTTTATAGCATCTCATAGCATCTCACTACAACTCTATTAAACTTCCTTCACTTTACAAATAGGATAACTGAACTCAAAGGGGATAATACTTGCCCAAGGTTACACAGAAGTGTAGAACTGGCAGAGTTGAACCAGGACTTCTCCCCTGCAAAGCCTGTAATCTTAGCTGAAATGTGTCTTGCCCATAGTATTTGGAGGTCTACCATTAGAGAAATATTAGTAATCACCTACTCTGTCAGAATGAAGAGATTCATCACCAATAGCTAATGGGCAGAGACTTAATGTAACCAGCAAAGAGTGCCTGGATAGTATCAAATGATTTCCAGTTTTATAAAATATTTTGTGATTTGTGCAATGACACCAGTCTCTATTGATTTCCAATACAAGCAATGCTATGAAATGAGATGCATTAAAATAAGGAATCGTCTCAGGAGTTTTTAAGTGTATCACATCTGTATTCCCTTTAGGAGGAGCTCAGGAGAATTTATGTTTTTAACATTTGTTCCAAAAAAAGTTGAAATTGCCAGGAATTTTTTTTTTTTTAAATTTCATGGACACTGGGATTTGAACAACTGACAAAGTTTCTCTTTATACATTAGTTACTGGGAAATTGAGGGCCAGATGTTTGGCTCACACATGGTAGATGAGTAGGTCATCACGGTAGTGTCTTTAACCTATTCAAAACTCTATCTTTGTTTTTTTATCTTCACCTATTTTTCCTTTCCTTAAAATAATTTTTTATATTTTCTGCAACATGACAAGGGAATAGGTAAATAAAAATGTGAGAAAAGTATGCAAAATTATATGTGCATTATACAGATATGTACATTTGGAGAAATATTAGGAAATAAATTATATTCTGATAAAATAGAAATGTTATGGCTAATTTTTCCAAACTTTAAAAAATTTACAATTAGGGATAAAAGGATATTTGAACTTTGAAAGCTCTAGCTATTAATTCCAGAAGTAGAAGTGTGGGAAATATGTGCATGACCCCATACAATGTACTTCAGTTTGATTATGTTAAGGCAAATAGGGATTTTTAAACTGAGGTTTGCATGGTAGGTGAGAGCCACATTTCTAAGGGCTTTATGTGCTATTCTAAGGGATTGTATTATTGCCAGTGGGAAATTAGAAGCTTTCAGTTTTTAACTACAATGCTTTATTGAAAGATAAGAGTAACTGTATAGTGAAAGAGTAGGGCATGGGAAGTCTTCAGACAAAGGAACCAGTTAGGAGGCTTCTTAGTATGGGGGAGAGGGGATTGGAGAAAAAATTAATAGATGCTTAAGTTAGAGAAGTGGATATAAGGGGTTACAATTAGATTTAACAGATTAGAAATGGGTGGGAAGTAAAAAAAAAAAAAACAGCAATATCCTTGGGTTTTTTTCTGTTTATGTGAATGGACAGATATTAGTGTCATTCCACACAATAGATAATTTAAGAGGACTGGATATTTGACATTAATTTATTTGTAAGTAAGGAGGAGAGGGAAGCAAGGAAATGAATATATTAGTGGATCTATTGAATATGAGATACTTATAAGATATACTGATAGAGATGTAGAGCCAAACATTCAGAACTGCAACTCTGGATAAAAGTTTGACCTACATTTTGTTTGTGTATGTGTTTGTGTGTGTGTGTGTGCGCGCGCGCGTGCATGCAAGTTTGAAATTAATAACACCAGACAGCAGTTTTTCTACATGATCCTGGTTAGCTCATTTCCTATTTTCCAAGTCAGCTCTTCTAAACCTGCTGAAGCAATTGTCATCAATGACCTCTAAAATGCTAACCAAATCCAGTGGATCTTTTCAGTCCTAAATGTAAAGGTGTCTTTGTTTCAGTATTAATGGCTCTTCTCACCTCATTCTTGATCTTACATTTTCTGATTCTCCTACTCTACAGTCTTGTTCACAACCTCTTTTACCAAAAAAGAGATATCCAAGGACAGTGTCTTAGGATACTTCATATATTAGAGGCAGACCAATGGGAAAATCAAAAGAGAGTGAAAATTTAGAATAGCTATTAAAAATGGAAGTATAACTACAAGGCAAAAATAAAATGCTTTTTTATTTAACAGTTATATTCCCTCTGAGCAACTTATAATATTAGCTCATTTATGTATGAAATATACCTATATGATAAGATCAGTTATCCCCTTTGAAGAAAATGAGACACAAAGTAGTCATACTATTTTCCTAAGGGCAGCCAGCTAGTCAGTGGAGAAAACAGGAATTGACATTCAGTGGTCTGGCTTCAGAGTTCATGCTCTTAAATTCTTCACAGTCCTGAGGCGATGATACGACTTTAGGTACATTTGTACTGAATATCAAAAGACAAAATTTTAGATTCATTCACAATAGGAGTGTAGAAGTCGAGTATGATGGAAATTTGAGAAGTCTAGGAGGTTGAGAGATCAGTCAATGAGATAAACCATAGACTTCAGACTAGGTGGAAGAGGCAGGGCCAGGGGGAAAGAAGTGGGCTTACAGAGATGCTCAGAGACTTGACTCTGTTGTTTTCCTGAGGTTTTCCATTCCTGAATCAGAGAGTTTGATAGAATGGAGAATAATTAAAAGTAGTAGGAACTCAGATTAAGACAGGATGATTCTGAAGCCTAATTATGAGGTGAGGAGTTGCTGAGGAGGACTAGGTGGTACTGGGTGTGGTGCTGGTAGTACATCTCTGAAAACTAAAGGACTTAAAGACCTGTGCATCAGAGGAGGTCAAGAAATTATGAGTCTAGGGTGTTGGGTGGGGCATCTCTATAAATATTGGAGTCGCATATGAATCACTCAAGATGAGACAGGAAATGCGGTGGAGAAAATGGCTGCAGAGACCAATGGATTGCAGTGTGAGTTTGGTGAGGGAAGAAAATATGGCATAAACTGGGAGACCAGGCTGACAAAAAGAACCAACTCCTCTCAGTGGAGTCACAGAGACTTAACTTTCTTATGTCCACCTGTCTCCATGAGTATGATAGGGAAGCCAAAATTACCACAGCAGTAAGATTCCTAAACTGGTAGCATTCTTACCCTGTGTTTTAAAGGGGATGAACTTTTGAAATGATTAAAGCTTTAAATTACCTCAGAGATCTAACACATTAGTAAAGTAAATATTAATACAGGTTAGTTTGTCAAGCCCATGTAAAACTATTATCATATAAGTAAAAACAGGTCTCTAAAGATATGGAGTTTTAAAAGGTGGGAGAGTGGAAGGAGGAAGGGAACACAAGAAATTGAGGTGTGATTATCCATAACCATTTGAGTAATATGAACAGTTAAATAAAGGAGAATGGAGGAAATAACCCTCAACAATGAAGATGGAGAAACTCCTAACGTGTCCTAGAAATTCTGTGGGAAAGGGGAAATGTATAAATGAGCCATAATCTTCTCTTTGTTCATAATACTCAACAAAAAATTATCTTAGTTACTTCAGATACAGTCATAGGGGCTTTCCCATTTTTAACAAAATTAAGAACCTCAAGAACAAAATATAAATTTTTATAGAAAATAAATCCTATGCCTGAATCAGAAGACAAGATTATATTATACACCATTACAGAACTAAATAATTAATATTAGAGGAAATTCTGCTTTAGTCAACAAAAATTCAAATTTGCCTTGGTAAACTACGTCATTAGTTACCTATCAAACCACCAATTCTCTATTTTCTTCTCAACAAATCCATTTTATGCCACTGAAGATAGGCATCTATATAAGACACTAAGAGGGTGTTCCCTGGTGGAGTAGTAGTTAGGTCAGCATCCTCTAGCCAAGGCACAGCCAAAGGACCCAGGTTCATGACCAGGGGCCAGGGGGAACCACCAAGATTTAGATCTAAAATAAAAATAAAGGTGTTTTTTCTACCTCTCTCTGCCTGCTTGCCTAATTGCCTTCATTCGTGTTTAAGCTGACCGTATTTTCTTGAGGCAAAAATGCCACATTGGGATGGCAGAAACAGGCCGTGGTTATGCATTGTTGATTAAGGGGATTGCAGGAAAGGCAGTAGAGCAACCAAGCAGGAGCAGAGCAGCCAGGCCAGCAACAAGTAAGTGCTATGTGATGACCATAGACAATTGCTTAGCAAGGACATGTGGTCCAGCAGGACTTCATACAAATGGCCAGGGTAGGTGCAAGGAATTTTGTCACCTTAGGTGAAAACCAAATTTGTCATACCTAGAAAACCCAGCTCCAAATGACATATTATTCTTTCTTATATATCAACTTACATATTCTAATTAATATTTTCAAAATATCATTTTGTGAAAGCTCCTCAGTATGAAATACATCTGTGTTTTAAGGATTCATAGTTTCACATCTATGTGTAGTACTTCATAAAATTTATTTTTCTGAAGGGCAGCATATAATGTCTTCCTTTGCAGAGTTTATCATATGATGTCTAAGAGCCATTCTAGTTCAGAAATATTAGTTATTAAAGGACAAATGAAAATGTGATATAAAAGGCAGAGTATTTTTATTTAGTAATATACCTCACAATTAGGCCATGTAACAGAGAATACCCAGTGTTTAAATTAATTATATAAAAAAGCAGTAGTCACTTGTTTTAAGAGGTAAGTGTTGTATTCATAATACTATCATCTTGAAAAGAATTGGTAGGTTTCACAACTTCAACATGATGTTCTTGCAGTAAAAATACGAATTAGAATCAAATCCTTTATTTGTATAAGTATACAGTTTTGATTCTCAATATTCCACAAGAACAAAGTAACTATGGGCAAAAGAAAATAAGATAAATAATGATAATTTTTAAATCATAATATTCACACACTAGTTGGCCTTGAAGTACTAATAATTGGCACTTTTCCATCCATTTCCAAAGGTTTATCATAAACTCAAATCAGTGTGTGAATGTTCTATTTTCTACCATGAGTATAACCACAATGATTCAAGAATAAGTTTTACATGAATGACCTTCCATGATCAATGGGGAAATGACTTAAGTTAATAAATTGGAACACTTTCACAAAATAATATACATCTGTGTACATGACTGCAAGGGGCTATGAGTGTGTGCGTTTGTCTGTGAATGTGTATAGTCACTCAGCTTTGTGAGTAATCCAGAGGTTATTAGATCAAAAAGTCTCTGCTCATTTCTCCCATACCCATCCTCAAAACAGATCCAGCCATGCTAGAGCAGGTGAAGTCAGTTTTGTTAAGGATTTCCAAGGCTGGGAAATGGAAGGGGATACCAAGAAGTTTATAATCATTGTCATTTTCTGGCATGTCAGTAGTCTTCAAAATTATACTCTGATCTGAAACTAGTCATCTCAGCACTCTTCTCCTCTCCCTGTCCTAACACAATCTTATTTAAATGCAATGCAGCTGTCTTTCCAGGCTTGCATTCTAAGAAAAACAGAAATGCTGCAATTATATAATCTATTATTTTTGGAATACTGTCCAATTACCACTATGTTCACTCAAATATACCTCTTGACACACTTCTTATGCATGCTCCTTAACAGAATATCTTGTTTGTTTGTTTGTTTTCAGAAAAACCAGTTAATTCCCAAAAAGGAAAAAATATTTCTCCTTAGAAAAATAATTTTCTCCATATCAGATTTAGAAAGGAGGACTATGGCAGTGATTGTGTATATATCCACAACTCCCACCCACCATGAACTTGGGAAAATACATGAAAAAAAAAAAAGAGAGAGAAAACAGCATTTCAGTTGAGTGGTTTGAAGACATTAGAAATTGAAGAAAAATATTTAGAAGTTAAAAAACTTCTTGTTGGATAACTTTTATATGAGATCTATTTAACTATATAAAATAATGTTATCTTTAAAAAATTTGTTTATTTGATTTCCTTAAAATTAATAATCATACAATAAATTCTTTCTTGAGGCTCAGTCATTGAATTAACCTTGGAAAGATATTTCTAGTTTAGTGATTTCTTCTTTATATTACTTGCTTATTTATACTTGGGAGAATTTTGTCTCCAAATCTTGCACAGTGAAGAAACAGAAATAACAACTATAAATGAAAAGAACACTTTTCTGAGGTCATTTAAGTAAAGAAAGACCCTACCCCAGTTTTAATTAACCAGTAATATCCATTATTTTTTTAATGTACCCAGGTAATATATCTGTATTACCCTAAGAGAGACTATTTTATTTCAAATATCATTTCCCAAAATAACAGAAATTCCTTAAAAAGAGGACATCATTTCAGATTTGCGTCCCCATGAAATTCCCTCTTTTTTTCCTAAGGTGCACAAGATGATACAGTGGGTTTCAAATTTGTTTTCAAGAATGAGATTCTTTTTTAAAGATCCTTTTTACTCAGAATTCCAAATATATAAAAGATATGCAAGTGAAACAATCATGATTAAAGAGAACACAGTGTGAGGAGAAAGTCAGGAGTCCTGCCAGTGAGACCCTTTCACAGTCCCTGTGGCTCCTTGGAGAAATTCTGGAGGAGACACTGTAGAAATAGCAGGAATCCTAGCATCGGCTTTGCTGTTTTCTCTCTAGACTTAAGTCTCTTCCCTTAACTTTAAAAACAATGAACTTGATCATCAGAACTCAATCATATAGACTTAGGACTCATATGCAAGTAGCACTCAAAACAAATGGGAAAAAAAAAAAAAAAAAAAGACTCACTCCTAGACTGCTTTTGTTGTTCTAGTGGTGTATTGGGTGAATATTTTTAGATACTTTCTTAGAAAAAAAGCGTGTTGATGTTTGATAAAAATTAGTATCAAGGGGTTGATGAAAGATTTTAACATATTTCAGCTAATTCAGATTCTAACTTGTGAATATCTTTTAGTATCAGTAGATTTCAGTTTAGAATTCTACTTTGAGGTAGCATTTCAAAAAAATAAATAAGAAAGAAAAAGAAACCCAGGTTTGTATTCAGCATTCACAACTTTGAATCTTCTGTATTTCTTCAAGGAAGCAAGCCGTGTAACATAGTGTTCCTACATAGACACAATCTGGTATAAATATCATTCAGATATTTGCTTTGGCAGGGGTTTTCACTTAACAGAATGTGTGAAGAAATACACAAACTGAGTGTCAGACAAATACCAGCAAAAAGTAAGATCATTTCAGTTAATAAAATATATTGGTGAAATTAGGATTCTTCAGTTGGGCTATGTTTAAAAAATACTTCTAAAGGGCATTGGTTCATTTGTAAATGGGGAAAAAGAAAAGTTAGGCAAAATACCAAAGCAGTTAAGTTCCACTAAATTCTGAGCAACCTGTTAAATAACTGTTGTGCTTTTAGCTGCAGAGGACTTACAAATGTAACTGTCAATGTCTATAATTTTTTTTCAAACTCCTGGTTTCTCTATCAGACAAATGACTCAGTTATCAATATAAAAGTACTTGAGATTCTTATTACTAATCAGAATTTTCACATTATGAAGTCGATTTATAATAAAATCTAGTTCATGTATGTATGTGTAAATTGTGTATATATGTGTATACGTATATATGATTTAAAAAATATTTGTTGTTAGTTATTTTATAAATAAAAGTAATAAATTTATACAACTTACTGAAAATTTAATGTTTTTATCATAGTACTCATTACTAAATGCTATCTATAAAATTTTAAATACTACATAAATAAAGAATCACTCAGCCCAGTTACATTTTTATTCATTCAGTGAATAGTTGTCTTGTGCTTTTTGTACAAGATATACTTGACCCAGATAGGAATTTAGTACTAAGATTTATTTTCTGATACCCAGAAACTTGCCAGTGACTGTGAACTATAAATGAGGAAGTGCAAGAGGAGGTAATTATCTTAGTGGTTACAGCAAGTTCTTTAAAATATCACTTTAAAAAGTGTTAAAACATGAATGAAGCCTGAAATGAATCAAAGGGGAACTTTTTTTTTTTTTTTGGTCAGGAAAAGCAGTGAGAGATTCCTGGGCATGCTTTTCTCTCCTTCTTCTTGCAGATCCAACATCAGCTCTGCTATTTTGAAAATTACTAAGTCTGACAAGGTCAAGAAGAGAGATTGTTCTTAGGAAAGCCTTCAGGAGAGGGGAAGTATAAAGATTTAAGCTAAGAAAAAAAGGGAACTTACATTTTTGGAGTACTTAACAATCATTTTATGTCTGTTATGACATGTTTATCCTTAGAGGGAAACAGAGATATGGAAACCACTGAGGTAGAAACAGAAGTGAAAACTGGACCAGTAGAATTTTTTATTTGGTCTCTGTTTAACTTTGACCCAATTGATAGGTCCCCTGGGTAAGAGTAGCTAGATCCATACTAATAAAGAATGTCAAATAAGATTTTCTTTCAAACTAAATTTATGCCTTGAATCTAATAGATTCAGTGTTTTTATCTGGCTTATTTAAGCTATAAGCTACAAGGGAAATAACTAAATAATGGCAATGCTCACAAGACATATTATAGAACAAGATTTTGAAATAGATGACACTCGTAGACACTTGAGGATAATTGCTATTGACAAGGCCCACAAGAAATATAGTAAAGTCATGGAAAGATACTTGAATATTGGTTATATATTCCCATTTGGAAAAATATTGATTTGGGGTCATTTAATATGCCTCCGAGATAATCTATATCTAGTTCATTTGTAGTTCAACAGATGAGAATCTATTATCAATGATATAAGTTTATACTACATATCATAGAATTATAGCACATTTTATCTGAAGAGATGTTTCTAAAGAAAGAGTCAGATATATTTATGATCATGTATAAAAATTCCTAATAGGAATCATGTCCAAAAGTAAAGTTAAATCAGTCTTAGTGCATATTTTAAGGGTGGAAGAATTATTTGGTAATCACTTCTATTTAGAGCTCACTAAACTAAAATACTAATAGGAAAGGAATTTCATGCCATACTAAATTAGAACTGCATTTGTGTCACTTTAAGAGAAGACTTTTTTAAAAGACACCTCTCAATTTATGCTAGTCACATAATTATTAATAAATCAAAATTCCCCTAATTTATCATCAACATCCATATTTAGATATGTTGTTTTCTTTATTGTAAAATAAAAGATACATTAAATGCTTTAAAATTATATATTTTATATCTATTGCACAGATTTCTCATAGAAAACGTATATATCATATGTTACTAAGTTTAACATAATAAAGTGAGAACTATTTTTAATTGGTTACATAAATTTTAATCTTAAAGACAAAATACCATAGAACAGCATCAAAAATTTGTTTTAAGAGGCTATGAGTAACAGTATGAGTGAGATCATATGAAATAATAGGAAATATATATATATGTATATATATACACACATATATATATTAATCTCTGCCTGGGTGCTGGGTTCCTGGTACAGGGATCCTGAAATCCTTGTAATTTCCTAAGTGATGAGAGAACTAGTCACCAAATTAGAAGCTTAGAATTCCTGGCCTCCATACCCCATCCTCCAGAGAGCGGAAAGGGCTAAACATGAAGTAATAATTTATCATGCCTATATGAGGAAGCCTCCATGTAAAATCCCAAAAGTATGGGGTTTGGAGAAACTGCCAGATTGGTAAACACAGTCATGTATAGGGAGGATGAAGTACCACAGCTTCACAGGGGCAGAAGTTTCTGTCCTCAGGACCCTCCCAGACCTTCCCCTATCTCTTCAACTAACTGTTCATCTGTGTCCTTTGTCATATCCTTTAATAATCTAGTAAATGTAAGTAATTATTTCTCAGAGTTCTGTGAGCTCCTACAGCAAATTAACTCAAGAAGGTATTTAAACCTTCAATACATAACCAGTTGGTTGGAAGCACAAGTGACAATCTAGGCTTACAAATGGCATCTCAAGTGGGGAAGGAGGGAAGTCTTCTGGTACTTAGTCCTTAATTTGAGAAATATAATGTTATTACCAGGCAGATAGCATTAAATTGAGTTAAATTGTAAAACACCATGTTAGTATGAAGAGAATTGCTTGTTGTTGGGAAAAACTTCCACACATTTAATGACCAGAAATGTCAGAAGTGAAGTGCTCTCTGTGAGGGTGAAGAAGACAAGGAGAGAAGACATAATAAGAGAGAAATGGGGTTTTCCCTACACAGGTAAAAAACTGAGTGAGCTTACTCGTCCCTGTCACAACTGCTCACTCACTTTTGCCGCTGCAGCATAAATTACATACTAGGCAATATGTAAATTAATCAGCAGGACTGTCTTCCAATTAAAGCTCACTTTAAAAACAGGTGGCATGTCAAATTTGGCCTCCAGGCCATAGTTTGCTGCGTATTGTTGCAGAACATATAAAAATTTTTAATTGTACCTATTGAACAGAGATGATTGAACTAAACTTCATACTCTCTAGTTTTATAAAGTTTTCAAGGCTCAAAAAACACTTAAGAAAGCACTTTAAAACAAATTTTTAGTTAAAGATAATTTCGTTCTGGCGCTCTATGGTTCAGCATGAAGATTATGGTTAATAATTTTATATTATCTACTTATGAGTTGCTGAGTAAATCTTAAATGTTTTCACCACATAAAGGAAATAATAATGAATGATGATGTGGGATGATGTTAGCTAACGTTATGAGTAAGCATCATTTTTTGATATGTAAGTGTACCAAGTTAGTATGTTGTACATGTTAAATTTCGACAATATTATATGTCAATTACATCTCAATCAAGCTTGAATGAAAACTAGAAGTATCTAAAAGTAAAAGGCAGTATGATTATAAACATGAAATATTTCAAGTATTCATATGTAAAATGAATATTATTTACCTTCAGAATTCCTTTCTAAAATTATAACAAATGAAAATTATCTCGTTTAAAACATATGGGGAGATTTGAAAGTATCTATTGTTTATGATTCTGTCATAGATATTTATACCATAAAAAGGAAATTGGTTTGAAACTAACTTGGTATATTTTAACATTGCATTTCAAATATGTAGAACAAGCATTTCTTTTTCGACACATGAAAAATAGGAAGATGCTAATTTTTAAAATGAAATATAAATAACATCTAATAATTCCATTAATTTACTATAAAATCAGTGTCACTTTCATGTAAATATTGGGGATGAGATTAGGAAAGAAGGCAATGAGTTCAAGAAGTAATAGCAGCAGCGTTATTGACAATGGTGTCCTCTATATATTATCATCTATAGAACAGGTTGCAACCAAGGTGCTTTAGATGGACTACAGAAAAGTGCTGGTCTAAGGGTGTCTTTAAACTCTCCTAATAATTGATAATATTAAGGTAATAGCAGTTTTCAGTAGTCAGTAGAGCTGTCCTTTCCACTTTCATATGGAAAGGTTAAAGGAAATACTAAGCATGACATTTTCCATGTAAGTTGGGAATATATGAATTCTGATCCAGAGTAAGCAAAAGCAATTCCTTTAAATTATTTTTAATGTGAATAGTATTCATACTAAAAATTATGACTTATCCCTAATAAATTATGCTTAATAGATTAAGGCATTCATATTACAGTGAAAAATAGCTCACAGAGTCACATTAAAACTTTTATGCTTCAGAGGCAGCAAAAATATGTCTTAGTTTTAGGAAATATATCTTGTAGCTTTCAGTGTCTCAAAAGACTCTTAATTGATATGAATTATGATACCTACATTAAATATTCTTAGGTACACTATTAAACTTTGTGTGATGACTTTTAAAATATTTTATAATTTATTATACAATCTAAAAAAGCATTTCCAGCTAAATAGATGTATAGTATATATAATTTTCACTTTAGAATACTTACAAAGGAGACCAGGGTGGTTTAAAAGATAAGATAACTTATAATTCCAGTAACATTATCACTCATTTGAATTAGGATCAAACACTAGACAAGTTAGTGCTAATCAGATGTTTTTCTGACCTATATAAAATGATTCAACCCTCCCACATCCAGTTATTAGAGAAAAAAAAAAAATGAATTGCTTAATTATCATTCTCCAGGTTTGGAGAATAAACTTGATAAGGATTTGATGCCTATATTTATATTAGTATTTTTATCATAGATATTTTATATTTTATACATATGAAATGAGTTACTTAAGAGAAGAGCTATCGCTTACTCATAGTATCCCCAGTGTTTAACACAGTACCTGGAACCTCATCATGCTTTATTAAGTGAATTGAATTAAAGACTACCATAAGGACTTCCAATATTCATTGACATTAATCTTGTTAATATATATGATTTCCCAACATTCAGATACCATCCAAATAATGTTTATACAAACTCTCTGCAGAGACATTAGATGGGCAAAATTATCTTTCCTAAGGTGTTCAACTATTGTATATTTTTATTTAAGAAATGATTATTATTAATAAACATGTACTGACTATTGAAACCTACTATTACCTTAAGATAATCATTTATTAGGAGAGTTTAATGAGACCCTTGCACCAGCACTTCTCTGTAGCCCATCTATAGCACCTTGGTTGCAACCTGTTCTATAGAAGACAAATTGCCCTAAGAATGGTTAGACTGAAATGTTAAAAATAGAATTTTTCATGCAAGGAGCCCAGAAGATGCTTTTCTATTCAAAAGAAAGGAATTTGAGCATAAAATTCTAACAGATAGGAATGAAAGAATACCTAGAAGAGGAAAGTAGGGGGAATTTCTTTCAATTGTTAATCAGGGTTATTTTCCCTACAAATTATATGCTATATAGTGACAGTTCTGACCTGCCCAGGCCTCAGATATATATTGTATTTAAAAGGATTTTGACCTGTGCCTCAAAGTAAATGAGTACCAGCTTGTAAATCTAGGGCATTGAGTGCATTCATACATTATTCTGTACAAGCATTTGTGCTGCCTCTTGTTGACTTGTATTTTTATAGCTAGTAGAAGAGCACTGCTTTGACTTTATCCCCTTCTAATCAGGCCATTCATGCTCTCATATTCCACATTCCAGCCTTGCTGATCTGCTGTAAATACCGAATGTTTTGAGTCTTCTCTCTGCTCTCATTACCTGCACCTTTGCATGTGGAGCATCCCTTCACTACTTTGCCTGCTGTTTCCCCTGCTGAGGCCATTCTCCTGTGTGTCCCACCCACACCCATGATCAAATTCCTGACCACACTTCATGACCACATGGTTTAGCTGTAAAGTTTTGAGGAACCCATCCCCAGTCCTTCCAGGCTGAGTTAAATGTCCTTTTACCAATGCTTCTGGTAATCATTCACTCACTTCTTGCTTTTCTTCCTTTTTAAAGGGAAGACAAGGTCTGTGTCTTATCCATGGTCATATCTTCAGCAACACAAGAGCAAAGACGTAGTGTGAAAAAAGCAAAGATTTTGGAGTTGCTGAGATAATAGGACCTAGTAGCAGTGTTACTTTAGGAAGTCTCAATTCCTCTCTGGCTTGGTTTCATAATTTGTAAAATAGATAAATACTGTCTATTTGAAAGTGTTGTTAATAAGAACTTAAATATGTAGTTGATATCTTTTCTAAGCACTTTTCATGAATGAACTCATTTTTATTCAAAATAACCTTACAAGGTAGGTAGTGTTTTTATACACATTTTAAAGTTAAGGAAACTGAACAGAAATATTAAATAACCCATCTACAGATATGCACTTTAATAAGGGCATAACCAGGATTTGAACCTGTTCTCCTCCAGAGCACTCATGAATTCTACATTGCATTTCATTTTGTTTCATATCTTCCAGAGTGTGATTCAAATAACTGGATTGAGTTGTCAGTTCTACTTGATAACAAAAGGATACTACATTTGAGAATCTTCCTTTTCACAAGTTTTCATGTATTTCAGAAAGTCTCACAAAGTCTCTGTATTTTGAATACATTTTATAAAGTAAATTATATAATTCAAAAGGATTATAATAAGGACAAGTCCTTAGAAATAAAATTTTAAGGGATTTTATTCTGATTTAAGTAATAATATCAAAGGATTTAAAATAATTACTTCTCCCACCTTAATCCATAAATCATTCTCATAGGTCTTACTAAATAATACACTAACTTCTTGCTCCATTCCTGATCTGAACTTTATACTAAATGCACTCACTTAAAATATATCCCTAGGCTTCTAATGTATCCTGCTATGATATAGGAGTCCCCCAGGCTCATTCAGAAAGGAAGTCAATGCCCTCTGCTTTCTGCCTATTCGTTTTGTTAATACGTTTGTTCTAAAATTCTATTCCCATAGATGTTGGTTCCTTTTTCTGTTTGCAGATAATCTCTCAACAGGCCCACAGATAAGAAATTATACAAACTATGCTAAGACTCAAACTCCCCTCACATAAAACGTCTCTGTTTTAAACAATCCCTTTTCTATTTCAAAACATAACATTTAGCTATTTTTGAAGAGATGAGATAGTTGTAGTGGGTCTTGAATATGATTGATTTAGACTTCATGCTGGTCATAAGAGAGCTAAGAGTGACACAAAAGTATGGTATACAATGTTTTATAAAAATTTAGCTTACAGATATCTGGAGAGATTTAGAAGAAATTAGGGAATTGAAACTGCAGCTAATCAGGTATGGTAATATTACTGATTAGGGAGATTTTGCTTGAGGAGGGTCAGAGAGAATGCAGAAGTGTGCCTTTGAAAGATAATGTGAAGCCAGAAACTATGCAATGTCTGACTGGATATAGGGATGCAAGGGAAAAGCATTGGGTTTCTCTGCTTTAAGGCTAGTGACTAAAGAAAGGATAATATAAATAGAGGAGGAGAGAGCTGATTTGGGAAGCAGAGGTGGAAAGTGGTTCAGTTTGCTCGACATGAGTAATTTGACTACAGCTGTGTTTCATGTAGTAGCAAGAGATTTTGCTTTAAATTTTGCATAGAAGAGCCAAATTCTTTGAGTTGAAATGAATATTGTTTAAAAATCCCAAATTCTTATTCTTAAATTCTGTTTCTCCTAAATAACATTTAAATCATACAAAAAAAGAATTTAACTTTAAAAAAATAGGACATCTAATTTAGTCCTTCAGAAAATTGAGAGTGCTTTCTAAATAACCAGCAAATATTAAGATATTTTGCATGCCTCTTATTTCTGGAAATAATATATTCAGAAAATGATCTCTCACATACCCCATTGATCCTGTGTCCTTTCATAGTATATGATCCATCTATTAAATAATTTAATGAATAAGAAGATAGTGGGTGGTTAGTTTTAAACTGTACAAAAGTAATAAAAAATAAAAATGTTAATTTTGGAACTATATATATAATAATTTGTAATTTGTCAAGGAAACACTAGGTAGTGAGATCTAATGTAAAAGAGAATAAAAGATAAAAAGGTCCAGGACTGTATCTTGTAACTAAATGGAAGGTATGAAGAAAAGTGTGAGAGCAAGGTAGGAAACTGAGTAATGTCACAGAAACGAGAGAATGCAAAGAATAAAGGCTGCGTTATAGGGACAGATGCAATGGAAGATCTAGGAGAGAGAGGGTTAGAAAAAGTTGAGGAGTGTATGTACTTTCCTTCTAATGGAAAATCCAGTGAGAAGGAGAGAATGGAAATTGTGCTGAAATAACAAATTGGCTGTATGCGTATAAAAAAAGATTGTGTTGTGCAGTAGGCTCAGCATTTGTTCCACCCTCATAACTCACAACATTGGTTTGGTTCACAGATGCAGAGCAGCCCTCACCTTCATTCTGCACCCCGACAATGTATATGGTTTACTTAAATTCTCAGTGCAGCTGACCATGTGTAATTGTGCCAATCATACTTCAGGAATCTTTATTTGCCAGGTATTGTTTGAGTGTGAAAAAATAAAATCAAGTGACGCAAGTAGCTTTTCTGTGGCTGTATTGTTTGCTGAAGCTATGATTGGATAAGGTCCAGTAATCCCTTTAGGATAGGTTCAGATATAAATGTTTTAAAAAGAAGTAATGCGATTTTCAAAAGAAACTTCTAGAAGAATCATATGATTTCATACCTGTAATAAACCTTAGACTTCAAAGCCTAGTCCCTCATATACAGAGAAAATATTGTTAAGGAAAAAGCTCACCAAACTTGTTATTGACATGGTTAGAACCAGATGTCAGATATAATTCCTGTTCTTAGTACCCTGTTCATTTTAAAACCATACTGCCTTTCACATGAATTCACAAAAATTCTGCATGCCATCAATTTTAGCTCTGACATATTCTTAGACTATGATTTTTCTGTATAAACTAATCTAGTTACAACATATACATACTTTTAATATCTGAGACATTTTGAATTTTACATTTTCTACTATTCCAAAGCGAATCTTGGTAAGCTAAATTTTAATCAAATATTTAATATCAAATGTTTAAAACAAATTAGTTCAGTTGAGCAACTTCCCACATTTTATCTGCCTGTTGTTCAGTTTCACAGCTTAGAAACTGGAGAACACTTTACCTTTCCCTCGAGGACTTTGGAATGGTTTTTATGATAAATACAATTCATGGTTAAGAACAAACATTTTTTGAATACACATCATTTTACAGTGAGGTAGTATATTTAACATTAGCTCAAGTTCTTGTTAGGGAAAACCAATGAACATATTCCCTCTCTCTCTAGCTCTGTCCTTTATAGGTAAAACAATCCCCTAAAAGCATTAGAAACATGACTTTTTTTTATTGCTTTCTCTAAATCCTGATAATCATTTTGAGACCCCATGCAAAGATGCTTGTTGATAGGAACAATATCTGATGTGAGTTTGTTTGATCATATTTATAGTTTAAATTTTATTTCATTTTTTACAAGACCCTTTTATACAAGCTCAAACTAGCATTTAACACCTTAGTAAAATAACCCTAAGTTGATCCAATACACACACACACATACATTATAGACTTTTTGCAATTTTTATATACCTACAGATAAAAGAAAATTGTCTCTAAATATTAATTATATTCTTGAAGATTTCTCTCTCAGGCTTACCTAACCAGTTAAGACACACATGAGAGTTAAAATACAGAAACAGAGAAGACTTAATGTAGAATAAGAACTAATTTATTTTCCAATTATTAGGTTTTCTGTAGTTCATTGATTAGGTGGTTATGAGGTTACCCAGACCAAGAGAACATCTAGAGGAGTCTAACTTGCCAGGTAGGTTCTGGAAGATATCACATTTAAAACCTCAGGGAGAAAGACCTCATGGGAGGTAGACAAGACTGGGAGGGACACAAAGTTGTTATTCTTTAGGCTGGAGTCCAGAGAAGTCAGGTAAGGCCAAGTGCAGCTGGCAAGGGCTATTGTTCTAGGTAACCAAGGCCAAGTCCAGGAAGTGAGAACAAATTGGGAAGAAAGGTCTGGAGAATAGGTGACACTTTGTTTTTCCTGCTCTGTGTGGCCACCGCAGGCTCCTGA
Source organism: Solenodon paradoxus (assembly GCA_004363575.1). Classification (NCBI taxonomy): domain Eukaryota; kingdom Metazoa; phylum Chordata; class Mammalia; order Eulipotyphla; family Solenodontidae; genus Solenodon; species Solenodon paradoxus. The sequence goes on along the minus strand of RJWH01000008.1, from coordinate 1,427,292 downwards.
CTGTTCATCCCTACGTGAAAGAGGTCGGAAGTTGGCCTGGGAATTCTACTTCTCACTGAGGCAGAGGATTCATGAACACTTAGTACATAGAGTTTTGCCATTTTATATCACAGATTATTGACTGCTCAATTTCAAACTATGCTGCTAGCTGTAAAAGGAAGTTACTGTATATACCTATCATATTCTTGCTAGGTCAATTTAAACTAATAAGGTTTGTTTGTGAAACTAGTAGTATGATGTTATAAAAATCACTGAGTGACAGTAGTTGATTGGTGTCCATTAGTTCAAAAGCTGTGTTATCTTAGGTAGAGTTATTAAACTTATTGATCCTTTTTCTTTTCATCTATGATAGAACATGTAATGTTGTACAATACACAAAACACTAATCAAAATAAAATACTAATCCTATGACTAGAGTTGATAACTGACATAAATAACTTCCACTATTCACTTTTTATTTTATTAGTCAACAAATACTTACAGAGGATGTACTATGGACCATTCTGACATTCTAGATTCTATGTTCTGGAAACAGGGTGTCAGCCAGTGAGATATCCTGGTCCCCAGGGAGCTTGACTCTTGTTCACTTGCTGTTTTCTATTTTTTTTAATTTACATATGCCAATTACCTACTTCCTTCTTTACAGATAATAAAATATTTGAAGAAAAGATCAGGTAATAAGGAAACTCCGAAATAGTTACAATAGTTATAATCTAGGGTGTGAATCATTTTAAAGCATAAGTAAAATATCTTGTCTCAATACAAGTTCTGTGAAATCAGATGGCAACAGATTACATTCTTCAAGTTATCCAAGACTATCAAATAAAGTATATATTTGTAATCTTGGCTCAAACATCTGATTCCTTTTACTAAGAATTATCTTACTGCATCTTATACACCCTGATGACTTCTCCTATTACTTACACACGGTCTTTGATTTCTCTACTTTGGAAATACAGACGCCAGTTGAAACATTACCCTTTGAAAATAAAAAAGCCTCAGTCACACATGGAAAGTACTTCTTTCTTATTCACATGCTTCATTTTGTTTATTATCTCCTTTCAATTATAGCCTACCACAAATGTAAAGATATTTGGGCTTTAATGCTTTTTGTTCAAAAAAACTAAAGATTGAGCTACAACTTCCTCCTTTGCCAAAGATTGCTGACAGCTCACAAGATTACAGGTTAATGAAATTTAAAATCCCTTCTAAAGTATACAGAAGAGCAAAGGCACTAAAGGGAAGAGAATGTTAAGTCCCCGATGAAGAGATAGATACCCAGCTGAAATATGTCAGCCCCTTTCCAGACTGCTCAGCAGGAGATGCTGTCCCTCATGCCCACAGTTCAGAGCAGTGCAGTAACATTAAGTGATCCCAGAGAACATAGATGAGAGAAACTTGACCACTTACCGCATTTTTCTGAGAGGAGCTTCAGTATGAATTACTTTAAAATGTAACATTATGTTGCACGCTGGTGGCCTAGTGTTTAGCTTACTGGGTGTAGTCCACATACATCCTAAGGTCCCCAATTCAAGACCCAGGGCCTTGGGAAACAGCCAAGATGAATAATAAAATAAAATAAGTAACATGCTTCTTTCTCCTCTCCCTACCTGCCTGCCTACTCACCTTCATTCCTGCCTGTACCTTTCCTTTAAAAAAAACAACACATTGTTTGTTTCAAGTGTTTAGATATCCACAGCTAGTCATTGTAGTGAAGCTAACATAAATGTGTTATATTGCTCAACTGTTTATATTATCCATAAGGTATAGTCCTATGGCTGATACATATTTATATATATATATACCTTTATATATTTAACTATATCTTTAAAGATATATGTTATAGGCCATAGTGTTTGACATATATACACAAACATACATACATATGTATATACCCACAAACACACACACATATACACATATGTATGCTCTTCAGCCCAGGTAAGAAGGATTTCTGTTCTTGACCTTATGCTTCAGGGAATCTTTCTGCCCTTCCTCCAGTGACAACCCTTTACATAACACAAAGAATCCAAGAATTGAAGGATTGTGTCCTACCAGAGACCGAGCCATGCCCGCTTCTATGCCTTTTCTGGTTACCTGAATCCCACAATTCCCCACCCAAATAGCCATGAACCTTCCCCAGGTATATTCCTGGGTATATAGATTGTTCCTCTATATGAAATACTCTTAGGCCCTAAGGGATATCCAAGTGTTAGCTGTTTGCAGGGAAGCTGAAATGGGTGTGTGAATAGATACGGCCACCTGTACATTCTGAGATCTCTCACCTTGAAGTTTAAAGCTGGAGATAGGAAGAGAAGGGGGCCTGGGAGTGGAACTTTGGAGCAGTCTCTTTCAAGATCTCTGCTTTCAAATAGGAAGCTCTAAGGTATCAGAGAATTCTAAATTTAAAGCTTGCCTACAGGTATATTTTTTAAGGCAGGAGTACAAAATTCACGTAATTTAAAGGTATTTACTCTGTTTTATAACTTGGTCTATTGTATGTAGGCTTTTATCTGTATCTTTTTCACGTTCCACAAATGTTAGGGAAAGGATTGTCTGTGTATATTCAATAAAGAATTTAATTTTCCCTAGCATTTCTTCGATATGAATTTCCAAGAGGAAGGCAAACGAGCTCTAAATTTTACAAGATGTGCTTCAGGCTGTGATTTCATACTGAGTCCACATTATTTTGGATTGCTATTCCCAACATGTCTCAGCAAAACATTATACAACCTGATTAAACAAAGCCTCATTCCCACACGGCCCCACCTTCCTTACTTGGCAAAGCTTTAATCTGGTAACACCCTTTAAAGACCATCATTTCAGTCACATTTAAAGGAAATAGCCATTAGAATTCAGTACAATGGTTTCTTTAAAAGTTGGACTCTAATTCTGACTAAGGACAGGTATAACTGAAGGAAAAATATTCCTTATTAATAATACACTCTAAACTTTTCTTCTTACTCATCCCTTCTTATTTTTTTAAACCAATATCATATTAAATAAACAAAACTGAAAAAAAAAGAAATAAAATTCGAACTCCATGGTATCACCCTGATATTTATCACCCTAATACATCTAAGTCATAATAATAATTCAGTAATAGTAAATATTTATTGAGAATCCTCTATTGCCCTAGATTGCTATCCTCTATTGCCCTAGATTGCTAAGATTGCTAGGTAATAGCAATCAAGAGATGTATGCATAATACACTGTGGAAAATAAAACATAGGATATGTTAAAGAGGAGGAAACAGTTTTAATGGCAGTTCAGGGGCGGAAGAATTATTTTATCTTTGGAAATGTATTGGAATTGAATATATTTGATAAAAGGCAGGAAGACATTTCATAATTTTATTTTAACTCTTTCATTTTCTTTTTCTTTTTTGTAGCTGTGCTTATGTCTCAAATCACTGGTCAACTTGCCAGAATCCCCCCCATCTGAGAATATTCAAACTAATGGATCGTTGCTTCAGAAAGCAGAAAATGGTTAGCAAATCTTAGTACAACTAAAAATATCTGGTATATGTGCAGATCTAGGGAATTATGGAATATTCCAAGTTTAAAATTGAAAGTATTATCTCATCTTGCTTTCACATATCCAGGCCACTGAAGATTTGCCAAATGCCTAACTTAATCTGAAATAAGATCACAAACATGGGTAAGGAAGCATAGAGAAAGGTAGGGCACTCAATTTTAGGACATTACTCCTGAAAAGTGATGACTTTATAAAAAATTTAATGAATGTAAAATACTCAGAAATTTTCATAGCAAGTAGATCTTCTCTTTGGATATTGATATTAAGTGGGAACACAGTTACAGCAACCACATCTGATTTTCTAACATTAACTCCAGTGAGTCATAATTATACAGTCATGTGTGGCATAAGTGATTAATTGACCCCATGATACACACCCAGTGTGTCATAGCTGCTGACGCTCAAGGTACGCCATTCATAAGCTACCCAAATTTTTCAACATAGGCTCTTTGGAATTGTTATCCCAGTGAAGTTCACTATAGTCTATATTGTCAGAATACAAATGTAGTTAATCATAGATAACTATCTTTAGTTATTCAAACCATTGTCAAGTTCACAGTAAAAGTTCTGTACCACAAACATAGTCTATAAATTATGATTTATATGGCATTCAGTTAAGTTTGTTGAATTGTATTGAAGTTGCAGCATCAGATATATTGCTGTAGCTAGCATTTAAAATATAATGTAAGGAAATGTTTTGGATTTGTTGTGTTGTTTTCATTTTTAATTTATCTAATTTTGAAACATTATTCAAATTGAATAGGTATGTATGGTACAATGTGTAATCCACTGTGGCAAAAATATATATAGAAAAGAAATTGTGGGGAAATTGAGATGCATATAAAAATTATGAAGTACAGAGGGAGAGGGAGAATTTAAGCTAAGTGAAGTAAAGTCCTGCTCAGGCCACTGCACTTGTTCCCACTGTATGGAACACTCATCCTTAGTATATCTGCATATAGTTCTCTGCATTCTTCCAGTTTCTGCCTAAATATTGCCTTCATTAAAGAGAGCTTCTCTGACAATTTTATATAAACCAGCAACCCCTTTCTGTAGTATTCTGTCTTTCTCTCCTTTTATTTTTTCATAACATGTATCAACACCTGACATATGTATATATATGTATATACATGTATACACGTATGTATACATTTTATGCCTCTTCTCTCTAGGACATGTTCTTTGAGGACAAAGATTGTATTTCCCTCATTAATATATTCCCAGCATTTTATCCATGGCACATAGCAGTTCCTCCATGTATTTTTCTTGGGGCCTTAAATGAATGAATTGTTAAGTAATTTGGTGGGTCAAAATTGTAACAGTTTTCACCCATTTTCACCTTAAAATATAGTAAATGCCATATTCACCTTGTAGAAGAGAAATACATTCAAGCATCTGAAATATTTGACAGAAAAAACTCACAAACATTCAGAAACAAGAAGAAAAAGGGGTCTGTATACAAATCTAGAGAACAAATTACTGATAGCTGGAATCGCTCAGGATTGAATTTGCTTATTAGGATACTCAGTGACAGATAGTTATTGTAAATACTAACTAAAATTTTTCCTAGTATATAGTATATATTTTTATATATGCATATATGAAATCATTATCCAATTTCAACAAATGATACTGGGATAACTGGATGTTAGATATGTACCTCATACCAATACAAAAATTAATCCAAAATAGATCTTAGACCTAAAGGTAAAAATTAAAATTCTTAGAAGGAAATATAAAAGTAAATCTTCAGCTATGACTCCAAAAGAATAAGCAACAAAAGCCTCCTGGACAAATTGAATTTCCTCAAAATTAAAAATGTGCTTCAAATTAACCAACAAAATAGTAAGGATACAACACAAAGAATGTGAGAAAATATTTTCAAATCACCTGGCATGTACCTTAAATCCAGCATATATAAGGAACTCTTACAACACTATAATAAAGAGATAAATAACACAATTATAGAGAAGGGTAGTGAAGACATTTCTACTGAGAAAACCTACCAGTGGTGAATATGCTCATGAATGTATGATCAACATCATTAGTCATTAGGGAAAGTCAAAATCATAATGAGATACCCACTCATACCTACTAGAATGATAATAACGAGCTAATGAATATATGGAGAAATTGGAACCCTCAGATATTGTTGATAGTGATATAAACTGGTATACCTACTTTGGAAACAGTTTGGAAGTGCCTCAAAATGTTAAACATAGAATTATCATATGACCCAGCAGTTCCACAATAAGGTATATACCCAAGATAATTGAAAATATGTCTACACAAAAATGTTTATTATAGCATTATTCATAATAGACAAAAAATGGAAACAATACAAATGTCCATCAACTGGTAAAAGGATAAACAATGGCAGTATAGGCATGTGATAGAATATTGTTTGGCAATAAAAAAGAATGAAGTACTGATACCTGACACAATGTGACTGAACATGGAAAAGATTAGGAGAGATAAAGGAGGCCAGTCACAAAAAGACACATATTGTATGATTCTATTTATATGAAAAATCCAGAAAAAGTAAATTTATAGAGCCTGAAGGTAGATTGTTGCTATACTAATAGTGCTTGCTTAGGGTAGAAAGGGTGGGAACGATGAATGATTGCTGATGTATATAGGGTTTCTTTTGGACATGGTGGTAATGTTTGAAAAGTGGACAGTAATGATGGCTACACAACTCTGAGGATACACTAAAAATTGCTGAATTGAAATATTAAATGTGTGAATTTTATGGCATGTATTTCACATCTAAATAAAGCTTTCTTAGATATATACAGATGATTGAAGTAAGTAGGAGTCACAGCTAGAAAACAAATTAGCACCATTGGTCCACTGAACTTGTGCTACACCTTAGGTTATAGATAGCAGCAGGAACCCCTCTTCTGAGGAGTGCAGATTATACTAAGGCAATAGAATTCTTTAGTGCATGACCAATTCCAGTCATCAACAGAGAAAGTGTGGGGCTAAGAGGTGTTCAAAAGCATATTGCTCAATATTTCTCCTCAGCTTTTTGCTTCTGGGTCTAAAATACCTTTTATAGGTCATCCTGTGGAATAATTCCTTTTTAAAATAGAACCACTGTATGTGGAAATGCATAGTACATGTACTTATTAGCACTCATAAGAATAAGCTTATGTACTTAGCCAGGCATTTATGTAAGGCCCTAAATAAATGAAATGTTAATTAAAGATTAAGGAAAATAAAGATTTAGTACCTGGAACACTGCCCAAAGGATTGATTTGAGAAGTAAAATCTGAGAAACATTGACACAAAAAAGGCTAATTTTTTGTATATTATAATTTACCCACTTGCCTTACCCTTTCTAGCTTTTAAATCAATCTGGTCATATATGCTAGATTTACACCATTTTATATTTTTGTTCTTTAAGCTGTAGTGGGCAAATAGTAAATCTAGGGTTATAAATCATAATCCTTAGCAGTGAAAATATAACTGAAGGGTTTTTTTAAGAAATTGAGTGTTATGATCAAGTGTTTTAAAAGTATCTTCCTAGCTGTAGAGTGGACGGCACATTTGTGGGAACAACACTGGATGTAGGGAGGGAGTATAGGGACCAACAACCTATCAAAATGGTATGAAAATTACTTCAAAGTGAAAACATCTGAGCTGTGACAGATGCAGAAAACAATCTTATCTGAACTTCCCTTATCCAACTAAAACAGCTTCACCAGAGTCAGCTGCCACAGCAACCTCTTTGGAAGGCGATTGACCTTTGGCATTTGGACAATCCAGAAACACATCCCATCAGAACCTTTCATCCTTTGAAACCCTAAATTCAGCCCATCTTCACTAGGTCTATAAATCCTTTACTCTAGCTGTTTGGGGTATTAGTTCTTATGGGATACTCCACATGCATGTGAAAATAAACTTTTTTCCTATCAATAATGCCACTATCAATTTATTCACAGGTCCTTGACCACTCCAGCTTATGTTGGTAGAGAATAAGATTTGCCTCCCAATAACAGGCTGTTGCACTAACCCTGGTGGACAGTGCTGGTTTGGATTAGTGTAGAATCAGAGGGAGAGGGGTGTGTGAAGTAAGACAGAGGGCTAGGGGTTTGGATATGGTCAGGAAGGAATGAGAAGAACTTGGGAATGAATCTTAGCACTCTTTCCAGAGCTTTCAAAACTTAATGCTCTGTGGACTGAATGACCCTAAAAATGTAGATTCTGCTACAAAATGGTAAGCAGCGGGGTGGAGGTGCAGTGTGCAAGTGCGTGCAAGCAAGCCTGTACAGGGAAAGAGAGTGAGGAGTATGGGGAAGGACAGATAATGGTTAAAAGCAGATAACAAAATTCCTCATAGAAAAAATTGCCTTGTTTAGTGAAAACATCTGTGAGCCATCTTTGGTTTTCTGATAAAGCTGTCTAAAATGGATAAAAATTGAACCAAAAAATTGCCTGCATAATAAAGTGAGGAGGGTGTTTTGCTTCACCCAAAGATGAATCAAGTGTTCCAAGACCAGGAAGAGCAGGAGTTAGGGAAGATGGCCCCTCAAGACATCAAAAGTAGGAACTGAGCAAAAGTGTTGGCTGGTGACAAATACTGCCAAATGAACAGGGATGTCTGATAGTTGATTTTATGCTATTTGTCATGCGATGCTCTGATAAAATGTCTTCAGTATCTCAAGATATACATGCAGATCTTTAATTCAACTTCTGGGTGTGAATATGTTTTAGAGAAATAAGTGAAAACCTGTTTCACATTCGATCCATGTGGAATGTATGGAAGAGGATAATTTTAATAGGAAAGAGGTGAAAGAGAATTCAGCAGTAGGAGAGACTGAGATCAAAGAGTAAAGTGGGTGGACAAAATCCTTGACATTCATCATTCATCTATTAGGAAGTGGGTTGGACAGTGGTGGGTGGCAACAGGAAACAAGATATTTATGTTTCACATTATATATGAGACCCAGGGTAGGGGCAAAAGCAGGGTCATTTCCATTCAACTTTTATAGGGCAAGGCAACTTGAGCCAAATGCACTACTAAAGTCACCAAGGCAACTGGTTCCTGGGTGAATACCTACGTGATCATTCTTTAAATTATCTTTTCAGAAACCTAACTTCTGAATGTCATCCTTGTTCATTTCTATGCAAAAATGTAAGTATTCCTCTGTGAATGTGGGTTGTGTTCACATATCTAATAGTTCAGAGTATTAAAAGAGCTATTTTTTATCATGTATGAAATGTACCAACTAGGTGGAAAAGCTTATGTTGAAACCCAAGAAGGTAATATTGTATGGAAAAGAAAATAATAGTAGACAATTTTTAATCTTATGACAGAGTTTCGGCAAGGTATTGGTTTTTCTTGATTGAAACTTTTGAGCTAATGAAAATGTCTAAATACTTATAAATAACTCGTGACTTCTTACCTGAAGTAGCTATTAAATCAGCGAAATATATTTTACATTAAAAAATTTATTAGAATGTATTATATAGCTTTTTTTTGAAGGATATATTATCTAATTTTTAAAATTCATTTTCTTATTTTTTGGATTATCTCCAGAGAAGAATCCTTGAAACAGGGAAATTTAGAAAATAAATAATGTACCTGGAAGTTATTCTGATGGGTTATAAAAATTATCTCCTTCACTTATGGTTTTCATAGGCCCACAGAGATATTACTGTATTTATCAAATTGTTGTACTAATTTATCAATTTTTTAGTTCTGTGTTATCACAAAACTTTTAATGAAAAATTATTTTCTCCTCTTGGTGAGCTCAGTGCAATCCTTAATTTAATTCTTAATTTTTAAATAATATCTATTATAATATATATGAAAACAAACTGAAAAATGAGCGATGCTTAGTTTGTAATATTCTTTGAATTTGTATGTTATAACAATGAAAGGTATACAATTCTTTACATTATTATGGTTCTATTTAATATTACTACAATTGTAACTTTGCATACAGCAGGTGTTATAGATTCTGTGGAAATTTTTTAATCAAATGTGGAATGTATTTGTTTTTCAGTAGTGACAGAAAAATACAAACGTGATTATCGTATTTGTCAGAAGTTCCTACAACTATTTTCTGTTTATGCACAGTTATTTGCAAAGGTTAATACTACTCAATGGCATCATTAACTAATCTAATCTTCCTCAGTCTCATATACTAAGAAGGTGACTACTAAAATGAAGTATTGGTAGAGGGGAAAAGGTAGTGGTAAAAGGACACTAGAACTCTGGTGGTGTATGTGGTATGAATCAAAGACCAAGATGCAATATCAATATCCTAAAATGATTATAGCATTTTGAATAAAATAGATAATAAATATTGCTCTTTTAAAAATTGAAGTTTTTTTTTACTTTTGAAAGATTTAATTTGTCATCAAGGTTGATTATTAATACTGTCTAGTTGAAAATATATGTTCCTATATCTTTCACATGAAACTCAGTCTATGCTGACACTTTGACATAACATAGTTGGCTTTTAAGTAAAACTCACTGTCTCTAAGATTTGTCATAGCAAGACATTTTTTCAACATCTCCACAAAATGGGAAGTAGACTATGTTTCTGGTTTTAGTTATAAAAAATCAGGAAATGAAACATAACTAGCTGTTCTATATTTACTCCTTTTCCATTCTCTGTTAATTACATTATGTGAACAAAACTGGATATTTTACTATTAACAGATCTCTCTATGTTTTCTCATAATCATAATTCTTTTATTTGAGAAAATTTCAGGAATTATGATGGGGTGGTTAACAATATAATAATCTTTTCCCTCAAAGTCATAGGTAAGAAGTTGGATCTAAGACAAAATATTTTGTCTGTGTGTATTGAATGGGATTTTTTAAAGTAAATTTTTAGCATTATCTTCTCCTTGAAGTGTGAATATTTTGATTTTGGTGGGGGAGGATTTCAACAAAAGAGTATTACAAATACAAGGCATTAGAAGGAGTAAGCATCTATCACAAAAATTGGGGGCAAAAATGAGAAGTGATATTTTACAAATTAGAAAGACATCAATGTTAAGTCAACGTCAGTGTTAATGTTACTATTAAATTTATTTAGCTGTTCATTTCTGAGAAACTAACTCATGATATTCTATTCAGTATTCTATTCTAAAGTAGAACAAGTTTCAATTCTTGAAATTGGACAAAAATGGGAAAAATAAAAGATTATAACTTAGAATCTCTTGCCTCTCTAACTTCAATACGTAAGCTTTGCATGAAAATTTATCCAAATAATTAACATACCTGCTAAAGTTTTGAGTCATCAACTTCAGCTATTTGTAGCATTTGTGGGAGTGGAAGAAATGAGAAAAAAATTCCTAACATTTTTCCCTCCCACTGTCCTTTTTTCATGATAAAGGTCACATTATTACTTCAGTTTTTTTTAAATGATAGGTTGGGTTCTAGACTCTTGGAGTTAAAAGAAGCTCCTTTTTCGAGAGTCATTTTCTTATTTTGTACAGAAGAAACTGAGGACCAGGAAATTTAAATAACTTGTCCACAGTCACAAAGCAGGAGTTAAAGAATATAGAGCAAGGAAATGTTTTCTGTTAATTATTGTTTGTGGTTGTTAGTTCAAATATGTTAACCCTATAAGAGATTAATTTAGGTATGACAGCTGAAAATACTTACACTTCCTATTTCTCAATATAACAAGGTTAAGGGGGAAAAAAATCTAGAGACTAGACATGAAGAGAGAAGTGGTACCCAGAACAAGTGAGACACAGCATATGTGCTTTGATTTATAAGCCTCTGGGCCAAAAATCACACTTATGAGCCTGGTAATCCAAAAAAAATCTTGTTCCTGGAATGCTTGTAGAGACCTGAATTACTCATAAACTTCTTAGCAAATAATCCATCCTTTGTTTGATATTGCAATGATTCTTGATCAAAAATACAAGCAAGTCTCTTATATTGTTATGAGTCTAGTCATACTACAGTTGCCAGTGTAACAGATCCCTTGGAAACCTTGGACTAAAGAACCATCTATTTTGAATTATTAAATATGGATTAGATGATCTCATGGGTTCTCTCCCGGTGCTATCATTCTTTCCCTGTTAGTGCCAGCACAGCAAACCTCACGTGCTTGTTTAAGGGAATTAGGGTAATGAGCAATGGTTGAATTTCTAACGATGCCCTTATTCGAATGGGGAAACAACCCTGGAAAGTTTATTTAAATTATTTCCAGAATCACTATTCTAAAATATTTAAACAAGAAGGACCCAAATGCCCATATTCAAGACAAAACAATCATTGGCTTTGAACCAAATATTTGGACCATTTGATAACTTAGGAGATAAATTTAGCTTCTGGTTTTCTTTCTGCTCAATTCCTGCCATCCTCCTCCCCATAAATATGCTGCTGCTTATAGCCAGAGATAAAAAAATTCCTTTTAGATGTACTGTCACAGGTAGACGACTACCAAACTTCATTTGCTTCTTTAAATGTCCCATTTTGCTAAAAGAAAAAAGTGTGTCACTTTTATTTCTGAAGTCTCTAGGAACAATTTTAGCTTGATATTACATTAAAATAAAACATTCAAAATATCTGGCATCTTCTTGACATTCCAGAGGCATACTTGAAATAAGAGACTCCAAAAGGAGCTAAAAACAGTGAAAGAAATTACAGAAATGTTTGCTTATCATCCAAAAGATTCTAAGAGTTCATTCAGAGGAATAGTTCTCTTTACTCCACAAGAATCTTAAAACTTTGTACCAAAGAATGCTGAAAATTTTAACTACCTGGCAAAACACATAATAGGTGGCAAAATATTTTTGACTTGGTAACTGAATATTTTTATTTACATACTTGATAATTTTATAAGCAAAAACAGTAGCTAGAAAACCACGGTAAAACTCAGGAATAATTTATATATGATAAAATTCATTCTATTTGAAAATAAAATTCTTCAATCTTTTATAGCAAAAAGATATTCCTTGATACTCGAATATTTGATTCTGTGGTCTCCCTGTATGCCACCCTGCTACCACCACTAAATTGCTGTAAGCAATTCCTCATGCTTTTTCTTATGAATCAACATGAAATTTAATAGCACTTTCCCTTCCTCATTTCAGATATGACTCATTACTCTTGGTGTAATCTCCAAGAACCAGAGGCTCTACTTTAAAGCAAGGAAACAAAAGAAGCACCTCTAATTCAAGCTGGTTTACCCAGAGAACTCTAATAGTCATTATTCGCTGACCTCTTAAGCACACATTATAAAGCTGAGTGCTTGAAGTCTCCTCTCTTCAGCTGTCCCTGGGGAAACCAAGGTAGAAAAGCTGGAGAGGTAACCTGACTGATAAGTCTTAGACTTGAAGTTTATCAGCAGTTCTCCTTAACCATCCATTATCTCTAGGATGCTATTGGATTTTAGCTTAGGGACCTTTTTAATTATTATTTCAAGATTTCGGGTCTATTACCTCCAGATTCCTCTTACTTTGCATACAAAAAGTAATGGATCTGAGCTATTTCTCAAAAGCTTTTCTAATTTAAAACTTGACCCCCTTTGTTCCCCCTGCTGTGTGATAACCACTACCCCACCTCCCAATCTCTCTTAGATTTAGAAAGTGCTATGGAGCTCAATTCAATACAGAAAACTGAAAGCATCTTGAAATACCTGTCCTCTTTCAAACGATATTCAAATAAGAAGGAAAATAGAATATGGCTCTCCAAACAAAATTCTACCTACCCTTACTTGAAAACAAGAAAGAGAGAAAGAAAGGAAGAAGGAGAGAGAGAGAGAGAGAGAGAGAGAGAGAGAGAGAGAGAGAGAGAGAGAGAGAGAGAGAGAGAGAGAGAGAGAGAGAGAGAGAGAGAGAGAGAGA